>OU343217.1:153764610-154286513 GCA_910596185.1 Chrysanthemum makinoi | reverse complement strand
GATCCATTTAAAACGGTGTAAATATCTTTTTTTGCAACCCTTTAATTAGTAAGATATTAATTACGGAAAAGGGCTACTTAAGCTAATCTTGCCAAAATGCAATTCTCGTTTTTAAACCATAAAACTTTATATCTTTTGCTTGCAACCTTGCGAAATGTTGTTTTACTCATATCTAATGTTTCTAGGATAGTTCATAATCAAATTTATCAAAAATCCCGAGTTTTCCCCACATACCTGTTGTAAAATACTTTTGGTGTTTAGGACTTTTAGCCAAAATGAAATGTTGTTTTTAAGCATAACGACTAGGATTTTCAACCGAGTTATGGGGGTGTTTTAAAGTGTCCTAGGTGGTGTTTACAGCGGTACTTTGGTTGACCCTAATACTGATGAGTGTGTAAATACTCATCATTTTTGTCAAACTATGGCAATCTAAAAATGCTCAGAAATGCATCAAAATACTGAAAATATTTCAAAATTGCATTTTATATGTTTCAGATGCAAAATGTTTAAAATCAGATGAAAAATAAGCTAAGTTTGCATAATTGGCAGTTTCAGTCCCCCAAGTTTCAAAAGTTGTCAAATTTAGTCCCTATGCACTTATTTTAAAAGAAAAGTCACCAAATGTCCTTTTGGAATCATAACTTGTCAAAATTAGTCCTTTGGTGAAAAATATCAAAAGTTTTGAGAAATTACAAGTTCAGTCCTACAACTTCATAAATTATAGATTTGGTCCCTGGAATATTAGAGATTTGCAGTTTGATCCTTGGAATTTTCAGAGATTGTCAAAATCTACCCTTGGATTACATTTGTATAATTTACATTCGTGGTCCCTGAAATTTTCAGTTTGGCAGTTTTGGTCCCTATAGTCTCAAATGGATTTAAAACTAATCCTAAGCCCAAATCCTATAACTAAAACCCAAGCCCAATCCCATATTACCCGGTCCAACCCGTTTACCCTAACCCTTTGACCCGGTCTTATAAACAAAACCCGCCCAAGTTTTAAATAATAAACCGCCTCACGGGTCTCCCTTTCCCCCTCATCATCACCCTGCAACTTCTGCCCATTTCCCATCATCACCACCCTACCCTTATCACTCCAAACACACCAAGCCAAGATACATTTAATGCCTCCTCAACCTAACACTCAACCTCTCCAGCTGTTAAAAACATTTTGGCGCCAAAATGCATCAAACGGCCAAGATTACTTCCAGACATCCAATGGTCAAGCTTAAAGCTGGGAAATGCTCAGAGTAGTGAGAGAAGCAGTTTTGGGTATAAAAAGAAAGAGAGAAAGGGAGTAGTACTTAGTTTAGTTTTCTATGTATGTCGTTTTTATTAATTTAGTCTTAATTAAGTTTTAAATTGTATTTTCAAGCTTCTTGTATTAAACTCAAGCATTTATATCAGTTTCAATCAATTTTCAGTAGTAATTCATAGTGTGGTTAAGTTCTTGTTTTTGAGTTTTATTTCACTTATGCAGTTTCAAATGTATTAAGTGCCAAGCTTCAATAAGCCTCTTTATAACTCAGTTGATCTTATTTAAAGCTGTTGATAGCTTTGAGTAAGCTCATAAGTCATTTTTCAATCAAATTTGTCACATGGTCAACGAAAGTCAACTGTGATAAAATGGTGGGGTGAAATGGCTTAGATACTTGACGCAGAGCTGGAAATGGGGTGGAATCAATAAATATGGGTTGGTATCTCATCAGTATGCAGTTGGAATAGAGTTGAGTTAGATCTGATTTGGGTTGATATCAGTGTTAGGATAGTGGTTGATTAATCTCAAGAGCAAACCATAGTGGTTGGACCACTAGTAAGTCCAATTCTGTTTTTAATTTCTTAATCAGTAGTATAGAAGTACTTAAGTGTTGTTTAATATTGCTTGATATTGTTAGTTCCAGTTTTAATCTTAATCTGTTTCTGTCTTTAGCCTCATGATCTGATATTAGTTTGCATCTATAGTTCAGTTGGACATAGGTATTGTTTTGATGTTATTTTGAAATCACTTAAGTATAATTTTGTACTCTGAATCCGGTTGAGCTAAGTAGGGTTGAGTCATTGATCTGAGTTGGAAATTTTGCATATCTGTTTCTGAAGTTGTGTTTGGATCAGTGGGCATAATTGAGATTGAGCCTTGGCTTGTACTTGAAATTTGCATACTTGGTCTTAATAAAGGTCATTTGAATCAAATCTGTCAAAATATTGCATCTGCAGAAGCTAAAAGTCAAAATCAAACTTCAACTGTTCTAATCTCTTAACTTTTGAGATTTTTTAAAGTTCATCATATAACATCATAATCTTTCCACAAATTGGATTCAAAGTTCATAAAAGTCAACATAACTAAACTGCTTAAAAAGTCAACTTGAAAAAACATTTTGGAGCCCAAGCGAAAAGGATTTTTCATGATCATTTCTGAGCCAATCTAAGTGAAAGTGTGGGTTCATAAACTTCAGCTGGTCTCATTTCTTATTAGCATTTTTGTAGATTTTTATCAAATTTTTATAAGCTCCAAATGAGCTTGTCCATTTAGTTGAAATGCCCTGTGACAAGGTTTAAGTCACCGGTCACGGTTTCTCGGTTCTTTAAGGGCTTACCTGAGAGCTCATAAGAGCTTGTTAAAGTCTGGTCTTTGGTTTAGACATAGCCACCCAGGTCTAGTGTAGGTTCCCACTTTTGTTTTCATTTCAGCTTATAGAGTAGCTTGTGCTTAAAAGTCCAAGTAGGTCCCATAAACTGTTTTAGCTCATAAGCTCAAAATCATCAAATCATGGTAGTAAGGTGTTTTAAAGGTTTGGACAGTTGTAACTTGTTTCATTTGGGTATTTTAGCTTATTGTTGCCTTGTTTTAGTTTGGTACCTATTTGTGTTCATTTGCTTATTCAAAGTGCTTATTTATAAAGCACTTACATGCTGATTTCATATTCTTGCACACAACCACCTGTTTTTATATTTTTTCCTAGATTCATCATATTTTTAGACTTTTCTTGAATTTTTCAGATTTTTCTAAGTCAGTTTGCTATTTTTCTTGATTTAAATCAGTTTTTAAGCCTTTTTAATTAGCATTTAATACAAATAATTGAGAAAAGTTTCAAAAAAATAATTTTTCATTTTTCCTAGGTTAAGATAAATATAAAAAGTCAAAAAATATTTTTCAGATTTTTCTTAGTTAAATTTGTATTTTTAAGCAATTTAAGTAGTTTTAAATAGTTTTTAATTCATAGAAAATACAAAATATATTCAGAAAATACAAAAATAGTTTTTAAAATTCTATTTTGTTATTTTAGATTTTTCCAAGTCATAATTTCATTTTTCTAGCTTTATTTTATATTTTCTTGTATTTTAGGTTATTATTAAATAGTTAAAAATAGTTTTAATTAATAATAATTAGATAAATAGTTTTAAAAATAATTTTATTTTTCTAAAATTTTCTTTTATCCTTAGGGTTTGTAAAAATGCTCTTCATTTTTAGGATTTATATGCTTTAGTTTACATTTTGTAGGTACATCGCGTAGTTTTAAAATTCAAGTTTTAAAACATAAAATCAAACGTCATTTGTGAAATATTTTTATCTTTTTTAATTTCCTTTAATTTGCATTTAGGCCTTTGTAATTATAGGCTATTTCTGTAGTTATAATAATTCAAATCTCTTTCCCGTTCAAATCTCTCGATCACTACCGCGTTTGATTATTCTTGCCCACAGCTCGTTGGGACATATAACGCGACGTGGGAAACACTATACTCTCCTGATCTTCATTGCATTTGTGTCTAAGCTGTTTTAAGTTTCTTACGGTCGGCCATTCACAAATGAGTGGCTTGAGTGAAGAAACTTGGCGGTTTGGCAATCAAATTTTGGCCCATTTCTTGGGCTGTGCTAATTATCTTCCATCTAGCAGATTAGTAATTTGAATATTCACTCTTTGTTCATATCATCTATCTATATCTATATATATTTTCTTATAAAAAATCCAAAAACCCAAAAACATCCAAAAACGTATAAAACACAAAATATTTTTCTTTTGTTTCTATATATGTATCAAAGATAAAAATACAAAAAGATTTGTCGTTTTCTTAATAAAAACAACATAAAAGATTACCACCACAAACCAAGGCAGTGTACTACCTAAGCTGGGGTACGACCATAATAAGTTCCCAGACAAAGATTAAAACTTGCCTTTGTGTCCTTGTGGTGGTGTACCTTTTCAAAGAAGCCATCATCTTGTGATTATTGGTTTAAGTTCATTTGTTTTAGCCGATTTTTCTTTTAATTGGTTTGTTGTTATACTTGTTAAAACCAAGAACCCAAAAGATTCTTCTTACCCCATTTTCATAATTTCATAATTCCCATTCCTCTCCTTAACTCTGAGATCTCTTAGAGTTAACTCTAGTGTATCTTTCAAACCGCCAGATCACATGAGGCCCATTTCGTGAGCTTGTCAAGATTCAAGAAGCGTGTCCAGTGAACTTTCTGCTCCATGATCGGATCTGAGATCGGTTGCTCACACTACTTCATTATCATGGCGGAAGAACGTCCTATGTGTGAGCTTCTCCGGGCACCCATCGGCGGGTGGAGACGCTATTGTTATCCGACCATTTTGGCTGAAATTTTTGAACTCAAAGCGGTTCTTGAATCTTGTAACCTCAAGGTCAATTCTATGGTTTTGAGTGGGATGATCCTCATGCTCACATTCGATGGTTTAACAAGATTGCATCTACCATCAAATACAAAAATGTCCCTAATGCATTAAACCTGTCATTCCCATTTTTCTCTTGAGGGACAAGCCCGAATTTGGCTTGAAAAACAACCCCCTAAATCAATTGAGACATGGGAAGAGACCTGTGAAGAGAATTTGTGAATGAGTTCTATCCACCTTCCAAGAACCCAGTCCTAAAAGCGAAATCATCAAGTTCACACAAAAGTTTGATGAATCCTTCAGTGAATCGTGGGATCGTTTAAAAATTGCCCATAAAATGTCCTCACCACGGTTTCTCAGAGGTTAATGCAACTCGATACTTTCTATAATGGAGTGAGTCAATGTCGATCAAGATTCTCTCATTCCCTCCGCTGGAGAATTTCTTAAGCAAAACCAAAAAGCTTTGCGATCATTGAAAACGTCTAAAGTCCGCACGGCAAGCAGTTGTTTCCCAAGTCAGTGTTGGTCCTTCACTTCATCGCGGTGAGTCAATCTAGCACCGATCTAAGATGACAAACTCACGGAAGCTATTCAGCTTTGGTTCTCTCCAGCCAAAGAAAGTCTCTTTTCCACAAACTTCACCTCCTGCTGAAGTTAAAAGTGGAAGTCAGTGTTGCTAGTAGTGGCCCCCATGCTTATTACAGTATGTATTACAGGTAGTATTGCCTTTTGAAGCTAACTGTGTGGGTGATTTCCAATTGAGGAGGCAACCAATACCATGCTCCTATAGACCCGAACCACGTCCTACCACTACCACGGACCTCGGTTTCAACCAAAACCGTAATCAAAATGGGAATAGACCAACCAAGGTTTTAAAACCAAGGTAATTTTTAGTCCAAAACGGTTTTCAAAATCAAAATCCAAATTTCCAACACCAAGGAAATTTAATAGAAACCAAGGTGGGAAATTTCAACTCACAGGTATTTTCATGGCAATAATCAAGGGAAATTTTTGAATCAAGGCCTAATCCAAATAATAGAGGCCAGACTTTTCTACATTGCAAACTCAAGCCATTGTTCCAAGGATTTATGCTCGATGAGTTGTTGAAACAATTCATGAAATCAAGAGGAAATGAATAGGTTGTTGGGTAGCCAGTTGCGACATTAGAAGTCTTTAAATGATGTCGACCCTCGAACTATTTTGCTTTACCTAGCAACCACGATCGCTAATCGATGCAAAGGCGATCACAACCTTGAGAGTGGTACCATATCTTGGACGCTATTCCTACTACCTCTTCTACTTCTCTCCCGAAGGTAGTGGAAAGTGAACTTGAGGCGACAAAGGACAGGAACTTCCCTACTAATAGCGAGTACCAGCAAATATTATCCCTCGAGGTTGTCCGAAAATGGCTTGGAGTTGTTTTGAACCTCGGTTGGTAAGCCTAAATCAAACCTACATTCCTTACCCCCTCACATTTACACTGAGCAATAGCTCGAAAAACCGATCATCAAATGGAAAAATTCTTTCATTTTCCAAGAACCATTTGACATAAGCTTTGCGGATGCCATCATGCGTGCCCAAGTTTCATCAACTCAAACATATTGAAAGGAAAAAATATTTGAAATGGCCAAAACTCCTTTGAACGAGAAGCGCTCAGATTGGTTAAAAAGCTTCGAAGCTAGGAGATCCTGGATTTCTTCTCCTTGTGTCTTTCCAGGGAATGATTGATGCTTTGCCCTCGCCGATCTTGGTGTAAGCATCAATGCGATGCCTTGTCAGATATGGAAGAAACTTTCTCTTCGGAACTTATTCTACATGACTCTCGAGCTTATGGATCGTTCTATATCTAGTCCTCTTGGCATTAAGGATGTATTGTAAAGTAGGAAAGTTCCATTTTCATTTGATTTTGTGGTTGTTGATTTCGATGCCAGTCATCGGGTTCCCCTCATTATTGTTGGAGAGATTCCTGAAACGGGGCAGCTCTCATTATTTAGGCAAGAAATCGCTCACGTGTGGGTAATGAAGCTATCACTTTTAGCTCGATCAAACTTCGAGGTACTCCTCAAATTGTGATACTGAATGATTGTCGAATCGATTTAATTGATATTGCTTGGAGGTACTCTCAAGAGTTTTCTTATCTTCATAATTACGTGGTGATTCCACATCTTCTCAACTATCATTGCGACTCTTCCCCTCTCTCACTCCATTTGAAGAATTTGACTTCCTTACGGAGGATCGATGAATTTCTTGCCCTACTTGATGAATCAATTCCGCTGGAATTGATGGTGTTCGGTCGGAGGATATCGCACATCTTGAGCAATTGCTTAATGAAGATCATTACCTTCACTTCTCCTCAGAAAGATCACGATTGAGGAAATCAAATCATTACAAGAAACTTCTCTTGAAGAATTTCCCGAGGTTGAACTTAGGACCTACCTCCTCATCTCGGTATGCATTCTTGGAGGTGATGATAAATTGCAGTCATAATTGCTAAAGACTTACGTGAGGAAGAAGGCTGCTTTCTCATAAAGGTCTTGAAGTCACACAAACAAGCAATTGCTTGGAAACTCTCAGAACATTAAGGGTATCCACGAGTTTGTACTCACAAAATCTTAATGGAGGATGACTTCAAACCTGTGAGTCCAACATCAGAGAGGGTGAATCCTAAGTTCCTTAGGGTTGTATCAAACAAGAGGTTCTCAAACTTCTTGATGCAGTTTAATACCCTATCTCGATAGTCCTTTAGGTTAATGGTATTCGCGTTCAAAAGGGTGGCATAGCTGTTGTCACAAATGAAAGCGATTTAATTCAACTTCGATTGGTTCACGGGATAGGCGATGTGTGCATTGACTATGAAGAGTTAAGCGAAGCCACCCGTAAGACCATTTTCCTCTACCTTCATGGACAACTGAGAGATTAGCGAGGAGCGAATACTATTGTTTCATGATGGTTTCTCGAGGTTTTGGATCCCCATTGATCCGGCTGGATCAGAAAGACCACATTCACCTTTTGCCCATATGGGACATTTGCCTCTGAGGCGGTATGCCTTTTGGCCTATGTATGCTCACGGCGCGCGTTCCAAGCGATGTATGATGGCAATTTTCCACGACATGATCGAAAGCTTGATGGAGTGTTTATAGGATGACTTCTCGGTCATTGAGACTCGTTTCATACATGTCTCTCCCATTTAGATAAATGTTAAAAGCGATGTGAAGACACAATCTATATCTAAATTGGGAGAAGAGCATTTTATGGTTAAAGAGGCATAGTCCTTGGCCATACAAGATTTCAAAGCGGGATTGAGGTAGATAGAGCAAAAGTTGATGTTATTGCCAAATTGCCTCATCCTACTACCGTCAAAGGTATTAGAACTTTCTAGGTCATGCGGGTTTATGTAGATTCATTACAAGATTTTCCTAAAATGCATAGGCTATATTACATCTTTCGGAAAAGATGCTCACTTTATCTTCTCACCCGGAGTGCATGAAACTTTTGAAACATTAAAGAAAAACTACGGAAGCACCCATTCTAGTGCCCAGGCGGGATTTACCCTTGAGTATGTGTGAGTGCAGTGATTTTGCTATCGATTAAGTCTTGGGAACAGCATAAAACCAAGCATTTCAGCCTATCCGCTCACGTAGAATAAAACCATATTGAAGCTCAACCCATTACCCTCTGAGAAAAAGAATTATTAGTTGTGGTGTATGCATTTGAAAGTTTGGGCCATGTACATATCTTGACCAAATAAGTGGAATGGGATCACTTTCGGCTCTCAAATATCTCTTTGCAAAACAAGATCAAAGCCAGATTGCAGTTGGGTTCTCCTCCTGCCAAGAATTTGATATCATTATAGGTGATAAAAAGGGCTGAGAACACAGGCTGCGATCATCTTTCCGTCTAGAAAACCCTCACCAAGATGTGTTTGAGGAAAAGGAAATAAATGAAACATTTCCTCTCGAAACACTCAATATGGTTTTCTTTACCGTGGAGACTCTTTCTACCTACCCCATGGTTTCAGCGACTTTGCAAATTACCATAGAACCACTTTATTAATTGAAAGGGATGTCGTCCCAGCAGAAAAACAAATTCTTTAAGGATGTAAAACATTATACTGGGGCTGACCCTACTTGTTAAAATTTCGCGGATAAGTCATCGATGTATGTAATGAGTGGGAAGCCAGCATTCTTAGGCTTGCCATTACGGACCCTCTTGGGGACATCGCAGCTAACTACACCGCCAAGAAGGTGTTTGATTCGGATTCGTAACCCACGATCTACAAAGATGCCCATGAATTTGTCAAAACACGTGCTTGTCGCGTCGGGAATATCTCACAAAGAAATGCGGTAAGCGCCATTCAAGTGTGTGAGATTTTTGACATGGGGCATTGACTTTATGGGGCCATTTCAACGATCTGTGGTAACAAATACATACAAGTGGCCGTTGACTATTTGTCAAAATGGGTTGAAATAAGGCTTTTGCCACCAGCTGATGCCGAGTTGTGATGAAATTCTTAAATCTCTTTTTGCTGGTTTGGAACTCCACGAGCTATGTCCGGTGATAGGTAGTGCGCATTTTAACTGTGACCAATTTGAAAAGTCATGCAAAGATACGGTGTAACTCACACGTCTCTCCTACTGCGTACCACCCCAAACAGAGTGGCAAGTGGAGTTTCAACGAGGGATTAAAGATTACAGGAGAGGGCGGTTGGTAACCGTGCCTCTTTGATGAGATAAGCTAGATGGCAGCACTTTGGGCCTTCGTGCGACTTATAAAACACCCATCGGTGCACTCCATACAAGCTTGTATGTCACGGAAGGCATGTCATACGCGGTTTGAGCTTGAACACAAGGCTATGCGGGCCTTGAGCATGCCAACTTTATATTGAACAGTGGTGATCGCAGGAAGAAGTTCAAATGAGCAATTAAATGAACTCCGTGATCAGAAGCATACGAGAACTCTTTGACTAAAGAAAAGACAAAGAAGATTCATGACTCAAAGTCAAAGCAGCGTTTTCATTACGATTGATCAAGTCCTTCTTTTCAACTCAAGATTGAAGATTTTCTGGAAAACTAAAATCGGCAGTGCGGACCATTCACCATCACTAAAGTATTTTCCATATGAACCATTGAGTTATTTCAACCCGATGGTTGACTTTTAAAGTGAATGGTCATCGATTGAAGCATTATTTTGGAGAGGACATTCCTCTGTGGTTGTCCAGATCTACAAACTTTCCCCATGAACCAATGAATTGGGATCGAGTCAAAGCTAGCGACTCGGAATCAAAAGCTTGTAGCATGCCATATGGGTTTTCACCCATATTTCTATCTTCTTTCTACTTTCTACCACCCTAGTGTGGGGGGGGTTGCCCCACATGTTGTATATAGTTTTTTCTTCAAAAAAAAAAAATCACGCTAAAATAATGGCGAAGTATTTTTCCCTTTTACGTTCTCGTTTCGGCATAACCGCCGGTACTTTGAATAGAGGAATAATTCATTTCTAGTGTGGGGAAATTCTCACGAATTTTATCATGTAATATACACCCAATTCCCCCATTTTTTGCCAAAATTTTTTTTTTGGAGTAAGTGTTTTGCACTTACTCAATGGGTTATCGATCTGCCATGTCTAATAAACAAAGGATTGGCTAATCCGGGAGCAAACGGCTCTTGGTAAAGATATCTCAAATCCGTTGACAGGCTTGCAATTTGCCCAAAATTGTATGGTATTGACTCACCATATCTTTAAAAGTGAAGAGAGTTGGCTAGCCCATAAGTTTATGGCTTGTGGTAAGGCGTTGGAAAACCATAATTGGTATCGACTCACCAAAGATAATATTGATAATTTATAAAGAGTTGGCTAGTCGAGAGCAAGCGACTACTGTAAAGAAAATCAAATCCGTTGGAAGCTGGTGGTTCTCAAAATCACATGGTTATCATTTTCCATGGTTCTTACTTGAACTGAAACATTTGGCTACTCGGTAATGGCTTTTTGGTAAAGAGATGAAACCCATTAGTTTTTCTCAAAAGATTGCTAGGGACTAGCAATAGTTTAGTGTGGGGATTGATGAGTGTGTAAATACTCATCATTTTTTGAATCAAATCTGAACGCAAAACATCTAAAATGGCTTCGATGCATCAAAATCTTTGAAATATCTCAAAATTGCATTTTATATGTTTGAATACAAAATGTTTAAAAATCAGGATGAAAAATGAGCTAAGTTTGCATAATTGGCTTTAGGTCCCCAAGTTTCAAAAGGTTATCAAGAATAGTCCTAGGCACTTATTTTAAAAAGAAAAGTCACCAAAGGTCCTTTTGGAATCATAAATTGTCATAATTAGTCCTTTGGTGAAAAGTTCCAAAAGTTTTGAGATTACAATTTGATCCTTGGATTTTAAAAATGGTCATATTTTAGTCCTTGGAATTTCTGGCTGGAAAAATGGTCCTTAACTTATTTGAGATTTACAAGTTTGACCCTTGGACTTCAACTTCATAAATTACAGTTTGGTCCCTGGAAATTAGGATTGTATACTTTAGGTCCCTAACTATTGGATCAACTTATATCCTTATCAAGCCGGACCCTTTAATATTGATCCACGGTCAATCCCTTTATATAAACCCACGAATCCAACCCACCCACACGGTTTTAAATAATAAACGCTCCACGGGTCTCCTTACCTCTCCATCATCACACTATGCGCAACTCTGCCAACACCATTCCCCTATAGCTTTGTTTCCCCCTCCAGCTACCACCAAATGCATTTAATGCTTCCCTCAACCCCATGGCATAACCTGTTTTGGCGCAAAACTCATCAATGGCTAAAAAGGGCACATTGATCCTATGGTCCAGGATAAAAAGGTGGGAAAAGCAACTCGAGAGAGAAGACCTTTGGTGTATAAAAAAGAAGCAAAGAGAGGGAGAGATATAGTACTTAGTTTAAGTTTTTCTATGTATGTCGTTTTTATTAATTTAGTCTTAATTAAGTTTTAATTGTATTTTCAAGCTTCCTTGTATTAAACTCAAGCATTTATATCAGTTTCAATCAATTTTCAGTAGTAATTCATAGTGTGGTTAAGTTCTTGTTTTTGAGTTTTATTTCACTTATGCAGTTTCAAATGTATTAAGTGCCAAGCTTCAATAAGCCTCTTTATAACTCAGTTGATCTTATTTAAAGCTGTTGATAGCTTTGAGTAAGCTCATAAGTCATTTTTCAAGCAAATTTGTCACATGGTCCAGCGAAAGTCAACTGTGATCAAATGGTGGGTTGAAATGGCTTAGATACTTGATGCAATTTGGAAATGGGGTGGAATCAATAAATATGGTTGGTATCTCTTCGGTATGCAATTGGAATAGAGTTGAGTTAGATGTCGATTTGGGTTGATATGGTGTTAGGATAGTGGTTGATTAATCTCAAGAGCAAACCATAGTGGTTGGACCCTAGTAAGTCAATTCAATTTTTAATTTCTTATCGGTAGTATAAGTACTTAAGTGTTGTTTAATATTGCTTGATATTGTTAGTTCCAGTTTTAATCTTAATCTGTTTATGTCTTTAGCCTCATGATCTGATATTAGTTTGCATCTATAGTTCAGTTGGACATAGGTATTGTTTTGATGTTATTTTGAAATCACTTAAGTATAATTTTATACTCAGATCTGAGTTGAGAGCTAGTAGGGTTGAGTCATTGATCGAGTTGGAAATTTTGCATATCGTTTTAAAGTTGTGTTTGGATCAGTAGGCATAATTGAGATTGAGCCTTGGCTTGTACTTGAAATTTGCATACTTGGTCTTAATAAAGGTCATTTGAATCAAATCTGTCAAATATCTATGAAGCTAAAGTCAAAATCAAACTTCAAGCTGTTCTAATCTCTTAACTATTGAGATTTTTGAAAACAAAAAGCTTATTTTGTGTTTAAAATACATAGAGATAGATTGCATTAGGTTAATTTCATCATATAACATCATAATCTGTCCACAAATTGGATTCAAAGTTCATAAAAGTCAACATAACTAAAAGCTGCTCAAAATTAAAACTTGAAAAACACGTTTTGAGCCCACGAAAGGATTTTCATGAGCTCATTTACAGGCCAATCTAAGTGAAATTGTGGGTTCATAAACTTGTTGGTCTCATTTCTTATTAGCATTTTTGTAGATTTTTATCAAATTTTTATAAGCTCCAAATGAGCTTGTCCATTTGGTTGAAAATGCCCATGACAAGGTTTAAGTCACGAGTCTGTTTCTCAGTTCTTGCAGGGCTTACCTGAGCTCATAAGAGCTTGTTAAAGTCTAGTCTTTGGTTTAGACATAGCCACCCGGTCTAGTGTAGGTTCCCACTTTTGGTTTTCATTTTCACTTATAGAGTAGCTTGTGCTTGGCTGCAAGTAGGTCCTTAAACTGTTTTTAGCTCATAGCTCAAAATCATCAAATCATGGTAGTAAGTGTTTTAGAGGTTTAGGATAGTTGTAACTTGTTTCATTTGGGTAATTTTAGCTTATTGTTTGCTTACGTTTCAGTTTGGTACCTATTTGTGTTCATTTGCTTATTCAAAGTGCTTATTTATAAGCATTTCATAAAGTTTCATATTCTTGCACACAACCACCTGTTTTTATATTTTTCCTAGATTCACAATATTATTTTAGACTTTTCTTGAATTTTTTGATTTTTCCAAGTCGGTTGCTATTTTTCTTTATTTAAATCGGTTTTAAGCCTTTTTAAATAGCATTTAATACAAATAATTAAGAAAAGTTTCAAAAAAATAATTTTTCATTTTCTAGGTTAAGATAAATATAAAAAGTCAAAAAATTTTTCAGTTTTTTCTTAGTTAAATTTGTATTTTTAAGCAATTTAAGTAGTTTTAAATAGTTTTAATTCATAGAAAATACAAAAATATTCAGAAAAATACAAAAATAGTTTTGAAAATTCTCTTTTGTTATTTTAGATTTTCCAAGTCATAATTTTATTTTTCTAGCTTTATTTCATATTTTCTTGTATTTTTAGGTTATTATTAAATAGTTAAAATAGTTTTAATTAATAATAATTAGATAAATAGTTTAAAAATAATTTTATTTTTTCTATAAATTTTCTTTTATCATTAGGTTTGTAAAAATATCATTTTCATATTTTTAGGTTTATATTGCTTTAGTTTCACATTTTCTTTTAGTACGCAACGTAGTTTTAATTCAAGTTTTATAAAAACATAAAAATCAAAAACATCATTTTGCAAATAGTGATAGCGTTTATTTAATATTTTTTATCTTTTTAATTTCCTTTAATTTGCATTTAAGCCTTTGTAATTATAGGCTATTTATGTAGTTATAATAATTCAATCTCTTTCCGTTCAAATCTCTCGATCACTACGTTTGATTATTCATGCATTTCGTTGGGACATAACGACACAGGAAACACTATACTCTCACGATCTTCATTGCATTTTTTATGAAGCTTTTTAAGTTTCTTACGATTAGGCCCATTAAAGTGGTTGGCTTGAGTGAGAAAAACTTTGTGAGTTGGCTGATCGATCAAAGATCTGAATGTAAAAAGAAAAACATAGTGATCAAACCCCATGATTACAAGAAGGAGAATTGGATTTCTTTAAACAATTTTAAGCCTCAAAGCGTTGTTAACATCACCCAAGTGTTCGGAAAAGGACTTAGATAAGCAAAAGAGAATCTTGTTGTTACAAACCCTCCCTTAGGAAAATGCCTGTGACGTGGCCTCCATACACCAATGCATTTTAGTTCCTAGAACTATTGCCACTAAGAGCAAGACCTTAATGGGTCAATATTTTATTTTTCAACTATTTGTAGATTTTGAAACTTGTAAGAAAAAGGATCACACTGCTGGGATAACGAAGGGAAAGGGGTTTGGAGCAAACAAAGAATGCTATTACTTGAGGGTCATGCCTTTTTTAAACAACTAAAGATCATTTAAAGAGAGTCTTAAAAGAGGATAAGATTAGATATTAAAAGGAATGAAAAAGAATTTGATGCAATGATAGTTGAGGTTAGTGACTATGAGCGGCATTAAAAATACAATGAGATTGAGAGGAAGAACTTGCATACCTTGAATGAGAATCTTATTTATGAATGTATTGCTCAAGATGTGTTTACACTTCTACAAATTGTTCCATTAATGCTTCTCAATTTCATGAATTATCTGTTGCTATGAAAGTCTCCCATGATCGTGTCATTGAGCTTGAAAAAATTAATTCGATACTTAATGAGAAAATTGATTCGGGATGATCACGATAATTTGGTAAAGCATCTTTCCAAACTAGAAGTTGAACATTTTGATTTACAACTAAAATATCAACATACGAAGAAATATTAGAAATCTCAAATATCAAGACATCCTTGGATGTTCTACGAATTTGATGCGTTTTGAAATTGTAAGCGTGATGAAGGCAGTCGAGCTCATTGTAACACGATCGAGAAAGTTGAAAGCCCAAATCTCTCGATTAAAGGGTGAAAGAACAATGTGACTAGATCCCAAATGCCTCCTCCTTTAGATTCTCGGTACTCTCAAACTTTTCATTTTCAAAACTTAGTTAATGCCTTACAAAAGGAAGCGAGTTTCTAGAAGAATGAAAAGTTAACGACACTTTAAAGAGTTATATGATTCAATGAAAGTCACTCGTGACAAAACAACGAAAAAATAACGTCTTTACAAAAGAAATTGAGAATCAGAGTCGAGAAGGGCCACTTGTTTTAATAAGAATGTTGCATCAAAGTCATCCTCAAACACCAAATACTGCTGTATTTGTTAAATACATTCCTCCTCATCTTAGGAATAATGAACTGCGTTTCATGACTATTGTGCTCACCTTAAGGATAGTCTAGAATGTCTCGGTGAGATTGTTGAAGAGGATTTCATTAATAAACCTCTTGATAGAGAAATTAGGTTTGCTTGCATTAAGGCCAAACGATCTCAAGAGCTGCTAGAATGTGTAATTGCAACATGTCCTAAATCCTTAGGTGTGAAAGGCATTTGTGATGCCTTGATACATGTGCGGTTTAAGAAAGTGAACACCAATGTGCCTTCTAGTAGTTCAATCCTGCACATCTAGTTCAGGAATGCAAAAAGTAGATCAACCAACTAATGTTCCCATAACCTCTACGGTGTCAGTGACATTAAAGCAAGCCGGTCAAACCTCCGGGTACCAAGCAAGATAGGACCCATGAGCTAAGAATGTGCATTGTAAGAGAGTAGAAGACCAACCAGGAACTTTAAGTTTGAGTTGAATAAAAGCGAATCGCGTTTGATTCTAGTATTAGCCATAAATCTTGTAATTAATTAATTCTGATACTATTTGCAAACCATGTAATGATGTCGTTTGAATTACATTTGCTAATCATGAATGTGGTGTGAATGCTTTGTCTAATGTTGTCAAATGCCCGGTTAAAATTGTTAATGCTAAAAATCATGCAAAGAAGGCTAAAAGGCAAAAGCGAAAGAAAGTTAGAAAGCATTGGAAACCCGGGAAGAACATTTAGTAAGATAGGTTATCAATGGATACCTTTTGGCCATAAGGTGTCAGTTTTGCCCTCGATGCTAAGATATGCCCACTAGAAAATGGATGCCTCTTGGTAGAACTATTCCTTTAAAAGTGAACATACTTTGAATAGGTCAAATGGACACCGACACTGCATCTATTCCTAATGATTCCATTGCTTCTATTTACGATATGGGTGTTTCTATTTCGATGTGGTGTTCCATCCTTTGTTACTAACCAAGTGGAACCCATTCTTGCATGGGATCCCAATTATCGATTATCCATTCTTGTGCGTGTTCAACTTGCGGTCGTTCAAATCGTTAATTGCTTGGACTCGGTCATTCCAAGCATATATTTGGAGACGGTGCGACTCATGAACTTCGTGAGTAAATTCATCGGGGACATTAGATTCGGGAGCGACCATTTTGGAGCAATTATGGGTTATGGTGATTATGTAGTTGGCAAAGTGTAATCTCCAGGGTATATTATGTGGAAGGTCTTGGTCATAATTTGTTCTCTGTTGGTCAATCATTATTCGATCTAGAGGTGGCCTTTAGAAAACATACTTGCTTAGTTAGAAACTTGACTTGATGGTGTGGAATAATTAAGAGGTACTCGTGGTTCTAACCTATACACCATCTCTATCGAAGACATGATGAAGTCTTCTCCATCACGCTTGCTTGTCAAGGCTTCTAAAACAAAGTCATGGTTATGGCATCGTCGTCTCAATCACTTGAACCGGGCACCATTAATAACCTTTCGAGAAAGGATCTTGTCGAGGCTTACAGTTAAAATATGAAAAGATCATCTTTGTTGACTTGCCAATTGGGTAAAAGCGAAATATGCCCAAACCAAACCCATAAATTGATAATGGAAGTTCTTCATACCCTTCATATGGATGCTGTGGACCAATGAGAGTGCAAACGTTAAATGGGAAGAAATACATTCTAGTAGTTGTTGATGACTACTCTCGATTTACTTGGGTAAAGTTTTTGAGGACAAAGGATGAAACTCAGGATGTCATCATCAAACTAATCAACGACTTGAGTTCGACTCAACAATACGGTCGGAATGTTGAGCAGACAATGGCCGAGTTTGTTAACAAAGACTTAATTAGGTTTTATGAAAGTGTTGGAATGGATCAAAGAAGTGTTCCACGAACTCCTCAACAGAGCGGTGTAGTTGAAAGGCGAAACATGAACTCTTTTGGGAGCCAGAGAACAATGCTAATTTACTCGAAGGTTCCAATGTTTCTTTGGGCTGAAGCCATTGCCACTGCTTACTACACCCAAAATCGTTCCCTTATACACACCTCTCATGGAAAAACTCCATATGAACTTGTTCATAAACGAAAACCTGATCTCTCATACCTTCGTGTGTTTGGTGCTTTGTGCTATCCAACGAATGACGGTCAAGACTTAGGTAAATTAAGAGCAAAGGCAGATATTGGAGTTTTGTTGGTTATGCACCAAACACGAAGGATTCTACCGAATCTACAACAACAGAACCCGAAATATCATGGAAACAATTCACGTTACGTTCGATGAGCATGACTGACCGTCAAATGGCTCTGACGGACAATCCGGTTATTCGGACCCACTTCCCAAATGCAGTCCCATTGGTTCATCCTTGTACCAAACTCATTTCTCCAGCAACTCCCTATATGTACCTCCATTTAGAAGATGATTTAAAGAAATTGTTTGATCAATGTTTGATGAACACTATGAACCACCTGCGATGAAAGATGTCAATTCCATCAACAGAGGCTTGGCTCTATCCCTGTGAATGAAGTCAACCCTTCATCTCAATATCATTAAGTCAAGAAACGCGCTGCTTCTGATCACTCTGTCTCATCAACAAATCATCAATCATCTAATATACATCATGGAATTGTTTCTGGCATCAATGATGAAGTTAATCCCTTTGCTACTCCTGAAGATGCTCCATTTGAAAATATATTTGCTCTGAATCATCATCAGAACCATCTTCATCAGGAGAAATCGACTCTGCTACTTGGTTCCACAACAACCACATGAACACTTAGAAAATGGACTCAAGATCACCCATTGGACAACATCATTGGAAACCCCTCCGTCTAGTATCCCCACGAAACACTTGCAACGCCGATGCCTTATGGTGCTTCTTCAACTCAGTACTCTCTAAGATCGAACCAAAGGTTATGCTAAATTAAACTGCCATGAATGAAGACAACTGGTTTAATGCCATGCAAGAAGAAATTCATGAGTTTGATCGACTTAATGTATGGGAATTAGTACCTGCTCCAGACTGTGCTATGATCATTGCTCTAAGTGGATCTTCAAGTGAAACTTGATGAGCATGGTGATGTGTTAAAGAACAAGGCTTGATTGGTTGCTAAAGGATATCGTCAAGAGGAGGGTATTGACTTTGAAGAATCATTTGCTCTAGTTGCTCGTATCGAGGCAATCAGAATCTTCTTGGCTAATTCTGCAAGTAAGAACATGGTATTATATCAGAAATGGATGTAAAGGCACGGCCTTTCTTAATGGAGATCTTAAAGAAGTTCGGATACACGTCAGGCCACCTGAAGCTTTTGTGAATCCAGAGCATTCTACTCACGTTTATCATTTGAAGAAGGCTCTTTATGGTTTAAAGCAAGCTCCAAGGTCATGGTATGATACGCTATCAAAGTTTCTTCTATCTACAGGATTAGCAAAGGAGTTGATCCGACATTGTTCACCAGGAAGTCGGGCAAACATTTAATTCACGTTCAAATTTATGTTGATGATATTATCTTTGCCTCGACTGACCCCAATGAATGTGATCGGTTTTCAAATGAAATGGGTTCCAAATTTCAAATGTCAATGATGGGACAAATGTCATTTTCTTGGGATTACAAATTTCACAAAGTCCCGGAGGCATTTTTATAAATCAATCTAAATATGCAAATGAGATTTTAAAGAAATTTGGATTTGTATCATGTGACCCTGTTGACACTCCCATGATTGAGCGTACTAAATTGGATGAGGACCACTCAGGGATCATGGTAGATCAAACGAAATATCGTAGTATGATTGGATCCTGATGTACCTCATGACTAGCAGACCAGACATTCTGTTCGCTGTGTGCATGTGTGCTAGATATCAGGCTAAGCCTACTAAAAACACCTTGAAGCGGTTAAACGGGTCTTTCGGTATCTCCAAGGAACCATCAATATGGGACTTTGGTACCCGAAGGACACCGGTATGTCACTAACCTATAGAGATCTTGATCATGCAGGATGTCAAGATACCTGCGTCGTCGAAGTACGTCGGGAGGTGCTCAGTTTTTGGGTGATAAGCTTGTGAGCTGGTCTTCAAAGAAGCAATGAGTACTTCTATTTCCTCTACAGAGGCTGAATACATAGCCATGTCATCTTGTTGTGCTCAAATCCTTTGGATGAGATCCCAATTATCGGACTATGGCTTTGAATTCAACAAAATCCCTCATACTTTGTGATAATAAAGTGCTATTGCTCTCTCATGTAACAACGTTCCACACTCAAGAGCAAAGCACATCGACATTCGACATCATTTCATCAGGAGCAAGTGGAAAAAGCGGTGTGGTGGAACTCTATTTTGTGAGATCTGAATATCAGTTAGCAGACATCTTCACAAAGCTCTTCCAAGAGAACGTTTTGAGTTTATTCTTCCTCGACTTGGCTTGAAAAGCCTTCAACCAGAAAACACTCAAACGTCTTGGGAGGAAACGAGGAGTAAAGGTCCTTCTTCATCCATCTTTTGTATATATTTATTCAAAAAGCAAAATACAAAATTATAAAACTTCAACAAAAACCAAATAGAAAAATATAAAAAATTTTAAAAATCTCAAAAATATTGTCATTTTGTCATGCTTTCTAATTCGAAATATATATCTACGGTCTTTGTGCTGTCATTCAAAAATGACACGGGACTTTGATGTTGTTGAATGTTTTAAAAAATATATAAAAATATATATAAATAATAAATATAAAATATTGGGTATATATATATGAAAAATAATAAATATTTTGGGATATATATATATATATATATATATATATATAATTTATATATATTGGAAAAAAAACAATAGGTTTTATTGTCATTTCAGCAGTTAACACGTTTTCAAAGAAAGAACAGAGCCATGCTTTATCTCATGTTTCAAACCTAATGCTCGGATTCTAAAAACAAATGTTTGTCATTAACAAGACAAATGTTTATTTTCAAATATTTTTTCCTCTAATGATTCCTCTGAAAAATATTTGCATCTTATGAAAACTCAATTGCTTTGAAAACACTGGACTCTTTATTTGAAAATCAAAAGAACTTATCAAGTGTCAAAATCTCAATCCATCAATCAACAACTTTTGTCATTGATTGAGGGGGAGAATGATTTTTTAATTAAATCAAAAAGTGTTCTTTTTAAACAATTAGCACTTAAATGAGCAAGGTCTACTCTAAATGTTTTACAATATTTACCACAATTGTTCAAGACATCGCTATTATGTTTTCAAAAAGATAATCATGCATGTTTAATCAATGGAGTTTAAAGTCTTAAAATCCAATCCTTATCAGTTAAAACGTTTTCATAATCAAGTCACAATTCTCCTTAAAAGCTTTCAAAATCAATTTAAATCTATGAGAGATCACAAATCTCAAATGATTTGATAATTGTGATCGGGGGAGAATTTGTGATTTAAATTGGATTTAAAGATAATTCGATAAATGGTTTTCATAAGTGTTTAGCTGTTTTCCCTCCCCGCATGTTGACAAACGTTTCAAATTTTCCATTCACATGTTGAGGGGGAGCATCTATTTTAAACCTCAAATTATTGAAACGTGATTGAATTGTCTCTAAGTGCAGGTTCCCTCTAATATGTGCAAAACTCTTTCAAAACTCGAGGCACATATTGAGGGGGAGCAAAATTTTGAAAACCTCATCCTTCCCAAAATGTTTATCTACTCAAATGATTGGGAAGTGATGATATCATTTTAGAAAATGGTAATCAAAAAGTTTTCATTCTTAATCTCTTTCAAAGATCTTGCCTCCATGTGCTAAAAATTTCTGATTTTTATGCATATGTTGAGGGGAGCATTTCTAAATATCAAAAAATTAAGATACAAAATGCTTTGATAATATATCATAAGTATCTGGATTGATTTTCAAATGGTTTTCAATTGGTTTCAAAGGCGAAGAACTACACCAAAAGACCGACCAACTTACTTTATGCTGGTGATATAAGGATGATAAGGTTAGGTATGAGTTCCCATGATCCGCCAGAATGGAGAGGGATCTACCAGGGACAATCCACTAGATAGTGTAGAAGTCCTTAGGTATGATGAAAAAGGAGAAAAGTGAGATATGGGAAGAGTGCGGACTGAGGCTGAGCTAGTACTGGAATAAACCCAACAAGGTTCTAGTTATGAAGTCTCGGTAAGCACTGAAGGGGTTGAAGAATGAAAAAGAATGAATGAGAAAAGGGTGAAAAGAAATAGCCCTCCATTAATTCAACCTTAGGGCAGAAACCGGGTTCAATTCATATGCTACTGGTGGTTACCAAGGTAACATGGGTATTGAAGACAAGACGTCATGGACCCAGTGACGCACTGCACTTCAACTTTCCAAACCACTCAAGTTCCTCTTAAAAGGGCTTGTTTCATTCTCACGGGGAACCGACATCATCTATCGACTTTCTCTTAGAGATTGTTGATATTGAAGAAGGAGACCCTCTCCCTAGTCTCCGGCATGGAACCAAATATGCACAATTGAGTCTAGAGCCACGAGATCATCAATAAATCTCATTAGGACACTTTCAATGAATACTCTTTGTTTCACACAATGTGGAAAGAGAGATTATATCTTATGAGTCCTACGCATTATCCTTGTGGTATTGCCAGAACATCGAGGTGATATGCATATATATTCACATGAAGATGGAACCTTCGGAGCCAACATCAAACAAGCTCTGGCGGTGGCATGTGAGATCTATCAATAGATCAACCATGTGACAACTGAACAGAAACAATGGGGGATTCAATCTTTTGAATCAATCCTGGTTCAGGTTATGGATTGACGGATACCTTTGAAAAACCGGTCGTTTGTGCTAAAACTCTTTTCTTTAGCACATCGACGTGTGTACTATTTTCAAATAAAAAGGGGTTTATGATTGATAATTGATTTTCATTAAAACCTTCGTTGTATTGCAAAACAATTTCTATTGAGCAATACACGATTGTTTTTCAAATCTCTTTTCATCAATCATTGAATCTCATTTCGCTGGTTCACTCACTCCGTGTTGTCTTCTTTGAGACGTTCCGGTTTGAGAACAGCTAGAGCAGATGTGAAACCCTGTCAAGGAGATTCTTCGGAATTATACCTGATCACAGGCAGTACTTGTACTGATCAACGGGGAACCGTGGGCCGTGTACCTCAATTCATCGAAAGTGATCAAAGACACTTTCATGCGCTTTGTTGCTAACTGTCTTATGCAGGTACACCCGACGTTTGCAGCTGATCAGAATGGAGCGGTCAATCCATAGCCGCATGCTCACACAACACATTTAGTTCCAAAGAAATCATGATTAGTGCATCAATGTCTCTGATATTTTCACTCCATGCTTCTGCTACGCTGTACTTGATATCATGAATCAACTAAAGCTTCCGCTACTCTGATAAGAATATATCATGATCCAGAATGTGAGCATGTCGGTCCAAAAGTCACAACATCACATAATACCAACACCTTGACTATGGATGTCGGAGATTAATGTGGTGATGATCTCAAAAGCTGGCTCAAAACTCATTATCACGTGGATCAGTAAAAGACCTCCACTAGATTATCCAAACATGTGAAAATGAGAATCAAGACTACGAGCTTCAGAACAAAGAACATGAATCCAAGAACAATCTCAAATGTAATATCTGTTTGTAATCAATGTAATTTTAATATGGTTGAGGTGACCTCCCCAGGGGAGATTGTTAGATCACCTCCAAAGTATAGGTTAGAGGAATTAGAAATTCTCGATATTAAAGAGTCGGTCACCTCAAGTATATGTAATCGTTAGAATGCTCGTAGTCATAGTTATATTTAGTTAAGTAGTATTTTGTTAAGTAACACCGTGGAGGACGGACGAGTCTTTACCCACTGTATGCCTGATCCACAGCCCGTTGTGTGGCGTTTTATGTAAGACTATAAATACTCTCTACCTCCCAAGGTAGAGAGTTGGAGCTCATAATAATATCTTTCACTTTCTCTCACTAAGTTCCCTAAACCTCTAACTTTCTCTCTCTAGAATTCCCTTATAGCCCACTTGTGTTATGGTTTGATGTGTATGTGAAATCCATATCCTACAATTGGTATCAAGAGCCATGGTTAGATCATATCTTACACATCTTTGGATTTCTAGTGGTTTTAGGTGGTTTTTGAGTTTGAAAAAGTTTAGTGGTTTTGCATCATTTGGTTGATTTCTTGTGTTAAAGCTTGGATTTTGTTAGTACTTTTATGTTTAGAATCATCACAAGTGTTTAGGTTTTCATTTGGTAAGCTTGAATCATCTTGGTTGGGTTGTTTTTGGATTGAAAAGTGATGTTTATGTGGTTTTTTCTTGCTAGCGACTTGACACACGGACTTCTTTCTTCGTAGCGACTTGCTTCACAATTTTGTAGCGAGTTCTGATTTTGGACCTAGCGACTTAGACCTAGCGATTAACGGTACAAGTAGTGGACTCTCCACTACGGGTAGCGACTTGGTGGTAGCGACTTGGTGCTAGCGAGTTGCTCTTTAGCGACTTGAAGTTTTAGCGACTTGAGTAGCGAATTCTTTGCCAAAATTTTGCTAGTGACTTGAAGGTTAGCGAGTTACTACTTAGTCACTACTTAGCGACTTGCATTTGTATAGCGACTTGGAACTTTAGCGACTTGGGGGTGTAGCGAATTAGGTGTTAGCGACTTGGTGCATTATCTTCTAGCGACTTGGGTGATTGTTTACGGTTTTCTCTTGATTTAGTAAAATCCCGTGAAAGAATCTATTTCCCGGTTTAATCATAGAGTTATAAAATCCCGTATAATCTGTTAACATGTCTACCAACGTTCCTACTATCATCTCCACTGTAGCCGAGGATGTTCAAGCGGTGGTTGGATACTCGTCCACCCACCCATGCTTGACAGAACTGACTACGATTCTTGGGCTCAACGAATCAGATTATACTGCCTTGGAAAGGAAAATGGTGTCAACATTCTCAAATCCATTGATGAAGGACCGTATCGAGTTGAGACGACTAGAGATGTACTTGATACTGCGAAGATGGAACTCGATTTACGGAATGGACAAACCAAAGATGTATGATGAGCTTGATGATAAGGAGAAAAAGAGATTCGATGCTGATATCGGGGCTTCTAACATTGTTCTTCAAGGTCTTCCTAAAGACATCTACAAGCTGATCAATCACAACACCGAAGCAAAGGCGGTATGGGATAATGTCAAGATGCTTCTCTCGGGTTCAGAATTAACTATGGAAGACAGAGAATCACAACTCTATGACGAATTTGAACACTTCAAGATGAAACCGGATGAGAGTGTCTATGAGTACTATGTGAGATTTCATAAGTTGGTGAATGACATGAGGAACATCAGAATGACTATGCCTAACATTCAGTTGAACTCAAAATTTGTGAACAACATGAATCCCGAATGGCACAAGTTTGTCACCTCTGTGAAGCTCACTAAAGGATTGAAGAATACAAACTATGAGCAACTCTATGCCTTCCTCCTTGAGAATGAGAGACATGCTATGTTTGAAAAATTGGTTCTTAATCAGTTCAAAACCAACGAGGGAGAGACAAGCTCGTCTAATGACTCAACTGCCTTCTATTCAAACATCGGAATCACAACCAAAGCCTCACAAGTCATACCCATGGGAAATGGTAATCACAAACTAATTCGATCCCATGTTCAAACAAGCTGATACTGATGCACACGTGGGTAATTTCATTAATCAACTAGCTCTTATGATTAGTCAAAACATGAATTCTCTCCCACAAACCAATAACAACCTCGAGCGACATCTAACCCACACAATCAAGCTCTGTTAAGATGGGAGGATCGTAGTGCAACCAGTTCAGGAAAGACAATATGATCAGGGAAGAGGTGGAGCTGGTAGAAGTTATGTTGTTAATCAGAATCGAGGAAGGAATGGTAATCAAGGTCAAGCTAAGCGGATCAAATGTTATAATTGTGGTGGTGAGGGACACATTGCAAGGAACTGCACATCTCCAAAGCGTCCACAGAATCCTGATTACTTCAGAGATAAGATGCTACTTGTGCAAGCTCGGGATAATGGTGCTACTTTGGATGAAGAGGAATTGTTGTTTCTTGCTGAGGGCAATGCCAAGACCTATGATGCAGATGTGGATGAGCGGCCTATTCAGGAGATAGGTCACAATCATCAGAATGCCTTTCAAGTCGCTGATTGTGATGCATACGACTTTGATGTGGATGATGGACCTACTGCACACACAATCTTTATGGCTAGCATTTCTCCAATGGTTTCTCCCAAGGTCTCCTCTTCACCACAGGCTGGCCCATCCAAAGACACAATCATCTCGAGGTACTAAAACTATACGATGATCTTGATGTGCATAAGATGCATGACAAAGTACTATCAGCTGAAACTTTTGTATCAAATATTGAAAATATGGGTAATATCAATGTTGTCCCATATGATCAATATGTGAAACAAAGTGAAAGTGAAGTTGTACCAAGTGATGCATCTCCTGCAGTCAACAATGACTATATTTTTGATGAATACACTTTGCCTGTGCCCTTGATGATTCTGTAATATCTGAATTAAATGCCTATAAAGAGCGTGTTGCTATTTATGAACAACGTGCTAAATTTGAGTTGACCACTCGTGGCGGGAAATGGATGACCACATGCGTACAATTATTAGAAAAAGTAATTTTAGAGAAGAAGTATTAAAACAAGAGTTAAATTCCTTGCAAGAAAAACTTTCTAAAACTGCTAAGCAAAAACAAGAACTTCAAGAAAATGTGAAAATGCTTAAGCAAGAATTTAATGCAAAGGAATCAAAACTCTTGAAAGATTTTTCTAATCTGAAAACTTTGAAAAACAAACTTGAAAACAAGTTGTACATACAAGGGAACACCATTCAGACTGCTCACATGATCACTAAGCATAGGGTCCTAAGCGATAAGCATAGCATTCCCCTTGTTGAGGAACCAAATCAGAGGTCATTAAAAGGGCTAGAAATGCTCATAAGGTTCTTTATGATGGCAATGAAATCCTTAAACCTAGACAGAAACCTAGTTGCGTTGAGTGCACTGAGGAAGATAAGAAATCAGATGAAGTCACTAGGGAAAAGATGAACAAGAAATTAGATGATCCTAAATGTAGAGAGAAGAAAATAAAGATCACACCCCATGATTACAAGAAGGAAAACTGGATTTCCTTGAACATGTTTAAACCTCGGACATTGTTGACTCCCGAACAAGTTTTCTAGAAAATGGATTTAGATAAGCGGAAAGCTGAAAATATTGTTGAAACAAACCCTCCTCTTTGGAAAATGCCTAGAAGCGTGTGTATCCTCCTAATTCACCAATGCATCTTGTTCCTAGAACAATTGCCACTAAAAGCAAGACCTTAATTAGCCAATATGTTATACTTCAACTATTTGTTGATTTTGAGAAAACTTGCAAGAAAAGGATCACACCCAGTGGTATTACGGAAGGAGAAAGGGGTTTTGAGCAAATGAAAGAATGTTATTTAACTGAGGTCATGCCTTTCTTTAAACTTCTAAAAGATCACTTTGAGAGTCTTAAAAGGGGATAGAAACTGATATTAAGGGAATGGAAAAGGAATTTGATGCAATGATAGTTGAAGTTAGTGACTATGAGCGAGCACTAAAATATAATGAGATTGAGAGGAAGAACTTGCATACACTAAATGAGAACTTGATTTCTGAATGTATTACTCAGGATGTGTTTTTCACTGCTACAAATTGTTCCATTAATGCTTCCAAATTTCATGAATTATCGGTTGCACTGAAAGTCTCCCATGATCGTGTCATTGAGCTTGAAAAAACTAATTCTGAACTAAACGAGAAAATTGAATTGGATGATCACGACAATTTGGTTAAACATTTTTCTAAACTAGAAGTTGAGCATTTTAATTTACAACTAAAATATCAACATCTTAAAGAAAATGTCAAAACTTCAAATATCAAGACATCCTCAGATGCTCCAGAGTTTGATGCGATTTTCAAATTAACAAAAGTGATGAACAGATTCAAGCTCATTGCAACACGATCAGAAAGTTGAAAGCCCAAATCTCTCAATTAAAGGGTCAAACGAACAATATGACAGGCTCCCAAATGCCTCCTCCTTTAGATTCTCAGAATTCTCAAACTTTTCATCTTCAAAACTTAGTTGATGCCTTACAAAAGGAAAACAGAGTTTTCTAGAAGATAATGAAAAAGTTAAACGACATTTTAAAGAGTTATATGATTCAATAAAAGTCACCCGTGACCAAAACAACGAAAAAATAACGTCTTTACAAAAGGAAATTGAGAATCTGAGAAGTCGGGAAATGGGAAAGCTGCCACTTGTTTTCATTAAGAATGTTGTCTCAAAGTCACCCTTAGACTGCAAATACACTGTGACAGTTAAATATATTCCTCCTCATCTTAGGAATAATGAACATGCTTTTCATGAATCCTGTGCTCACCTTAAGGATAGTCTAGAATGTCTCCGTGAGATTGTCGAAGAGGATTTCATTAACAAACCTCTTGATAGTGAAATTAGGTTTGCTTGCCTCCAGGCCAAACGATCTCAAGAGTTGCTAGAATGTGTAATTGCAACATGTCCCAAATCCTTAACCTTAGGTGCAAAGGGCAAAGCTGTGATGCCTTGTTCTATGCCTAGTTCCAAGCAGGAAATCCGTTCTATGCCCAATCTTAAGAAAGGAAACACTAATGTGCCTTCAAGTAGTTCAGATTCCGGATATGTTAGTACTAAGAAAGTGAACTTTAGTGTGCCTACAAATAGCTCAAATCACAGTCTTAAGAAAGTATACACTAATGTGCCTTCTAGTACTTCAGATCCTTGCACATCAAGTTGAGGAATGCAAAAATTAGATCAACCAACTAATGTTCCCATTCCCTCTACAGGAGTAATCGGTGACTTTAAAGCGAGCAGGTCAAAGTCTCAAGACAATACAAGGAATGATAGGACCTTGCAAGCTAAGAATGTGCATTGGAAGAGAGTAGAAGACCAATCTAGGAACTTTAAGCTTGAGTTGAATAAAGCGAATCGTGTTGATTCTAGTATTAGCCTTAGGCGTCTTGTAATTAATTCAATTCGATACTATTTGCAAACCTTGTAATGATGTCTGCTTGAATACTGTTGCTAATCATGAATGTGGTGTGAATGCTTTGTCTAATAATGTCAAATGCCCAGTTAAAATTGTTAATGCTAATAAGTGCAAATAAGGCAAAAATGCAAAAACGAAAGATTGTTAGAAAACAGTGGAAACCCACAGGAAGAACTTTTATAAAGATAGGTTATTATTGGATACCTTTTGGCCATAAGAATAATCAGTTTTGCCTCTCAAACTGCTAAGACCATGCCCACTAGAAAATGGATGCCTATTGGTAGAACTATTCCCTTAAGAAGTGAACATACTTTGAATAGGTCAAATACTGACACCAGCATTGCATCTATTCCCAATGATTCCATTGCTTCTACTTCTGATATGGATGTTTCTATTTCTGATGTGGGTGTTCCAATTACTGTTACTAACCAAGTGGAACCCATTCTTGCATGGGGATCCCAATTATCCGAGTTATCCATTCTTGTGCGTGTTCAACTGCGGATCATTCAAATCGTTCTGTGGTACCTGGACTCAGGCTGTTCCAAGCATATGACTGGAGACCGGTCGCGGCTCATGAACTTCGTGAGCAAATTCATCGGAGACAGTTAGATTCGGAAATGATCATTTCGGTGCAATTATGGGTTATGGTGATTATGTTGTTGGTGATAGTGTTATCTCTAGAGTATACTATGTGGAAGGTCTTGGTCATAATCTGTTCTCTGTCGGTCAATTCTGTGACTCTGATCTAGAAGTAGCCTTGAGAAAACATACTTGTTTTGTTAGAGAACTTGATGGTAAGGAACTTTTAAGAGGAACTCGTGGTTCAAATCTTTACACCATCTCTATAGAAGATATGATGAAGTCTTCTCCAATTTGCTTGCTGTCAAAGGCTTCAAAAACAAAGTCATGGTTATGGCATCGACGTCTCAATCACTTGAACTTCGGCACCATCAATGATCTCTCCAGAAAGGACTTAGTTGTAGGTTTACCTCGACTAAAGTATGAAAAGGATCATCTTTGTTCAGCATGTCAATTGGGAAAAAGCAAGAAGTATGCCCATAAACCCAAACCTACTAACTCTGTCACAGAAGTTCTTCATACAATTCATATGGATTTATGTGGACCAATGAGAGTGCAGAATATCTTTGGGAAGAAATATGTGTTAGTTATAGTTGATGATTACTCTAGATTCACCTGGGTCAAGTTCTTAAGGACAAAGGATGAAACTCCTGATATCATCATCAAACTCATCAAACAGCTGAAGGTTCGACTTAACAAAACCGTCAGAATTATCCGGACAGACAATGGAACTGAGTTTGTTAACAAACAACTTAGTGAATTTTATGAAAGCATTGGAATCAGCCATCAAAGAAGTGTTCCACGAACTCCTCAACAGAGCGGTGTAGTTGAAAGGCGAAATCGAACTCTTGTAGAAGCTGCTAGAACAATGCTTGATTTACTCAAAAGTTCCAATGTTTCTCTGGCTGAAGCTATTGCCACTGCATGCTACACACAAAATCGTTCCCTGATTCACCCTGTTCATGGAAAGACACCATATGAACTTGTCCACAACAGAAAACCTAATCTCTCTTTCCTTCGTGTGTTTGGTGCATTTTGCTATCCAACTAATGAGGGTCAAGACTTAGGCAAACTTAGAGCTAAAGCGGACATTGGAGTATTTGTAGGGTATGCACCAAACAAAAAGGGATACGAATCTACAACAAAAGAACCCGAAACATCATGGAAACAATTCACGTTACGTTTGATGAGTTGACCGGTCAAACGGCTCTGAACAATTGATTCTGGACCCGCACTTAAAAACAGTCCAATTGGTTCATCCCTTGTTCCAAACTCTTCTCAAGAAACTCCATATGTACCTCCATCTGAAGATGATTTAAAGAAATTGTTTGATCCTATGTTTGATGAACTTTATGATCAGAGTACTAATGAGGTGTTGATCCCTACAACAGAGGCTGCTCATATTCCAGTGAATGAAGTCAATCCTTCAGTCTCAATATCTTTAAGTCAAGAAGTGCCTTCTGCTGATCCTTCCGTCTCATCAACAAATCATCATTCTTCAAATGTACATCATGGAAATGTTTCTGGCATCAATGATGAAGATGCTCCATTTGAAAACATATTTGCTCCTGAATCTTCATCAGAACCATCTTCCTCAGGAGACATCGACTCTGCTACTTCAGTCCCTCAACAACAGCCACATGAACACCTCAGCAAATGGACTCACGATCATCCATTAGACAACATCATTGGAAATCCCTCTCGTCCAGTATCCACACGGAAACAACTTGCAACCGATGCCTTATGGTGCTTCTTCAACTCCGTACTCTCTAAGATCGAACCAAAAGATGTTAAAACCGCCATGAATGAAGATAGTTGGTTCAATGCTATGCAAGATGAAATTCATGAGTTTGATCGACTAGATGTATGGGAATTAGTACCTGCTCCAGTTTGTGCTATGATTATTGCTCTAAAATGGATCTTCAAAGTGAAACTTGATGAGCATGGTGATGTGTTGAAGAACAAGGCTCGATTAGTTGCTAAAGGATACCGTCAAGAGGAGGGTATAGACTTTGAAGAATCTTTTGCTCTTGTGGCTCGAATCGAGGCAATTAGAATCTTTTGGCTAATGCTGCAAGTAAGAACATGGTAGTCTATCAAATGGATGTAAAGACGGCATTCCTGAACGGAGATCTTAAAGAAGTCGTCTACGTCAGCCAACCTGAAGGATTTGTAAATCAAGAGCATCCTACTCACGTTTATCGTTTGAAGAAGGCCCTTTATGGTTTAAATCAAGCTCCAAGGGCATGGTATGATACGTTGTCAAAGTTTCTTCTATCAACCGGATTTAGCAAAGGAGCGGTTGATCCAACATTGTTCACCAGGAAGTCAGGCAAACATTTAATTCATGTTCAAATTTATGTTGATGATATTATTTTTGCCTCGACTGACCCAATGGAATGTGATCGTTTTTCTAATGAAATGAGTTCAAAATTTCAAATGTCAATGATGGGACAAATGTCATTTTTCTTGGGATTACAAATTTCACAAAGTCCCGGAGGCATTTTCATAAATCAATCTAAATATGCAACGGAGATCTTAAAGAAATTTGGATTTGATTCAAGTGACCTGTTGACACTCCCATGATTGATCGAACCAAACTAGATGAGGACCACTCAGGGATCATGATTGACCAAACAAAATATCGTAGTATGATTGGATCCATGATGTACCTCACAGCTAGTAGACCAGACATCTTGTTCGCTGTTTGCATGTGTGCTAGATACCAGGCTAAGCCTACTAAAAAGCACCTTGAAGCGGTTAAACGGGTCTTTCGGTATCTCCAAGGAACCATCAATATGGGACTTTGGTACCCGAAGGACACCGGTATGTCACTAACAGCCTATGCAGATCCTGATCATGCAGGATGTCAAGATACTCGTCGAAGTACGTCTAGAGGTGCTCAGTTTTTGGGTGATAAGCTTGTGAGCTGGTCTTCAAAGAAGCAAATGAGTACTTCTATTTCCTCTACAGAGGCTGAATACATAGCCATGTCATCTTGTTGTGCTCAAGTCTTATGGATGAGATCTCAATTATCGGACTATGGCTTTGAATTCAACAAAATCCTCTGTCTTGTGACAATAAAAGTGCTATTGCTCTCTATTGCAACAACGTTCAACACTCAAGAGCAAAGCATATCGACATTCGACATCATTTCATCGGGGAACAAGTGGAAAAAGGTGTGGTGGAACTCTATTTTGTGAGATCTGAATATCGGTTAGCAGACATCTTCACCAAAGCTCTTCCAAGAGAACGTTTTGAGTTCATATTCTTCCACGACTTGGCTTGAAAAGCTTTCAACCGAAACACTCAAACGTCTTTCGGAGGAAGACGAGGAGTAAAGGTCTATCTTCATCTATCTCTTGTATATATCTATTCGAAAATCAAAATACAAAATTATAAAACCTTCAAAATCCATAAAAATCTGAAAAATTCGAAAAATCTTCAAAAATATTGTCATTTTGTCATGCGTTTTCTCGGTTCGATAATATCTACGGTCTTTGTGCTGTCATTCAAAGAATGACACGGGACTTTAGATGTTGTTCGAATTCCAAAAAAAAAAAAAAAAAAAATATATTTTTGGGAGAAGGAGAAACAATGGTTTATTGTCATTTCAGGCAGTAACCCGCTTTTCAAAGAAAAACGAGCCATACTTTATCATGTTTTCAAAATTCCATGCTCTATTCTTTAAACATTTATCTGCTGAAAACTAATTGCTTTGAAAAATAACTCAGTCTCTATTTTTGATAATCATCTGGACTTATTTGTCAAAATATCAATCTCTCAATCAACAACCTATGTCATTGATTGAGGGAGAATGATTTCAATTAAATTAAAAAGTTATTTGGCATTCAATTGTTTTCAAAAGATATTCATGCATGTTTTATCAATGGAGTTTAAAGTCTTAAAATCCGATCATTATCGGTTAAAACGCTTTCATAATCAAGTCACAATTCTCCTTAAAAGCTTTCAAAATCAATTTAAATCTATAAGAGATCACAAATCTCAAATGATTTGATAATTGTGATCGGGGAGAATGTGTGATTTAAATTGGATTAAAACTGATAATTCGGTAAATGGTTTTATAAGGATGTACAAGCTCCCCTTCCCACATATGACAAACGATTTCAAATTTTCCATGCACATGTTGAGGGGAGCATCTATCTTAAACCTATGATTTGAAGCGTGATAACTTATCTCAAGGTGCAGGTTCCCTCTAGTATGTGCAAAACTCTTTTCAATCTCGAGGCACATATTGAGGGGGAGCAAAATCATGAAAACCTCATCCTTCCCCAAAATGCTTTATCTACTTGATTCGATTAGGGAAGTGATGTTGATATTTTTTTTAAAATGGTAATCAAAGAAGTTAATTCTTTCTCTTGCCTCCGTGTGGAAAACTATTTCAAATACTTGATTCACATGTTGAGGGAGAGTTCTTCTTCTAAAAATATCAAAACAATTCAGGTACAAAATGCTTTGATAAAATATCATAAGTATCTGGATTGATTTTCAAATGGTTTTCAATTGGTTCCTATGGCGGATGAACAATACCAAAAAGACCGACCAACTTTACATTATGTATGGTGATATAAGGATGATAAGGTTAGGTATGTGTTCCCATGATCCGCCGAGAACAGGAGGGATCTACCCAAGGACTATCCACTAGTTAGTGTAGAGTTCTTAGGTATGATGATAAAAGGAGAAAAATGAGATATGGGAAGAGTGCGGACTAAGACTGAGCTAATCTTTGGAATAAACCCAACATGGTTCTTGCTATGAAGTCTCGGTAAGCACTGAAGGGGTTGAAGAATGAAAAAGAATTGAATGAGAAAAGGGTGAAAACAAATAGCCCTCCATATTATTCAACCTTAGGGCGAAACGGGTTCAATTCATATGCTACTGATGGTAACATTAGTATTGAAGACAAGGCGTCATGGACCCAGTGGCCTTGCTTGCACTTCAACTTCTCAAACCACTCAAGTTCCTCTTAAAAGGACTTGTTTCATTCTCACGGGGAACCGACATTATCTATCGAATTTCTCTTAGAGATTGTTGATATTGAAGGAGGAGACCCTCTCCCTAGTCTCCGATATAGGATCCAAATATGCACAAATTGAGTCTAGTGCCACGAGATCATCAATAAATCTCATTAGGACACTTTCAATGAAGACTCTCTGTTTCACACAATGTGGAAAGAGATTATATCTTGAGTCCTACGCATTATCCTTGTGGTATTGCCAGAACATCGAGTGATATGCAACATATTCACAATGAAGATGGAAAGCCTTACGGAGCCAACATCTAATAAGCTACTGGTAGGTGGCATGTGAGATCTATTATACAGATCAACCATGTGACAACTGAACGGAAACAATGGGGCGATTCATTCTTTTGAATCAATCCTGGTTCAGGTTATGGATTGACGGATACCTTTGAAAAACCGGTCTTTGTGCTTTAAAACTCTTTTCATTAGCATGTCGACTGTGTACTAATTTTTCAAATCAAAAGGTGTTTTATGATTGATAATTGATTTTCATTAAAACCTTCGTTATATTGCAAAAACAATTTCTATTGAGCAATACGCGATTGTTTTTCAAATCTCTTTTCATCAATCGTGGACGTAAATTATTTGGTTCACTCACTCCGTGTTGTCTTCTTTGAGGCGTTCGGTTTGAGAACAGCTAGAGCATGCGAAACCTGTCAAGGAAATTCTTCGAATTATACACGATCCGCGGCGTACTTGTACTGATCAATAGGGAACCGTGGGCCGTGTACCTCAATTCAACGAAAGTGATCAAAGACACTTTCGTGCGATTTATTGCTAACTTTTGTATGCAGGTACACCCCGACGTTTGCAGTGATCGAATGGAGCGGTCAATTCATAGCCGCATGCTCACACAACACATTCATATCAAAAGATATCATGATTGGTGCATCAATGACTCGATATTTTCTAACTCCATGCTTACGCTTTCTGGCTGCTGCCAATATCATGAATCAACTAAAGCTTCCGCTACTCAGATGAGAAGATATCATGATCCAGAATGTGAGCATGTCGGTCCGAAAGTCACATCATCACATAATACCAACACCACAATGGATGTATCGAGATTTTCTATTTGTGATGATCTCAAAAGCTGGCTCAACATTATTATCACGTGGATCAGTAAAAGACCTCCACTTGGATTAACCAAACATGCAATGAGTGGAATCAATGACTACGAGCTTGGGAGCAAAGTACTACATCAAGAATGCAAGATCAATTGTTAATGTAATATCTGATTGTATTCAATGTCATTTTAGTATATGTTTGAGGTGACCTCCCTTAGGGGGAGATTGTTAGGAATTAGAAATTCCCGGTATTAAAGAGTCGGTCACCTCAAGTATATGTAATCGTTAGAATGCTCGTAGTCATAGTTATATTTAGTTAAGTAGTATTTAGTTAAGTAACACCGTGGAGGACGGACGGGTCTTTACCCACTGTATGCACGATCCACGACCCGTTGTGTGGCGTTTTATGTAAGACTATAAATACTCTCTACCTCCCAAGGTAGAGAGTTGGAGCTCATAATAATATCTTTCACTTTCTCTCACTAAGTTCCCTAAACCTCTAACTTTCTCTCTCTAGAATTCCACTTATACGCCCACTTGTGTTAATGGTTTGATGTGTTTGTGAAATCCAATATCCAACAGTTAGAAAGCTCGTAGTCGTAGTTATTTGATGTTAAGTAGTATTTAGTTTAGTAACACCGTGGAGGATGGACGGGTCTTTACCCACTGTATGCCTGATCCACAGCCCGTCAGGTGGCGTTTTAATGTAAGACTATAATTACTCTCTACCTCCCAAGGTAGAGAGTTGGAGCTCATAATAAGATTTTTCTTTCTCTCACTAAAGTTCCCAACTCTCTTCCATTTCTCTCTCTAGAACTTTCTCTCTCTAAACACATTTGTACGCCTCCTATGACTATGGTTTAGTGTATTTGTGAAATCCAATATGTTACATTAAGATGCTATATAAACCCCCTCCCCCTCTTGTAGTCGTTCACAACACAAAACAAACACAAACACTATTCATTCAAGTTTTACTTCAAGTATTCCAAGAGAAATTAAAGGCATAGTAAACCTCCACATGAATCTAGTGTTTATTTGGTGATTCCATGGTTGGATTAGGAGCTACATGATAGTCTAGGGGCTGAATAAATAAGGTTCCTACAACTCTATATCAATGTTATCAAGGGTTAGCAAGAGTTGTGTTGAAGGATTAGAAACTATGGTTTTCGATTGAAAGGTTTAGATCTTGTCCTAGTTCATGATTTCCCTTTTCATTAAGACCAAAAGTTGTAAGACTAAAGCACATTGTTATTCCTTGTTTTCATAATCCTTATATGCTATATATGCTCTTTATATTGATTCATGATGTACTAAGTCCTAAAAACAAGCTAAAACTTTGTATGTTATATTATGTTAACAAACTAGTAAACTAGTGAACTTATGTACAAAATGTAGGACCGTAAAAACATGTAATTTACGTGGTTCGGGGGGTCGGGGAAGCTCAAAGAATGATAAATACATGGTTATTGTTATTTGATAGAAAAGGGAAGATATGTGTGTTTCTAGAGAGAAGAAGAAGAAACCACGCACACCTTGTTTTACAAATGTGAACTTCCACCCTCCTAGTTGGGACTAGGAGGGGTATTTATACTACTACAAGCCTAACTTAGCATAAATGACTAAACTAGTCCATGCATATAAGGAAAAGAAGAAATTAATGCACTTCCCGTAATGACTTCACTTTAGCAAGGCTAACAATCTCTCCCCAACTGATGTCATATGGGTGTTGCTTACAATGTTCCCTACAAGCAAAATTAAATAAAAAAATTAAGCTCAGCAGCTCCGAGAATGTCTTCACAATCTTCAGCTTCATGAATCTTCTCAGCTGCCATCTCTTTACTTGCAGAAGAATAATGCGAGCAAATCTAATTAGGGATTAAATTCGGCCTTTTTGCTCTCCCCTAATTAGTGCTCTCCCCCAAACTGACAACCTTTCTGATGAATTTCCTGAATCCGAAGAAGTATTTTGATAATTAAATTAGAACCGTCTTTAGTCTTCTAACACGCAGCGAAAAATGTAGAATAGACTGTCGACTCGACCTTCTTCAAGATTGTCCATTCGGGGGAATAAGATATCAACCTCTTCGTCTCACCAAATGTATTCCAATTATCTTTCATATATCAAATCAGCCCATAATGTACACATGAAATGATAACACCAAAGTAACAAGTTGAAACACTGATCATCTTGAATTTGTTGCTCGAAATTGCTGACGGTGGATAAGGAAGAAGTGCTTAGAAACAGACGAGAAAAGGATTGGAATCAACCAACTTCTGACAAAAATCATTAAATAAACCATTAAGCCCAATCACGTGAACTTGTTGTGCGTCCCCGATGTACACATTTCTCTCCCTTGATGGTTACGATTTATCGGAATCAGCATAAAATTGTGTACGTGAAGCATTAACTGGAAGTACTCTATCATTAATCATATCAGTCCGTGAGAAGATGTCGATGAACAATACCATTGAAATTGCCTAATTCATTTCAACCCCCTGTATCAAAATTCAACGGCTGACTGTAGTTAAGAATAAACGTCCTATGATCCGCCAAAGCCGGAGGGATCTACCCAAGGACACCACCAATAGTTAGTATTTAGAAGTCCTTAGGTATGATTGAAAAAGGAGAAAATGAGAAACGGAGAAAGAAGGAGTTGAAGAATTAAAAATGAAAAGTTAATGAAAAGGGTGAAAAGAAATAGCCCTCAATATGATTCAACTTAGGGCAGACACCGGGTTCAATTCATATGCTACTGGATGTCACAAGATGACACCAGTATTGAAGACAAAGCCGTCATTGACCCAGTGACACAATGCACTAAACCTTCTCAACTACTCAAGTTCTCTCAAAAGAGCTTGTTTCATTCTCACATGGAACCTTACGTAATCTATCGACTTTCCCTTTGAGATTGTTGGTATTGAAGAAGGAGACCCTCTCCCTAGTCTCCGCTTAGGAAAACCAAAGCGCACTATTGAGTCTAGAGCCATGAGATTCATCAAAAGATCTCTTAGGAACACTTGATTTTTCATCACTTGCCCTAAGAACACAAGTGACACATTCTAGAGTCCTTCGCAGATCTTAGCAATCAGCCGAGAACATTTATGAGGGGATTCACAATTGTGATCCTCAGTAATTGAATGGAAACTCCTGCCAGGGTCAACATCAAACAGCTCTGACAGCAGGTCACTTCGGTAACTCCTTGTGGGTTACGCTTAGTGTGTCTAAAACGGTCTACAGTCTTGAGGTGATGCTTCAGTGTACCTCAGCGACTCACCTGAACTGTAGATATACTTCGGTATATCGTGTTAGCCTACTTGAGGGCCTCCAGTTCAGGAACAGCCTTTGTAAGAATTAGAGATGTGTTTTCATACTATGCTGTTAACACCCTCGAAGTTCAAACTTGTAACTGCTGGAAATCCTGCTAAGGAGATTCCTTTCAAGAATCGAGTCCTAAAGATGTGGGTCATTACTTGAACTTGTTCAATGTAATGCCAACTGTCCCTCCACGGGATTCGGATGGCTGATTCGCCCGACCAATGTGAATGGAATCAAGACATTCATCAGTAAAACAATTGTAGTGGTCCAATCTTTAAGAAAATCCCACAATGATCGATTGGTGTTTTTCACTAACCCATTTATGCAGCTACTGATGGATGTTCCTAGGAGAAAAGATCGTGCCATTCTCCACATGCTCATACCAACAACAACACACATGAAGCTCTCTCAAAAGGCAACACAAAAGTAAAAGTGATTCTTCTTCTAAATCAAAGAACCTTCAAAGTTTAAAGACTCGAGAACTACACCTACAAGTGGAATCAAAGTCAAAAGAAGTGTGAGCATAGTGGGTAAAGACGTGGAGACACCTGATCAACGAAGCTGACAAATGACAGACAACAACATACTATTACAACATCCACAAAAGAACAAAGAACAAAGAATACTACAACGTCAAAGCTGATAAAGTCAAAAGAATTAATGCATCTCTACTCACAAGAAAGAAGAATGCTAGAAGACGTCAAGAAATCGCTATTACATCATCACTAACACTTAGGGGGAGATTGTTTGAATCACTTATAACTAGTATAATCAAGTGTTAGTCATTTACTTGTAATAGGTTGCTTATTTATGGCTTTTATATATGTAATTAGAGCTAGACTTATGTAGAAAGCCGATGAGCCTATGCAAAGGCCCAAAAGGCCAGGGCAAGGGATGCCCTAGTTCCCTTGCCTATATATACAATGTAACATCTCATTTGAGAGGTGTTGGTTCTTTCATAATACACTTAACATTTCCTTATTATCATTCGTGTGTGAAGAATCATCCGTCCCTTCTTCATCTTGTTTCTATCATACATCTATACACTTGTGTTCATATTATGGTGACCTAACAACCATCATGGCAATATCCTGGCCTTCAAATGACTCACATACTTCCGATCGTAGGATTCTTGAACTTGAAGATCAAGTCAAATATCCAATGAGTTCCTACAATGCTCCTAGATGTTCACACTAAGTGAACAAAATCACTTCCTCGTGTGAGTTATGTAGTGGTCCTCACGACACTCGTGATTGCACAAAACTCCCCGGATAAGCTTTTGCGAACTACGCATCCTCGTGTATCGACGAAGCAGGAGAGAAGTGGTACACTTTCAAACCCGAGCAAAACAAATTAGGCGATTCATACAACCCCTCTTGGAGAAATCACCCAAACCTTAGGTGGAAACAAAACCCAAACTGAACTTAAAACAATTATTCAACTCCACCTAGTCGTTTTCAACCAAACGCTTTATCCTCAAACCTTACCTTTAGCAAAAATCCTTCCATTTCCAATAACTCCAACAATCTTGAAGGATTGGTGTCTAATTTTATAACATCTCAAGAAACTCGATTGTCAAGGTTTGAAGCCGATTTCAAACAACAACAAAGCGCGATGAAAAATAAAATTGACAATTTGTTGAATTCTTTCAACAATCACATGACAATCTCACCTAGTAAACCGTCGAAAAATATAGAAATCAAGGATCGTTCATCATTAAAGCATGTCCACTTTGTCAACACCATCACCTTGAACCACCACGAATGATGAGGAAGAAGAAAACGGGGCTTCAAATAATAAAACTAATTGCGTTAAGGACGATAAGAATAAGGAAGATTACTTTAATAAGTTTCCAACGAAAGAGGAATTAGTCTACCATAAGTCTTTGTTATGCAATCCTTATCTACCTTATTACATGGCACTACCAATCATACAAAAGGGTAACCCATAAAATATAAATATACCATGCAATATTGGGCATGTGCTTGTGTAGAAAGCTTACATTGACCTTAAGTCCCCTATTAACATTATGACTAGGATACATTACAATTGGGTCATGAAAAAACAATTAGTACCTAGGAAATATTCTGTTACGAGTAAAGTAAGTAATTTTGTGGGAAGAGTTAAAGGGATGTATATATGTTGGGAATTTCGCATATGTTACCGATTTCTTGATAGTGGAGGACATTAGTCCAGCAATTGATTATAGTTTGTCTCATGTAATTTTAGGAAGGCCATTCGTAGAAGTTTCTTAAATGACTTACGACCCATAACTTGGGATAGTTAGGTTTAAGGATGAGAGTTCAACAGAGTCGTAGATTTTTATCCCGACGTAAATCACTCAAAGTATGAACAAACAAATTTAAAACTTGATGGATGATCAAAGAAATAAATTTTTTGTTCTAAACTTTGTGGAAAACTAGAAGGGGGGGGTTGAATAGTTTTACCAATTAAAACTTCGTTTTAAAATATTTAGACCGACTTATGTCAATCTATTTGGATGTGTATGTTGAACGTTGATAGATAGATATATAAATGTGTAATGAAAGATAAAGAGTAAGAAGCACATAACCACGACACGAGTATTTATAGTGGTTCGGCTACAAGGACACCTTCCTTGCCTTACTCCTCTCCCCGAGTCACCTACTCGAGAGTTCGTAAACACTACACGACACCAACTCCTTATGGCGGAGAAGCCTTCACAACGTCACGTACTCTTTTTCCGGTACTAGGCTAGACACCGGGTTCTTCCACAAGGTAGAACCACACCTATCACAACGTCGCCTACCCTTCATCAGGTATTAGGCTAAATACCGAGTTCCATAACAATGGAGGAACTACTACCCAACACTACACAACATCTATCCCAAATGAGACCCACTCCTTATTACAACATCATCAAGGATATCAATATCCTTGGATACAACCAATCTCTATCTGTACATCGATGCACCTCATTGATTATACACCCTTGGCATCTTTCACTAATTCCATTTGACTTGACTTCTAGGCATCCTTCACCAATGCCCTTGACACGGACGTTTGGCACCTTTCACTAATGCCTTCGTCTTGACTCCTTTGGCATTCTTCACTAATGCCTATGACACAGACGTTAAGTACCTTTCACTAATGATTTCGTCTTGACTCTTTCGGCATCCTTCACTAATGATTTGACACAACACTTCTATGGAGGAAGAAAGAACTATCAACAAGAGAACCTCAGTAGTCTTGATGATGACGAAGTATGGCAACTCATGGACTTGAGCTTGCTCGACTTCAAGAGGTGGTGATCTCGCCTTTAAGAGGAACCTAGAGAATTACACAAAAACAAAACACAAACTACATAGAGAGATCCTTAGGATCTGAGGTTAGAAGGTTACAATACTTGGGGAAAGTATGTGTGGGAGTGGCAACCCAAAATGAAGAAATGACTCACTATTTATAGAGGGATTTTAGCTACTGTTCCACGGATCCCTCACTTGAGGGATCCGTCAAGTGTAATCCTGGGATCCGTGGGACGCTCCTCTTTGCCCATGGGTTTTGGGTCATGGGTCATGGGTTATGGATCATGGGTCCTAGACTTTGGACCATGGGTATCTAAGTAGATACAATGTATCTACAAGATGTAATGCATCTAGTCCATGGGTCATGGGTTAAAACCATGGGTCATGGATAATATCCATATATGACTTATGCATGATGTCATGCAATTATGGGTTATGCCCCATGGGTATGGGTCATGGAATTTGGGTTATACCCAACTACATTCAATGTATTTAGTCAATGGGTCAAATACTTAAACTTCTACCCATAATATTACCCATTATAATACATACTAATTATGTATATATATCTACCCAATATGTAAATACTAGTTGTTGTACATATGTATTACTAAATCATAAAATCACTATTACTTGTTTAGTGTTTTATGTGAGAACATAAATGTGTTAGTAAACTGTTGGCTCAAACCATTTACGTATTTTATTTGTTTCGTTAAAATGATTTTACGATTGTTATCGACAAAACCTTAGAAGATCGTAAAATATAAATAAACGTTTTTACGGCTTATTTGTATTAACAATCTCACCCTTTTTGTTGATGACAAAATATAAAATTATTTTAAGGAAAAATTAAAATTCGTAAAAGTTTGAATTGTAGTTTTTACTTTCTTCTCCCCCTTTTTGTCGAAACAAAAAGAGCTTTGAAAAGAAACTAACACATTGTTTTAAGAAAAACATGTAAAGGAAAAAGATAATGTGAAAAAGTAAAGAACAAGTGACGAGTCCATCCCTTTGTGAAAAAGTAGATAATGTGAAAAGAAACTAACACAGTGTTCTTGTCTTAACTCCCCCTTGATGAGTCCATCCCTTTGTGAGGGAGTCAAGCAAGTAAAAATACTAAATAAGTTCATTTGCAACTATGTTTGCAAAATATTTCGTCTACGTGACGAATATGCTCCCCCTTGATGATTGCAACTTTGCAAAGGGACGTCATGAGATGTAATCCTAATGTGGATTATATTTAAAATGATTTTGCAATGTATTGTTTTGACACAAAGCTCCCCCTAGCTTAGGGTGTCAAAGTCTTCATGTGTATATTGAAAATCTACAAAACAAAGGTTAAAAAACAAGTATATAATGCATAATTTCCTGCAAATAAGACTCGAGTTAGTAGAAAAAAAATCTTCTGTGGCACGGATCCCATGGTTCCCTCTTTGGAGGGATCCGTCTAAGCATAACGAAGGGATCTGTTTGTCTGAAAACAGAATTCAGCAATGGTGATGTAACAAATGATGTTAGCATCAAAGTGAGATATGTATTCAAGCAACAAACATATACTCAAAGCAATATGGCATATAAAATTTCATTCAATAAAACATAAGAGATAATCTACAAATCTCTAAAACTAAGAGAATGATTTAGCCATGTAATACATTTTCTACTAATTCTAATAAGTGACTAAAAGCTTAAAAAGCATCAATGTGCTTGAGTCTAAAGATGGGTAGACTTGTTGATTTGGTCAAATCGTTTAAAAAGATGATTAATCGTGAAATGTGATTCCTAAACGATCTAAGTTAAGCTTAAGACTAGGACACGACTTTAATCCTTAAGCTCACAGTTGTTTAGGTTTGTTGACCTCATCGAAACGTTCGAGGAGGTGATAAAACATGAAACGTTGCTCTTCACGTAGTTCATGTATCAAGCCTTCAACGTGTTGAAAATGATAGCAATCCTTGTCATGGCTTGGAAAAGGTGGTGGTAAAGATAGAGCGGCTTGATATAGGGGTTCTAGTGAATGAGGTTGAGGATCCTGAAACGAAGGAGGGATTGGTGGAGGCACATTCAATGATGGCTCAACAAAGGATGGTGGAGGTAAAGAGGTGTCAACTTCCATGTTGTCGGGTGGTTGACTTTGATGATTCCTCATAATCCAAAATGGACCATTTAAGGGAAATGGGGAAAAGGATACCGGTGCATGTGTTGGTTCAACACCTTGGGTTAGTTGCACATTCTTCTCTATTGAAGAGAGTGTCGGCAATGGTAGAGGATTAGATGGCCTTGGAGGTAAGTCCTCTAAATTGTATAGAGGTGGAGATGATTGTGAGGTGGTAAATGATATAGCTCTAGGCAACAATGATGTTGGTTGGGTGGAAGAGGGTGTGTTTGGTTTAGTAGGAATTGTGGATTTTGGTGATGATATTTTTGTGGGAACAATCCTTTTGGGGATTGGTTTGATTGATTGAGTTGGTGGAGGATAAATCCTAGCATTCGTGGACTTAACGGGAGATGATTCGGTTGAGGAAATATCGTGAACAACACGAGCAAGCTTCTTGGGTGGTTCTTTGGTGGATGAGTTAGCACTAGGGGCTTTCCTCATGATGAAATGACCAAGGAAAACGTTTCTAAATGCTGAGAATTATGTTTTGGTTGATGACTAAGAGATTCTAACAAGATGACTTATAAAGGGAAGGATTTGGGAAGTGCATTAAAGACTCAAGCCACTAAAATCCATAGAAATGTGATGATTTGCATGCACAAGGGTCAACTATAGTTGTGCACTGATCTATCAGTTTATTTAAGGCAGGATGAAGTGTTCAAGTTAGCCAAAAGGGCTTTAAATGATTGATTTAGGCAAGATTTACTGAATCTGCCAGCCGGTTCCCATGGTTCCCTCCTAGGAGGGATCCGTCTAGCCTAATCCTAGGGATCTGGCTATTAGCAGTTAGGGAAAGAATAAAATATGATGTTGGTACAATCTATTACCTATACATCTTGAGTGTCTTAGTCTTCTTAAGTGTTTTAAATGAGGTGTGACTTAAAAGATCAAGGGTAATGAGTGGAGATAGCTAATGATTGCCTTTTATGGAAGGAAAATGGGACTTTATGATCACCAGTGGGTGTTCAAGGATGACACTAGGAATTTTAATGGTGTCAAGTCAAGTTAAATGATCCTAGAGATCAGATGGAAACTTGGGATAAAATTTAAAAAATCCTTAAAAATTATAAGAATAGAAAAACTAGTTTTTGACTCATTTTGAGGTGGAGATGACTAAAATCAATTTGATAAAATTGAGAGATTTATAAAACTAGATTTGTTGGCATGTGATAGATGATGTGTGAGTATAAGAGCGGAAGGATGATGAGTTTTGGTGATATGAAAAATTAAAAAGCACTTTAAGTGTGATCCTAAATGAGCTACGAGTGAGTGTGAAGCTTTCTAAGCTTGAAGAAGACTTGAGTGGTCCTAAGGCTTTATGCTTAGCTAGTGTGAGGTGATATAGTGAGCTGTTTTGGTGTGTAGGGTTCTTTATTGCATATCTGTGAATATAGATCCCACAGTTCCCTAGAAGAAGGGATCCTTCTAGTGCATTTTTAGGGATCCGGAAACTGCAGACAGGAAACATCACAGAAAGGGATGCAGATTTTGCACTAAGCTATGTACACTAATTTCTATTAATCTCTACTACAAGGAACAACAAAACAATCATGATATCTCATAAACCATATCATAGATAAGATTAGTAAAGATAATATCCAAACAACCAAACAAAAGTTCTTCACAAACATAAGCATTCATTGTAAATAGATAAACAAAATGTCTAAAAACAACCATAGTCCTAATGTCTCTTTTGTCAATATTTTCTCTTCTACTTTCCCGACTTCACGACGTAGTTAGTTAGGCATTGAATCATACCCTTCAATTTTTTGAATTCCGCGCTCTCGTTTGGAAGAGTTGGAAGTTGTTGAAAGAATGTAATGGGGTCCAAGTCAATGTTTGCTTCGGGGTTGACATCTACTTCTTCTTTGTCCGAGGAGTCTGGGAGAGCCTTAGGTCTTTTTCCATTGACCATGAACCGTCTAGAGGGTTGTTTGGTAAGTGGTACCATGACGTGATCGGAGAGGAAATGATCATCATTGATTGGAGATGATTGCATTGCACTAACATACTCACGGAGTCGTGTTAGGAGCATACCATACGGAAGTACCATGTTGGCAACTTTGAATACCCCAGCCATTCTCTTCACCATGTAATAGGCGAGATTAAATGGCCTTTGGTGAATGAGGCAATAAATCATTTGCACAAGACATGCATTTGGATGGTCTTTGTTCCCGACCAAACTAATGACATTTTCCCTAAGAATTTCTTCCCATTTTCTATACATGGAGTGCATTTCAAAAAGTTCCATTTGAAAGGGATCACGGTGAGTGAGCTCTCTGTTGCGGTTGAAACGAGGTTGGTCGGCTCTAATTTGGAAGATGGTGTCTCGAACGGTTGCGGGGTCATCAAGAGGAGTGTGGTAGATTGGTTTGGAATCAAGTGCAAAAATATTGAGTGGATATTGCCCAATCTTGGGAGTACATACAAATTCTTTCACAAGGAATGCGAAGGATTTGAGCAAATGTGTTGTGGGGTAGAGTGAAGTTTTGTTTATTGATGATAAAGGCGATTGAAATGCTATAATCGGTATTTCGAATGATCCTAACGCTTTTGTAGAATTCAAATATGAAAACCGGACAAATTTGTTCATCAATATCAAGAAGACAATCAAAGTTGATTTCCGAGAAGACTTGACGAATGTCGGTATTTTCAAGGAAACATTCCTTGACCATACGACCTTCGTGGATAAGTCGTTTTTCAAGTCTTTTGAAGACTTTGCGATCGGTTTTTGACAACTCCACTTTTTGATATTATTAGGTGAGGTAGTGGACGGTATCATGGTGGTCTTGTTGGGTGGCTTTAGGCATGGTTGGTCCTAGAAAAACAAATATTCCAATTAGGTAAAATTTGTTGATATGGTTTTATGGTTTTGATTTGTATTAACAATGTTGTAAGCACAATGTAATCTTAGTTATGTGAAAACCTTTTCTGGTGATCAATTTTGCAAAATATAATTTTATCAATTGATTAAGAAAATTTAAAAAAACCATAAACCCTAGGATGAAGATGATGAAGATTAGAACATATTAGTGTAATTACTTACAATGATGTTCTAGAGAAGGAAGCTTGAGGATATGGAGTCTTGTGGAGATGAAAACAGCACTTGCGTCGTTTTTGTGTTTTATGAGGAGAGGGAAAAAGAGCAGACTTGATTTTGAAAGGCGTATAGCTGGTTTCTGTCACACGGTTCCCCCGGATCCCTTGTATTAGGGATCCGGCTAGTACAACTAGAGGGATCCGGCTACTGTGGACAGAAAAAGGGTGTTTGGCGTTATTTTCGTAATAAGTTATGAACAAGCTTATGGAACGAAAATAGTTTTGAGGTTTCTAATTGAAAAGATGTTTGGTCAACGGGATTTGATAAGTTAATTATTAAGGATCTATTTGCAACGACGGCGTTAGTTTGACGAGATCAAGAAGGAATATCATTCCCGATGATGAGTAAGTCGGGAAAGTGGCGAAAAGAGACTTTTTAGAGACAAGCAATAATTAACGTCTAAAAGAAATTATATCAACATCTTCATGTAAATGTAAGCTAGCTAATGATAAGAAAACATACCTTTACGCTCTTGATATGGTTTAAGGAGACCATAAAACCGAAAATACTTCATGAGCTTTTAAAGTAATCGGTTGTACTAAGAATAAGTAGGTAGCGATTACTTTTAGATTCTTCCTTGAAGGTTGAATTCATTATTCTTTGAATAGAAATGAAGACTTTGGAAAGATCCTAGCATGAAGATTTCTTGAAGAGAAAATGTTAGAATAGTCTATCAATATCCAACACGGAAGACACAATTTGTTTCAAAATATTTCCTTCTTTGTAGTTTTCAATCATACACGGATACTCTTTGTAGTTTCAAAAATGTTAGAATATCCTTTACAACGTCGCCTACTCTTTTTTCGGTACTAGGCTAACCACTGGGTTCTTCCACAAGGTAGAACCACACCTATCACAACGTCACCTACCCTTTATCCGGTATTAGGCTAAATACCAAGTTCCATTACAATAGAGGAACTACTACCCAACACTACAAAAAATCTATCCCAAAGGATACCCACTCCTTATTACAACATCATCAAGGATATCAATATCCTTGGATACAACCTATCTCTATTTGTACATCGATGCACCTCATCGATTATACATCCTTGGCATCTTTCACTAATGCCACTTGACTTGACTTCTAGGAATCCTTCACCAATGCCCTTGACATGGACGTTTGGCACCTTTCACTAATGCCTTCGTCTTGACTCCTTTGGCATTCTTCACTAATGCCTTTGACACGGACGTTAAGCACCTTTCACTAATGCTTTCGTCTTGACTCTTTCGGCATCCTTCACTAATGCCTTTGACACAACACTTTTATGGAGGAAGAAAGAACTATCAACAAGAGAACCTCTGTAGTCTTGATGATGACGAAGTATGGCAACTCATGGACTTGAGCTTGCTCGACTTCAAGAGGTGGTGATCTCGCCTTTAAGAGGAACCTAGAGAATCACACAAAAACAAAACACAAACTACATAGACAGATCCTTAGGATCTGAGGTTAGAAGGTTACAATACTTGTGGAAAGTATGTGTGGGAGTGGCAACCCAAAATGAAGAAATGGCTCACTATTTAGAGAGGGATTTTAGCTACTGTTCCATGGATCCCACAGATCCCTCACTTGAGGGATCTGTCCAGTGTAATCCTGGGATCTATGGGACGCTCCTCTTTGCCCATGGGTTTTGGGTCATGGGTCATGGGTCCTAGACTTTGGACCATGGGTATCTAAGTAGATAGAATGTATCTACAAGACGCAATCCATCTAGTCCATGGGTCATGGGTTAAAACCATGGGTCATGGATAATATCCATATATGACTTATGCATGATGTCATGCAATGGGTTATGGGTTATGCCCCATGGGTATGGGTCATAGACTTTGTGTTATACCCAATTACATTCAATGTATTTAGTTAATGGGTCAAATACTTAAACTTCTACCCATAATATTACCCATTATAATACATACTAATTATGTTTATATATCTACCCAATATGTAAACACTAGTTGTTGTACATATGTATTACTAAATCATAAAATCACAATTACTTGTTTAGTGTTTTATGTGAGAACGTAAATGTGTTGGTAAACTATTGGCTCAAACCATTTACGTATTTTATTTGTTTCGTTATAATGATTTTACGTTTGTTATCGACAAAATATTAGAAGATCGTAAAATATAAATAAACGTTTTTACGGCTTATTTGTATTAACAAACTTCATATTTTTATAAATGTGACAAAAAAAATTCAAAAATAATTTGTAAATTATTTTTGAATTAGAAAGAAATGTTTTATTTGAGAAAATTATTTCAAAAATAGTAATAGCTATCCCCCCCCCCCCACCCCCAAAAAAAAAAAAAAAAAAAAACTCCAAACTTCCCCAAATAAACTTTCACGACTAAAAACAAAAATTAGAGCGTCCTTGTCTGGCACGGTACCACTAAATTTAGTGGTACCGTCTCTCTGTAACGGGTAGTTTTTTCTTTGCTTATAAATAGTGGACTATTTTACACTTCCAACTTGATTTTTTAGTCACTTTTCTATGGTCTAATCTCTTCTTATTTAGATCACTTTATTTGATCATTTAGAGAGTTTTAATTTGTTTTAGAGTGATCCAATCATCCATTCAAGTGATCACATTCATTCCTCTACGAGTGCAAGAGAAGAATACATAGTATCACAAAGATACAAAGTGTTGTAGCCATAGTTTAGTGCACTCGTAACACTTGTTACACACTTCTTGTATGTCGTTGTACATCAAGTTCTTGTCACCATACTTAGGTTGATCATGTAGATTGAGTTGATCTTGTAGATCGTGTATAGTTCGGGTAGATCATGTGAAGATCGGGGTGATTGTTTAGATTGTGTTGATCGGGTAGATAGTGAGTAGATCGGGTATATCGAGAGTATATCATGTGGATCTTGTAGCTTGTGTGATTTGTGAGGATTGGGTAGATCGTGAGTGAGATTGATACTAGTTAGATTGGTAGTAGACATTTAGCTTAAGTTGGAAAATAATGTAAGTGACGCGGTTTATGTGTTTAGGCCTCAAAACACAAGGTTTGTTATGTTGGGCCATAAAAAATAATGGGTTTGGTTGTACCTGAAGAAGAACTCGATATCTAGCTTAGTGGCGGAAAATATTGTAAGAAATTTGTATGGTTTTCTCTTCCGAGAAGGGAGCTTGTTGATTAGTGAAGAAACTATCGAGTTGGGTACTCGGGGAGTGGAGTAGGGTGCAGAGGAGCTTCGTGACCAAACCACTATAAATCATAGTTTTCAGTTTGCGCTTTCTTTACTTGTCTCTTTACGTTTATTTTTCCATTTACCGTTTTACATTTATATTTTGCATTACGTTTATATTTGTGTGGCTTGTGCTTATATTGTGTTAGTTGTGTTTGTGTCATGGCATGTTATATGTCTTAGTTTGTGCTATAGTGATATGTTTTAATTGTTGTTTTATATTTTGTAGCTCTTGTATGACTAGTAAGATTATTATTGACACTTTTCATATTACATCACACTTGATTTGGTGTTTGATACACAAGGTTTTAAGTTTTTAAATGGGAACGTATTCACCCCCCTCCCCCCTCTATGTTGTCTACATGATGACTGCGTTTTCTTTCATTAGTTTGGTATAAAAAAAAGACGTGTATAATGGGTCAAAACAGACATGTGTAATGGGTCAAAAATACACCTATGTATTGGTTTAAAACAAACATGCATAATTTCCATTTGAAAATAAGCTCTACACCAGGTCTTAGGGTTTTTTTCTATTAACCATTTTTCTGCTTCAGGATCAATGTTTTTTATAAGTTTCATTTTGTATTTGAATTATACCACTAATGTAGATGAAGCAGCACCCCAGAACAGTTTCTTGTAGTGCAATCCATTCCATTTATTTTTTAAATTAGCATAAATGTGCATTACACACAGTCTATGCTCAACATGTGGTAGAAATTCTCTAACTGACTGAAGTAGACCATGTAACATGTTATGTACAAGTTATTAGTAAGTATGTTATGCACAAGTTTTTAATAAGTAAGATAGTGGCATAAAATTACCTTATGACCATCTGAAATGATTGTCAAGTATGCTCCAATGGCAAAGTTAAAGTCTTTAGATAAGTGATGAAGAAACTAGCTTTAGTTTTCATTGTTTCAATGTTTACGACTGCCCAAGCCATGGGAAACATATGGTTGTTAGCATCTCTTCCCATAGTTGTTAACAACTCAACTCTGCAAGTGGTAGTCAAGAAACAACCATCCAGACCAATGACTCTTCTACATGATCCCCGTCCATCTTTCATAGCTATGGAATGAAATAGTGATAAACTACAATCAATGCATAAATGTGTAAAACTACTATTAAAGTTGTAAAAAATTATACATTTAAAGAAAATATATATCATGTTGAAATCAGTTTTCCCATTATCCCTAGTCTTCACATCTAAGTGAACAGAAGAACTATTTTTGGTTATCAAGATTTGGTTTATGTAATCCCATAGCTTTCCATAGTGATCTATCAGTTCTCCTTCATGATCATAAACTGTCCTCTGCTTTGCCTTTTCACACATCCCAACACTTACATTAATGAGAAACTTTTATTTTGCATCTGTTTGCATCTGCCTATAACCAATCTTAGGATTTCTTATAACATCTTGTTAGGTTCCCATATTAGTAACACAAGCATCAATATAAGAAATAGAAGAGAAGAGTGATCGGTTGAACACTTAACACACACACACGAATGGATAAGAAAGGTTATGCGTAAATGTGAAATGATAAAATGAACAACCAACCTTCAATAGAAGGTTTACAAGAGGTATTTATAGGGCAAGGAGCTAGGGCAACACTTCTAGACTCCATCCCTTCTTATGGGCTTGGCCAAGGCTTATGGGCCTTCTACATAAGCCTTAGCTTAATAACAAACATAAAGGCCATATTAAGCTAACTATTACATATGAATCACTAACACTTGAATTAATGTTTAGGAGTGATTCCAACAATCTCCCCCTAAGTGTTGGTGATGAATGAAAGAGTGATAAACAATGTAGGTGCTGATGTAATAGTAGCTTTGACGTCTTCTGACATTCTTCTTTCTTGTGAGAAGAGGTGCCTTGATTCGAACAATCTCCCCAGTATAGAGAAATTGTTTCCTTTGAAAAGTTCTGCTTTGACGTCGTCATTTTCTTCGTTCTTTGATCTTTGTTCTTTGTGATGGTAGTGATAGTATGTTGTTGTTGTCTGCATCAGGTCTGCTTTGTTGCTCCAGTGTCTCCACGTCTTTCTTCAACATGCTCACACGCTCTGTAACGTTGGATTTCAGTACTCATGAAGTTCTCTTAGTCTTTAAACTTTGTATATTCTTTGACTTGACGAAGAATCATTCTGACTTTTGTGTTGCCTTTTGAGAGAACTTTCATTAGTGTTGTTGTTGGCATACATGTGAAGAATCTGCACGATCAGTCCGCTCCAGAGTTTCCATAAGAAGAAAACATAAAAAATGGTTAGTGATAAGCGGAATCCAGCACTTACAAGTTTGAACTTCGAGAGTGTTAACAGCATAGTGTGAAAACACAACTCTAATTCTCACAAAGGCTGTTCCTGAACTGGAGTCCCACAAGTGAGATAACGCGATGTACCGAAGTACACCTACAGTTCAGATGAGTCGCTGAGGTACACCGAAGCATCACCTCACGACTGTAGACCGTTGGAGACACACTAAGCATAATCCACGGGGAGTTACCGAAGTGACCTGCTGTCAGGGCTGTTTGATGTTAACCCTGGCAGGAGTTTCCATTCAATCATTGAGGATCACAATTGTGAACCTCTCATAAATGTTCTCGATGGATTTCTAAGATCTGTGAAGGACACGATAAAGTATCACTTGCATTCTTATTGTTGAACGACAAGTGATAAAATGTCAAGTGTACCTAAGAGATCTTTTGATGAATCTCGTGGCTCTAGACTCAATAGTGCGTTTTGGTTTTCCTGAGCGGAGACTAGGGAGAGGGTCTCCTTCTTCAATACCAGTAATCTCTAAGAGAAAGCCGATAGTTTACGTAGGGTTCCCTGTGAGAATGAAACAAGCTTCTGTTGAGAGAAACTTGAGTGGCTAAGAAGGTTTAGTGCATGCGTCACTGGGTCCATGACGACTTTGATCTTCAATACCGGTGTCATCATGTGACTACCAGTAGCATATGAATTGAACCCGTTGTCTGCCCTAAGTTGAATAATCTGGAGGGCTATTTCTTTTCACCCTTTTCTTTGCTTTTCTTTTTAATTCTTCAACTCCTTCTTTCTCCGATTCTCATTTTCTCCTTTTTATAATCATACCTAAGGACTTCTAATTTCTAACTATTGGTAGTGTCCTTGGGTAGATCCCTTCGGCTCTAGCGGATCATAGGACGGTTATTCCTAACCTTAATCACCTTATAACTCCATTGCCATAAAACCATTTTCATGAAAATCTCTCAAAGTGTTTGTAAATGAAAAGCATGTTTGAACACTTCAAGAGTTTTGGATTTTCATAAATACTCCCCCTCCACATGTGCTTAAGAGTTTTGACAGAAATATGCACAGTGAGGAAAGAGCTCGCACTTTTGAATTGATCAACTCAAGATAGACAATCCCCCGCGAGACACGGTTACGTTGCATAGTTAAAGAGTTACATTGTCAGCTTTTAGGTGACAACTAGCTCTAATAACTATCTTGAAGGTGTGGACAAGCCTCGAAAGGTTGTCAAACCCGTCAAAGTTCATGTCTACCAAGAGTTTCTCGAATGGTACATTCTACTCGGACAAGTCCTTTGCGAGACATGTTTACATCACTAGCGAACTAGCTTGAAATTATTACCCGTCCCGGACAAGTCTTTTCGAGTTACTAACATTTAAGATTCATCAATTCATTGGTTAAGTCTGTAGCACTACGATTCATTTGCAATTTCACAACATATTTCTTATCACAGAATTTTTTCTCCCCCTAAAAAATGTCATATATATATATATAAATATATATATATATATATATATATATATATGTTATTTTTGAAGAAAAGTTGAGAATAAATATGACCATTTTGAGTTTTGTGGGAAGATTACTACAAAGAACAATTTGTGAACAAAGTTTTTCAGAAATACTCCCCCTCAACAAGTGATATTAACGGTTGAGGTTTTGAAAAATCATAGGGGAAGTACTTTGTTCTTTTGAGCAAAACCTTTTAAGAATGAAAGGTTTGATAGGTTTTACTCAAAAGTAAGAAGCTTTCGCTCTTTTTATAAGGATTGTGGCACTGAAGTGTACCACAGGGTCCTTTCATTACAAGAATGGGTTGTACACTGCGTGTGTGCACAAGCCATATTAATAATTAATCACACATCCAAATCAATATGAAAATGAAACAATTTAAGGGGTACCATGTAGTCCATCAATCTTTCCAGGAATGCGAACAGGGCGTTGATAGCCTGTGAGAGTAATCCTGGGACGACCACCTACGAAGCTCTCCAGAGTTCTGAACTGGTCCCTTCTGTACAACCTTTCATCGATTCGAGTGATGATCCTCTTCACATCCCGTCTTTCCTGAGAATTCCATCGCTTTGGAGACCCAATGCCTTCATGTATCGCCTTCAACCTTTGCCAAGCCGTCCCTGACCTTCTTCAGTGTGTGATCCCCAAACTTATGAAGATCTCTACACGCCATCAAGCAGTTGTGTTGTAGTTCACTACGGTAAACTACTCCGAATGGTTTGCTGACGAGAGTGTATTGTGGAAGTTGGTTGATGTCAGGAAGTTCTAGTTGAGGTCTGGTGAGGTTGACACATTTCTAATACGATTCAACAACAAGTTGTAAATCTTCTACACGTTCCTGGATCACTATGCTTCTGATGAAGATGAGCAAGGACTTGATGTATTCACGTTGAATTTCAGTCGAGAATTGTCTCATTATTCCTTGTACTTTGGCAAGATACAGATCTTCAATGTCGTTGAGAGACAAGTTCTGAAAGTCCGCTTCACAGAATTCATAGTCCCTTTCATCTTGTCTTTTGACCACAATATTCTTGAGAAAGGTATAATCCCATTTAGACGAAAGAGTTACATGCTTAACAACAACGATCCCTTTATCACTGTGCACTTCATGTTTAGATTTTCGAACCTGGCAGCTCTTGTAGTAGATTCGTCAGCGTTTCGGCCAATGGTGAATCCCATACATTGCATCAATGTCATACTGATCCACACGGTTAGAAAACATGTGAGTAGCCTTTTCTTCGATGGCTATGCAGTTGGAGTATATGGCTGTCGAGAAAGGAAGTGTAAGTGATGTAGCATATTTCTTTGAACCATCGCTATTGTGTAGAAGAAATTCCAAGTCATTGTTGAAGAAGTAGCGGAATGGAATCTTAGGTTGATCTGGTTGGCCAATCGTTGGTAGAGGTCTAGACCAGTCGGTGTAGTATGGAGCGTTGTCTCTTCTGGTGAAGTCAATGTTTGCTTCAGGGTTGAGCCAATCAATGTTGTTAGACATGGCTCGTGCTATGTTTTCAAGGTGATATTCAACTTCAATAGCACTTTCCGAGCTGTCTTTGAGTAGTTGAAAGGCTTCGTTCTTGATTCGTCTCAACTCTGATTTCGCCATCTTCTTCACCCGAAACTTCTCTTGAAGTAACTTAGCATGCTCCAATGTTCGACCTTCTACCATATCTTGATCATCAGTAAGGGCGGGAGTAGCATCAACAAGTGTAGAGAACCATTCAAACTCGGTGTCATCTTCGTCTAGCCATGAGACGACATCAGCCTTAGGTGGCTTCTTTTTCTTCTTTGGCCTAGATGAGGATGTTGGTTTCTTTGTTGAGGCGGTAGAGGTTGGTTTTTGTTGGGGCTCAGGTATCTCTTCATTGTTACCACCAATGTACTCGAGGTGATCACCGGTTTTCTCTGTCTGAGGTGGTAACTCAGAGTCCTGAGGTTTGTCAGCAGAAGAGCGTGGAGGAGATCGTTGTTGAGATGGAGTCCTTTGGGGTGGAGGTGGCATGGAGGAAGATTCATCAGACTTCTTTGGACGTTTAGGTGCAGAGTCCTTGTCCTTATCATCGTCATCTCTTGGTCGTTTAGGTTGATCTGCTGATTCCTTGCATGATAATCTGAGTTGATAATCTAGTAGACCTTCAAAAAATTTAGCTTCATCCGAAGTAAAAGTTGCAGATTGTTTTGACATTTGCACCACCAATTTAGCAATTAACTCGGCCAGAGAGATCGATTCTTTGGCCATTATATGTTTAACCAATGTGACGATATTTGGAGTAAGTTGTCTGGAAAATACTTCTCTTGTCAAACCGGGGGACGTGTTCGAGAAGAAACTTGTGAGTATATTCTCTTGCCTTCTTCTCCAATTCCTTTTGGAAATCTCCTTTGATAAACTTCTGGATTTGTTCCCTTTCTTTCAACATCTCGTTTATCCCGTCTTGAAGAAAGTTGATTCTGTCAGCAAGTTGATTCAGCTTTTTGTTGATCACGTCTTTCTTCTTGACTTGCTTGATAGCTTTGACAATCTTTGTCTTAGCTCGGGATATCCAAGAGTCAGTTGGTTTCTTCACTGATTTAGATGTGGATCTGGTTGTTCCTTTGGATGGTGGTGGAGATGAATGAGAGGATGAATCTGATGATGATGAGATATGAGGAGACTCAGGATCCTTTACTGGTTCAGAAGTTTCTTCTTTTGAGCGTGCTGGACTATCAAGAAGAAAATCATCATATTCAACTTCGTCATCTTTTCCAGACTTGGCCAATTGTTCTGCCTCAATCTTGGCTTCTTCATCAGCTTTTTCTTTCTCAGACTTCTCCTTTTCAGGTTCCTCAAATTCATAGGTGATGGTATCTTCCAATCGTTGTTGTTGTGGATCGTGGGTGGTGGTACCAGTTCCCTTATCGGGTTGATTAACCGCATCAGGAACTGGTGTAGATAGTGCACCACCACTTGACCCTCCGGGGCCACGAGTTTGATCCTTTACAAATTCATCGGAAAGGTGTTTGAGTCTGAGGTTCTTCAACTTCTTTTGATATTCTCTTTCCTCGTCAACTGGTTCTTCTTCAGAACTTTCCTTATCATGCTCAAGCACAGGAGTTTTCCCTTTTCCTTTATCAGCTATTGGACTGGGAGGCTTAGCTACTGTTGGAGTGTCATCAATTTCAGTTTCAGAGTAGGTGACCTCTTCGTCTGATTCAGTTTCCTCAGAACTTTCATCCAGTAGCTTTTGTTGTGGTTCAGACTTAGGAATAGGAATAGGAACAACTTCCTTAGAGGAAATTTTCCTTTTGAGTGCAGGTTTCCTCTTAGGGAACTTTCTTTGACTCTCAGTGCTTGTAACACTTCCTGCACTGCCTCTCCTTGTTTTCCTAGTAGGTGTACTAGAGGACTTTTCATCAAGAAAACCAACTTTGTTTTCTTCAATCGCTACCAGATACCTTTTGTATGAATAGAGTTGTTTGACTGCATCAGTTAGAAGGTGATCTGGCAACACTGCACCCTGTTTCTTTGTTGTAGATTCCTTAAATCTGACTGTGAGTGTAGGCTCATACAACATGGAGTGATTGTTAGGGTCATTGGTTCTCAAGGGGATATCAGGTTTATACCCTAGAGCTCTTTGGATCAACAGTTTTGTATATCTGATGTATGGGATTTTGGAGCCAAGCTTTTTGAGGAATGACATCATGTCGTCCCATATCAGAGCTTCAACTTCAATGTGTTTCATGTTGACCAAAGCCCAAAAGATCTGTAGTTCAATGAGCTTGGGATGCTCATAACCACTATCACATCCAGAAATGGATTTGGTGATGATAATGTAGAGGGTTCTCCATGGCTGAGGAATATTCTTAAGATCCACGTATGAATGCTTTGTGATTATTCCTGAAGCTTCATCATAACCAATGTCGATCATGAACTGCAGAACAGCCTCTTCAGTTGGTGTGGCAGTGTATTCGGTTGGCTCGATGACAGGTATGAGAAGAACGCCCTTAAGTCCGCCAGTGTGATGGTGACTTGTTTGTGGTTGAGCGTCACCGTTCAAAGATTTTGACCTTTGATCTTCGCATTGTATGCCAAACGGTGAATGTAGATCTCGACTGTAGTAGAATTGGTGAGCATGTTCTGATAAGGGTGATTCTTCAGAATGTCCACAGCTATTAAGCAAGAAGACTCTGAGCAGGTGAGAGTATCAAAATCAACACGAAGGTTGTTCTTTCCAATCTTCATTGGATAGCCATTAGGGAAGATATCTTCAACGGTGAGAACGTTTGGTGCTTCCACGTTTTGCATTTGAGCGTCCATGTCGTGATCTGAAAGATATTTAGCCAAAAGAACCAACATATCAAAAGACATTACGTTAGTCAACAGATGGTTTTATTGTCCAATTATTGAATGTGATATGTCGATAATTGCTACGAGTCCAATGTCACTTGTTAGTCCAATAATCCAAAGACGTCATGATAAGTTTCGTGAATTGATTAACTTTAAGTTTTAAAGTCCAAGTTTTCACTTATTATTCACAACTTATTAAACATTTAAGCTTATTAGTGACATTATTGGTTTCGTGGCGTTATGATTTATTTATTTACAAGTTTGCACGCGTAAAAATTCATAATTAAGGTTAAAACTAGGCTTAGGCGTAGAAATGGCAAGCTTATGCGTAAACAGGAGTGGTATACGTGTAAACGTAAGCTTATGCGTAGGTTCTTGACTTACGCGTAAGAAATATTACGCGTAGGAAAAGAGGGCCTTATGCGTAGAGCTTACGCGTAAGCGTATATGGAACCTTAAGCATAAGGCTTACTCGTAAGAGTGAACCTTATGCGTAGAGGTTACTGTTTACACATATCCTTCACAGGATACGCGTAGTCCCCAATGTAGAACGTTACACGTAAGATTTCTCTTACGCATAACATGTTACGCTTATGGTGATCCTTATGCGTAGATGGCAAGTAACCTTGATTCTGAATTTTCACGCGTAGAAAACCTGAAATAAGTTCATCATATCACCAATCTTAACACACACATTCAATCTTTATCAGTTCAAACCATGAATACTCATTAAACAGTTATGCGTAGAAACAGGTTACGCGTAAGCTTAAACCCTAAAGTTCAATTTCTACGCGTAAGTGTTCTAGCCATAGGAATTGCACCAAAGTTTTTCTAGGATGTATAGGAAGCATATAGAGTTGTTCTATCCAAGTTTTAACATCAGAATCTAAGCGAATCAAAAAATACCCAAATACTTATGAATATAAACCCTAATCTTTAATTTTCATGCAATTAGTGTTTCTGGGTAAATTCTAAACATGGATATGGTCAATTAAACTTGTAAACAACATCATATGACAATCCTTTTAACCAAAAACACTCAATATTGAAAATCCCCAAACGTACGCATAAACCCTAATTAACAAATTCAATCAATTAGAGTTTCTGGGTGATATTTGATGATGAAAATGGTATCATTATGATTAAACAAACGTTTTGACACAACTATTTCAACCACAAACACACAAATGAAGAAGTTGTGTTCATAGCTTACGCATAGAACACAACAATCTCCCAAACTTGATTTCTAACCGTTGGATTCGTTTAAAATTCAAAACCAATGTTTATTTTAACCCAAAGATTGTGAAAACACTTATAAATTGTTGATCAAGAACACTGATTTGAAGATGAGTTTATACGCGTAGGATTTGGGTGGTTGGGAAGTAAATGAGGTGAATTAAATGTGGAAGAGATATTTTGTTAAAAAAGGTTTGAGCTTTTGACAGTTTTAGTCCTTCCACCTTAACCATTTACAATCAATACCCATAACTTCTATTTTGGCTACCAAACGAGAATATTTGGAAAAGAAATTTGACGACACTCCCCCTCGACTTAAGAAATAATGAAATTTTATAAATTTTAGTCCGAGGAGTGTCAGTAAACCAGAAATGTGACCACCATTATTTAAGAAACAACCGGGATAAGATAACATGCAAGTACAAGGTTTTATGAAACTGAAAAATTATTTGTTTTCTCCCCCTCAACACTTGATCTAGAAAATACTGAATTTTGAAAGAATAAAGTGTTGACGGAAGGTTTGTACTTGCCATGTTAAAATAAATATAGATAGAAGAATATTTTTGTTGTTTTATCTGATTTTATATTTTTTTATTTTGTTTTTGAAAAATATTTACAAAAGAGATTTTGGGTGTTTGACTGGTTTTAAGAATGTTTTAAGAGTTCATCCAGTTCCTCTTGAGTCAAACACCGCATACCAATCCGGTCGACCAACTCATTAAACCTAGCAGGAGCTAAGGCTTTGGTGAGGAGATCTGCCAATTGGTATTCTGTACCCACAAAGTATAATTCAACAGTACCCTGTTCCACGTGGTCCTTGATGAAATGATATCGAAGATCGACGTGCTTTGATTTCGAATGTTGAACAGAGTTGCACGATATCGCAATAGCACTCCGATTGTCGCAGTACATCGGGATTCTATCAAATACATAACCATAGTCTTTGAGTTGTGTTCTCATCCAAATGACTTGAGCACAACACGCCGACATGGCTACATATTCTGCTTCGGTTGAGGACAGCGATGTACAATCCTGCTTCTTCGATTGCCATGACACTAAATTATCACCAAGAAATTGTAATGCTCCTGAAGTACTTTTCCGTGAATCTAAGCATCCTGCTTGATCAGCGTCTGAAAAAGCTATTAGTTCAAAACCAGAATCCTTCGGATACCAGATCCCTAAATTAATGGTTCCCTTTATGTATCGGAGGATTCTTTTAGCCTCAGAGAGGTGGGTTTCAGTTGGTCTCGACTGATAACGGGAGCAGAGATATACGGCAAAAACAATGCCAGGTCTGCTAGCTGTTAGATACATGAGAGACCTAATTATACTACGGTATTTGGTAGGGTCCACCAATTTCCCATGTAAATCAGCGTCTAGCTTCTTGGTATGAGCCATAGGTGTCACAGTTTTGCATTCCAAATATGTTTAACAGTTCAAGGGCATATTTGGACTGACTTAGAAAAATACCACGGGGTGATTGATGAACTTGCATTCCTAGAAAGAATGTGAGTTCACCCATCATTGACATTTCAAAATGTTTTGTCATAAGTTTTGCAAAAGCATTTGAATATTTTAAATGTGTTGACCCAAAAATGATGTCATCCACATAGATTTGAACGATTAAAATGTGAGCCCCGTGATATTGTATGAAAAGTGTAGGGTCGACCTAGCCTTTGGTGAACTTATTGGCAATTAGGAAGGATGATAACTTATCGTACCATGCCCGAGGAGCTTGTTTGAGACCGTAGAGAGCTTTGTTCAGTTTGTAGACATGGTTCGGGAACTCGGGATCAACGAATCCTTCTGGCTGGCTGACATAAACCGTTTCTTTCAATTGCCCATTCAGAAAAGCAGTTTTGACGTCCATCTGAAAGACCGTTATATTCATATGAGCCGTGAACGCTAAAAATATCCGAACAGCCTCAAGACGAGCAACCGGAGCGAATGATTCTTCAAAGTCAATACCCTCTTCCTGTCTATAACCCTTAGCCACCAGACGTGACTTGTTTCTGATTACGTTCCCTTCAGCATCCAATTTGTTCTTCCAAATCCATTTGAGACCAATGACGTAGACCCCTGTTGGTCTTTCAACCAGTTCCCATACTTCAAGACGTTTGAATTGGTTGAGTTCTTCTTGCATGGATTCAATCCAGTTGTCTTTTGTCATTGCGTCTTTAATGTTTTTAGGCTCAGATTGGTAGACAATGAGTGCATAAATGCAATGTTCACCGTCTGTGTGAAGACGTTGTCTAGTTACGACTGGTTGATTCGGGTTTCCAATTATGTTTTCAAGAGGATGGTCTTTTGTCCACCGATGTGTAGAGGGTTGATGTTGGTATACATTATGCAGATTTTTAAGATTCAAATGGCTTGTAGATGATTCCGCGACATCAAGTGCAGCAGTTTCATTTGAAAATGGGTTAAAGAACGCATTTGGATCAAAATCTGCAGGTGGGGGTACTTCATTCAGAACATCATCACCGTTTCAGTCGTTGGATGCAGTTTGTTCAACTGTTGTTGTAGAGTCAACTGGTGGTGCTTATTCAACCATAGTTGTTGTAGCAGGTGTATCAGGTATAGGAATATGATCAGGTTGAGCAGCGGAAACATCGGATACACCTGGAACACGTTGATCAATATCGTCACTGAACAGCGGAGCAAATAGCTTTTACATTTGTTGATGAGTAAGCTTGGGGCTTGGTTCAGCTGATGATGGGGTTTGAGGGAAGTTTAAACGGTTATGACCGGGTTCCAAGCTATTATGCTCAGAAGCCATTTCAGTAAGCTCATCGAAATTTTCATGAATCGTTTCCATAACCTGCTTTGTACGACGATTTCAGATCCGGCAACCTTTAGAATTCTCACAATATCCAATAAAGACTCCAATGTCAGCTTTGGCTTTGAGCTTACCAAAGTCATCACGATCATTATTCGGATAGCAAAGGGATCCAAATACATAAAAGTGTTTGAGATTCGGTTTTCGGTTGTGGATAAGCTCAAAAGGTGTTTTGTTGTGACGTTTTGTAATCATTGAACGGTTCTGAGTGTAGCATGCAGTTGATACAGCTTCAGCCCACAAGTAATCTGGAAGTTTAGCATTGATTAACATCGTTCTGGCAGCTTCCACTAACGTACGGTTTCGTCTTTCAACAACTCCGTTTTGTTCTGGGGTACGTGCAATGGATGTTTGATGCTCAATTACCACTTTCTCATAATATTCACAAAGAGTTTGATTCACAAATTCAGATCCTTTGTCTGTTCGAATTTGTCTGACGGTGTTCCGGAGCTGAATTTGAATTTTCGTGAAAAAGGTGATGATCATCTGTGGAGCTTGATCTTTACTTCGAAGAAAATAAACCCAAGTCCATCTTGAGTAGTCATCAACAATTACCAAGATGTAGCGTTTGCCATTAATCGTCTACACGCACATCGGGCCATACAAATCCATGTGAAGAAGATGAAGCACATGCTGAGAGCTGTGTTCCACCTTTGAAGGAAAGTGAGCACGAGTACTTTTCCCTTGTTCACAAGCTGAGCATAGGTGATCTTTAGAATACCGGAATCTCGGGAGACCTTCAACAAGTTTGTGTCGAGCAAGGTTGGTTATGGTTTGAAAGTTTAGATGTGAGAGACGACGGTGCCATAGCCAAGATATTGTAGATGTAGCCTTTGAGAGTAGACAGATGGGTGATGAAGCAACCATGTCTTGCATTGAGATTTTGTACAGACTAGAATTGCGAGAGCCAGACATAAGATCATTTCCTTGTAGATCACGAATGAAACAAGTTTTCTCCCAAAAAGCAACTTCCAAGTCTCCATCTCAGAATTAACCGACTGAAAAGAGATTGTGAGCGAGGCCTTCCACATAATAAACCCTGCTAATTTCGATGTTTCCATTGATATAGTATTTGTAGCCCATGATAGCTGCGAAGTGATCATTCCCGAATCTGACAGTGCCAATGAACTTTGGAACAAAGTTTGATAACAGTTTGAGATTGCCTGTCATGTGTCGGGAACATCCGCTATCAACAATCCAAAGGATGGTCTGTATCACCTGCATTACACACAGACGAAACAGATGGAATAGAAGTATATGTGGAACCCGAAGAGTTAGAGGGTTCCGAAGCAGTTATGTTAGAAATACACACATCAATGATTTTAGGTATCCATTTAAATCCTAGTGTATTATGTATCCATTTCTGCCATCTCCAACTAGTCTTAACTTTAGTCTTAGTGAATGCACTAGGTGGTACTACATTCCTTGGAGGTGAGATTGGAGCTACAGGGACATCAATGCGTTTCTTAGAATCTAAAGCGGGCGGTTTACCAAGCACAGACTTAGAAGTATTTGTGGGCCTAGAGGTATTCCGTTTCTTAGGATTCCGTAAACGAGACAAGATAGCTCTAGCAACACATTTATCATGACAATCAGAAAGCATACTTTTACGACAAATAACACAAGAAGCTTCAGACTGAATATCAAAAGTACTTAAAGGTTTAGCATTCATTACAACACTTTTTCCATTACATTTTTCAGACGCAATATCTAAAGTGGGTGCAACTTGAGTCTTATTCAAATTCCTAGGGTGTTCTTCTACTTCAGCATTCTTTATTGTTCTTTTCTTAGGTCGCAACTTCCTATTCTTCCTTGTATTGCTCCTAGGCTGTGAAGTGCGGACGTTTGGAAAAGAGGCAACTATTCCTGTTTCAGTAGAGGGAAGCACATTAGTATCTTGTGGTTTGTCAGTAGGCATTCTGGGTTCACGTTTGCTAAGTGTTACAGGTGCAATTCTCTTAATGATGCTAGGCTGAACTTGTTCATACTTTCCTAACATCTCCCTTAACTTAATGATAGTGTGCACCAAATCATGATTTTCAGAACGAAGATTTCCAGAAAAGTTCATGACTTCTTTAGTGTGTGCAAGATAATGATCAAGTTCGTTTGATGCTTCATCACGAGTCTGTTTGAGTAAATCAAATATGACACCATATTCCTTTTTAACTTTTTCAAGTTCTTGTTCATATTTTGAGATTTGACATTTCAAAGACGCGTTTTGATCATCCAGTTGCTCAAGTTTTGGATTAAACGTTTTGGAATGCAACTGGTTGATTTTGTTTTGCAAAGCAAGTTCACGATTGTGACAATCTTTTTGACACCATTGAAGACGACGTTTTGCATTTGAAAGCTCGTTTAACAATCGTTCATTTTCAACTTTTAAAGACTCGATCTGATGCACATTATCAGTATTCTTAACAATATCAACAGAATCAGCAGAGATATGATCAGATGCATATGCAACAGATTGTAATAACACAAGATTATTGATATCAGCACAGATAACATCTTCCAAGAGTCGATCAACATCTTTTCTCAACAATTACTTTTTACGTTTAGTATTTGAAATCGATGTTTCTGTTTTCTCGAAAACTGTTTTCATGAGACCAAGTTCCTTGTGAAAATCCCTTTCCCAATATAGTGCTCAAGTTTTCAAATTTTTGACATGGGGTAAAAGTCTTTTCTGAAGAATATCTCTTTGTTCTCACGCCATCGGCGATTGAAAATGTTCAAATTTTATTTCAGAATGAAATTCAATCTCACGTTCCAAAATTTTGAGGTCAGATAAGAAAGTGTCAAAGTATTTTATAACTCGACAACTTTCAGCTTTTGTTTTTACTTCACTAAGTGAAGGTAAAGGACCATTAATTTGTGCACCATTGTGTTGGGGACGAACTTCAGAAACTGTTGTGATAACCAAAGGTTTGTTAGAAGTATCTTGTTGTGTGACAAAAGTTACGGCTTTTGAATAGTTAAATGGTTTGTTATAAACGACATTTTCCATTTTTGACCGACTCTCGTCATCTGCATCTAATTCCTCCATGCGATTATATCCAACAACAATCATAATTGAATCATCAATTCTATGTTCTGCACTGTAAACTTCAGGATTTGGTTTGAATGCTCTGTTTGAAAACTTAGGTTTGTAATCAGCAATAATCGGTCCATATCCATTTGGATTTGGTTTAAAAGTAAACTTTTGAATAGTTGTGATTGACTCGCCATGTTTATAAACAACATTTCAAAACTCTTTGATTTTGTGTTGTAAGTCGACAATTTCATCAAGATAGTTATCTATTCGTTTCGTGGAATGCTTTTTGTACTCAGAGAACTGTTTTTGACAAGTTAACAACTCAGCCTTGGCTTTTTGAGTTTCCAAAGTAAGAGCGTTAATTTGTTGTTTATGTTCATGTTTCAGTTGTTCTATTTGAGACAACAAAGCATTCTTGGATGCGGCTAGATCACGTATCTGTCGTTCTAATGATTTTTCGTTTTGATGAGACAACAAAAGCGACTTCAAAACCGTTTTCACGTTTTTCTTGAGTTTTAAAAACGTTGATTTGTCTGATTAAGCATTCATTATCCCTAATTAACAGTGCATTTTTATCTTTAAATTGCTTGCAAATTTCCAAACGAGATTCTTGGTCTTTAATTAAGGTCAAAAGCTCATTTTGTTTAACGTGAGTCTCAACATGATCATTATTTAGATCCTCAAATATAACCACGGAGTCAACTTGATTATCAATATTAACCATAAGGTTATCTTGATCGTCAAATATAACTACGGGATCTATTTGATAATCATCGGAATAAGATGTAGATGGCTCATGTTGAACACTCTGATCCTTGTCGGATGGAGAAATTGGCGGAGATATCAGATCATGAATGAGTGTATTTTGTTCCGGTACCTGAGACAAGCCGTCAGTGTCATACTGTGACACACGGTAAATTTTCACAAAAATTTAACTGATAATTAGTAATTTATTATTACTGAGCATAAATCATTTAAGCACACATAAGCTTTACCTGATCATTTGAGTAGTTAACTCGCATACTGTAGACAATTGCATCACTGTTGCATTCATATCATTTTGTAAATATTTCATTTTGTCTTATGATTTAAATTGTAAGACGAGAGGTTATCTCGTTCACCACAGTGACCGACACGGCACGCGAACTGATACTATGAAAAGGGCTTGATAAAACAAATGACAAATGTCCGTGATAGGGAATTACTACAAAGATAAAAATATTCCCGACACGTAACCATAAAATACTATGTTGTAAAAGAAAAAAAAAATATTATCAAGCAATGGTACTACGGTCACAATATAATATCGCGGGACACAAAATAAGTAACACATTCACACTTGAACAAAAACCTCTATAAGACTCAAACACAATAAATATGAAAGTGAAACACAAGTACATTCATGTACACAAATAAATTATAACCATACTATACATATACATACAAAAGTTTACATATTATTTTTATTTTATGAGAAAACTTTTATTAAAATGTTGAGATAAAAATCCCTTGTCCTTCTCTTCCCACTCACGACAAAACAAATGCAAGACCAGGAAACACCAAAAGATATCAAAGATCTCATCTTCAACCTCTCTCTCTACTCTAGACCTACGCCCCATAGACCGAATCTTCCAAAGAGAGAAAACCCAACATGTCTATCCCATCATCTACTCCTCTTTCTTACCAAAAACATGCAAGATTTTGTCTTCCAAACCCTCCTTTGATGCGCCGGTTGCTACTCATACGAAATCAAAGAGAATCAAGATAAAATCACACAAGAGATTCATATCTCCACATCTATCTACCTAGAGCAAGGTCTGTGATTCGCCTAAGATTTTGGAAACTAGCCAAATTTGGCTTCACACCAAGACTCAAGAGAAGAAAGTTAACCAAACCCCTCCTCAATAAACTCATATATCTCTAGTCGAATTGCAAAGCTTCAAACACAGTTTTTCATCAAGTGTTTACCAAAAACTAGGGTTTGTGAAGTTAGGGTTTTCAAAAATTGATTTGGGGGTTTTGCAATTAAAGGTGTGTTCGAAATAATTCAAGCTTCAATTTGGTGGAGTTGCGAGGAAATCGTAGTTATTGAGTTTCCTTGGGTCGACTCCTATTCCTAACCGTCACATACCCTGTAAGAATGAGCTTCTTTAATGTTCACAATTTCGTTGCATATCAAGTTATATAATTGGTCATGTTATATTTAAACTGTTGTAATTGTTCTTGTTAATCGAAAATTTGGATCTTGAGTATATAATGAACCGGTTGGAATATTGGTGTATGGTGCAACGTTATTTTTGTTTCTGGAAATTTCGTTCTAGTAAATCTTGTTCCTGCGAAATTGTCTAAACCATGGTCTACTTAGTGCGTCATTTCATTGGTTGCAACACTTTGTCTAGTTGTCGAAAACTTGCGTAGTAACGTTAATCTTGGTATCTTGTATCAATTTAATTTTTGACTTTCGGATTATAAGAATTGTCATCTTAGTCGGTATCGAGTTATTATTTGACTCGACTGTGAGCCCCCTTGGAGCACACACCAGATGACGTTCATATCTTAAATTTTCCGTCGACAAATTTATTAGTCAAAGTAAACTTCTTCCTTTAATTCTTGTTATTTACTACTGTTTCGAAACTAGAAGATAAATAAAAGTGAAATGTGGATGAATGTAGTTATCATAAAACAAGTCATGAGTCATAAGAGTACATGAGGATATCGAGATGGAACCGGGATGAGTAGTACTCAACTATCGTATGGTTTTATCGCTTCCTTGATCTAATATGTTAAGTTAACATGTTGGCCTCGAGTATCATTCGGATTGTCATAGTCAAGTTGGGCAGTCGATGTGCATTTCTAGCACATCAGTCGTGACGCTCTTGGCTTGAGTTTAACTTCGAGTGGTTGGTACCATGCTTGAAACCCCACTGTGATTATCACCACGGTGGTATGATTTTCACTAAAATGGCTATGACGGGTTAACACGGGTCATGTATACTTGTTTCCCAGTCGAGAAGCCTCGACTTCACGATCTAAAACATATTATGGTTGATTTGTGTCGAGAGTCCTAAACTGGTTGTTTTGAACCTTGCGTCAAACGTAAAGGTAGTGTAGCGCTAATACATTGCATGCCAAATGTCAACAAACTCTCTAACTGTGTGTATATAATTCGGTTGGGCCTTAGCCCAGAAAGATTTCTAAACCATTTATGGGCCAAAGCCCTTTCCATTGTACAAATCTCACTTTGGGCTTAAGCTCATTGTTACATCCATTTCCATCGGGCCCCAGCCCACCTGCGACTTCTGGATACTCGTTAAAATAATTGGACAGCCTATCAAATAAACTTGAGATATAAAATCGGAAGACAAAAATATAAACTATAACTCATTCCCGCCTAACCGAAATCTTTTACTTAAATATATGTATATGCGTTGGCAAGTGATCAAGTGCAAAAGTCTCAATACAGGAAACAAGTGTTTAAAAATATAATCTACTTGATAAAGTTTACATCAAAGTTTAACGTCAAGTGTATTCGGTTAGACCCCTCTATGTCAAGTGAACTACAAATTTGGAATTATAAATGTTAAGAACAAACTTTTTGATAAACAAATAGAGACTACTACATTATTTTAATAGATATGAAAGTCATCAAATTACAATGACTATTTTCTAAATTCAATTAGAAAATGAACCGACGTTAATTTTGGCAATATCATTATAGTGTCAACATGAAAAAGTACATGTCTATTCATATACTTACTAGTGAAACATTATAATCATTTTTACAAACAAGACTTTGTTTTTAATACCATTATAAGAAATATATTAATTAAACCAATTGAAGTAAGCAATACTTAAAAACAATGAACTAAAACATTACCCTCCTTATCTAGGTCGCGTGTCGGTGCCGCTTCACAACAATCACTAGATCCCACTTTTGGATTGCACATTTGCTAAGGTGAGTTTTCATAGCCCCACTTTTACTTGATAAACTGTTTTATATGTTTTGGGGTGAGAAATATGCAAAACCTTTGTATGGACCAAAACTATTACATGATTACTATTACGTGGTTTAGCCTAAGCCCTTATGTCTCTAGAAAATGCCCTTTTTCATGAACCGTCAATTCCCCATTGGGAAACGCGAATGTTATAAATAGATCTATTGAGGGTGACTCCTCCGTTCGGTTGGCCATGCTTAGGCCAAGGCGAAACGATACCATGTCGAATCAAGTGTCGAGGGACAAAACACTTACTATGGGCCCCTATATTGTATGACATCTTTTAGCATACGAAACCGCGTAGTATCGGTTGCATGAACTTAGAGCTAACGTAATAGACCTTCATCCATATATCATTATATTCTTGATAATGACTATATGTCTTTGCTTATGGTCTAAACTTACTATTTTAATCTAAACCTATGAACTCACCAGCTTTTAGCTGACCTTTTTAGCATATTTTCTCAGGTGTTTATTTGTGATCATGGATGCAAGGCAAGAGGTGGTAAAGGGTCGTAGAGATTCCTAAAGAAGTGTTTTACACATAAACGATGTTTTTAAATTGGGACCACTGAACTTATGGGTTGTGCCCATTTTATCTAAACAATGTTGTAAGATAGTGTTTTAAAACCATTTTATGAAATCAAACGGAGTATGTATTCCGTTCTTTATTACTTGTGTTGTGATCCACCAATTCCGTAACGCTCCCAGATAACACGTATGTTTCCGCTAAACCAAATTTGGGGGTGTTACAGATTGGCATCAGAGCCTAGGTTATAGGGAACTAGGTACATATAAACCCTAAACTGTAACTACTTTTTACAAAAACATCACTCTACGACCGCCAGTTACCGCTTGCCTTACTTGCCATACTACTAAGAGATCATTTAGACATGACTGCATGATATATTGTCTATTTACTATCCCATAACTATTATAAGTATATTTTACATATACTTACATATATGCACCGTCTTGTCACAGACCATGCCTTCCCCTCACTCTGAAGCTGGATGCGATGACATAACAGAAGGTTTGTCACCTGCTGAACGCATCCCAGCCCCTTCTCAACTCACTCCTGACACTGGAAACCCATACAGACTAGTGTATCAAGTTCACCAGGAGGGTACTACCCACACTCCACCTGCTCACTTCCAAATCATCACTACCGTCAGTACTATACCTACCAGTTCCACTACTCCTACACTCTCGCCAAGGCACCAAAAAGATCCATTTCTCAGTTGGGAGATGCCTGCTAGCAAGAGAATCCGTCTCTCTGCATCATCACCATCGTCTTCTGGTACATCACCTCCTAGTTCGTTCGAAGTTGGGGAAACTTCAGGAGCAGCCACTGCTAGACCACCAACTCTCGACACAGTTATGGCGCGCCTAACACGCCATGAAGAACAAATAGAAGAGATGTCGGATCATCCGGGATACTACCAGAAGAAATAATTGGAGGGATCGAAGAAGTGGTAGGAGAACTACAAGCACTTGGCGAAACACTCAAGGAATGCTACAACGATGTTGGGACAGCAATAGAAGGAACCCGTGAGAAGTTAAACGAAGTAATTGCCCGTCTCGAAGACCACATTGAAAGGTGTGCTCTGCAAACTCCAGGAGACACCCAGGGACGTCTCACAGAGATTGAAAGTATACTAACGCGGTTGGAGACCGTTACTACAATAGCATTAACTAAGACAGGATACCTGGAGGGTGTCGTAGAATTTCAAAGACGTACTATGGAGAGTAGGGCAAATGAGGTCAACAACAAATTTGCCAGAATGGAGGCCCAACTCGTGGAGTTAGAAGAATGGAAGGCAACTCAACAAAGGCAACTCGGGACAAAGATCGGGAAATGCTTAAATTTCGCTTTGCAATTGTGTTAGACGTTGTGATGAGTGGTTTCAATAAAAACACTTGTAGTAGTTTTGTTGTATGACAAACTAGAGCGAGTCAATGAACGCATGTTATGTATCGGCCCTATGAGCCATGAATCTCCTTAGAATGTAATCAAGTTTATTGTGACGAACGACTATGTGTAATAAACAACGACTTGTGAGTTATAACCTTTTGTTAAAACTCGCTTCAACTAGTCTCCACTTTCTTAGTGTCATCTCGATAGACTATGACTACGTAATATTCAGTCAATACAACCTGGAAAATAATTGATTGAGAAGTAATATACGTTGTAACTTTATGAATCTCCACCAGGGTCCTCACACTTATAGAAGACTTATTGTGGTAAATTCTTGTGGTTGAAGGAAAATGTTTCCAGTAAAGCAGAACATGAACGCAACCACCACTGAGAAATCTGTTAGCGAACTAGTTGCTGCAAGGATCGCTAACTACCAAATCAATCACAACACCAACAACCTCATCTAGGGGAATAGGGGAGAAGCGGTTGGTAAGACGCTCACCTCACGAAATTTATCTTACCAAGAGTTCAGAAACTGTAAACCACCAACATTTGAGGGGACTGAAGGAGCCAGAAGTTTGGCAAAATGGCTAGAAAGGATAGAGACGATTTTCCGCAAAAAAAATTTCGCGGACAATTGTAAGGTCAAGTATGCTACTTGCACCTTTCGACACCAAGCCCTCACATGGTGGGATATTTATGTCCGATTAGTGGGAATAGACGCTGCTTACTCACTTCAGTGGGACACCCTGAAGAAAATGATGATTGCAGAATACTGCTCAAGAACCGAACTGCGGATGATGGAAAGAGAGCTATGTGGACTAACTATGATAGGGAATGACCACGAGGGGTATACCAATCGCTTTCGTGAACTAGCCCAACTATGTCCTGATATGATAGGAGCTGAGGAAAAGAGACTCGAAGCATACTCTTGGGGATGTCCTCCCGAAACTCGGAAGAATGTTGTTTCATTCGCGCCCACTGTCACCCAGGAAGCTACTAGTGCGACTCTTGGATTGACAAAGTCACTGCCTCAAGGCAAAACAATGGGGTACTGTGGTAGCAAGAGGAACTGGGAATATGATGGAGAGAAAGATCAAATACAACAATCAAGCAAACGTCAATGGACGGCTGAGGTTAGGACTACTAAAAACAAGCGGGAAGTAAGGTATGCCGGGACAAAACCCAAGTGTAATATATGCCCATATTACCACTATGGAAAATGCCCTATACCTTGTGGGATTTGTAAAAGAGTTGGGCATGAGATAGAAGATTGTAAGCAACTCTATAGGGAAACAATGACATGTCATGGATGTGGAAAGAAAGACCACATCAAAAGCATGTGCCCGAATAGGGAGGGTAAGCGTGAAGGCAGCAACCGTCAAAACAATTTCCTGAAGAAAGTGTGAAGAATTATTCAAGCCCCCAACGGACACCAAGGAAGAAACTAAGTTAGCTAGAGATGCTGTTTGTAATAAAGCTTTGTTTAAACTTCCAAGTCGTAGTCTTAAGAATCTACTTTAAGTACTTCTCTACGTAACCTTAATGTACTGAACCTTTCCCTAGTAATGTATCTGTTGTTCTTATCATGTTATCTTGATATATGTCCTCGCCATGACCGTATACACCATATCATTAGGGATTTCAACTATCTTGTCACGATGAAAGGATTTCTCTGAAGACAAGAGAAAGTCATCTGGGGTATTCAACTAGTCTCTCTAACAGATTAGTATCACCCAACGGGTTAATTTAGAAAAATCCATATTACAAAATTTGCGAAGGTACTATTATCTATACCGATAAGATCAACTCAAACTAGTACCTCGCCAAAAATCACAAATTCAACCTTTCATCCCTAACCAAGTTGTCATTGTTTCGCGCATCTTGGTCAAACGAACTACAGGCCGTGTTGACAAAATTAGTCGGCCTAGCGAATCTTATAAACCATCGCATCAAAACTCCACACATGAACTTTTACAACATATCCGCTGACCAAAGAATAAGAACACCAAGGTTTAGACTATACCGAACAACACTTCACCGGTCCCCAATTATACATAGCCTGATCACCTATGTATAATTCGGGAGGGGTAACGTGCACGGGCATGGTTAAATTCTTGAAAATTCTAACCCGGTCAGGTTAAGGGAAGTGCTTAACTCATTATCACGAAATAGAAAAGTTCGTGTCTATGTCGACACCCCACCTTATAATGCCATACACCGTACCACCCGAGAGAAGAAATCTTCTACTAAGGAAACGAATGTGGAACATTTGAACCTTCGACAATGACTTAGCACCATGTAGGACATAGGAACCAGAAATTGGCACCTCAAATATGCATATCCATACGTATTACCCTACCATTCATACTGAGCAAAGATCGTCATATACCATAGGTCAATCCAGCAAACTTCCACACACATGACGCAAGGAAAAATCATGGGGCACACCTGTTTTAGACATACTTGAGTATGACAGAGACTCTACCATTTAAGGAAGACGCTTTACACCAGAGCTGAAAGCTATTCTGATCGAAAAAGGAAGAATAATGGTATAGAATACTCAATACCTAAGGATCCATGAGAAACACAACGCAGTGCACAAATTAGAATCGGAACCTAACATGATCACACTAGGAAAACCTAGAAATGTTATCCTTACTACATCAAGGGAGTACAGTGTACACCGACCACAATGCCCTGCAGAATGTACGGAAACGAAAAGGAAGTTGACCATGTGACGACACCAACAATTGTAGTCGCAACGAGAGTTAAATTACAACATTCGGACTTTCGCCAAGGCAAAACAGTCATAACCGCATATATTCCAAGCAACACCTAGCAAACAAAACCTTTTAAAACCAGATCCTTTCAAGAAGTATCACTCAACGAGAGAACCGACAAAATAAAACTCTTACGACATAACCAAAGGTTAAATGGAATTCGTAAAGGACCGAAGGGAATCTTATCCCCGAGGACCAACGTTGAGACCCCCACTAAGAAGGGATTAGTAATCTCATTATGTGGGAACCTCATTAAGGCCAGGAATTTCACTCATCTAGTGTCCAGCAAAGATGCACCATGAACCTGAGAGCTATTATGAATATCAAACATGAAGACTGGTATTTGATCTGTGCCAAACCATACTTAGCATGTTCGGAAGGAAGAATTCAAAACAAACAGGAACCATCAAACCTACCAGTACAAACCAAAAATTTCGTCTAAAAATGGGAATGCATAACAATGGACTCGAGTACCAAGTCACCAAAGAACCCTATCGATTTTTGACTCTACTTGAGTACTAATTGACCATCTCCTCAAATTCACCTATTCCTACCAAACAAAGAGAACAACAATATGAACAAACTCGCGTGGATTGCTCGAAGCAAAGCACTACAAGTCATAGCTTTCCAATTCTCTTCATTTCAAATAGAGATAGCCATTCACCTTAAACCTTCGAGGACCACTCCCAAAAATTTTAAGGAATTCAACATGAAATGAGTACCATTTGCCGTCTTTCGACTACTAAAAAAAACTGAATGGAAGGACCATTCAGACTATAGAAGTTATACTTCAAGCATGAGTAACATGTTTCGAAAGGTGAATGGAGTAGGCAAGTTGCCTCAATCAAATTCACTTGCAACAACATGCCACCTCATGAGGCACTGTATGGTCAAAAGCACAAATCAATCGTGTTTAGAGCAGAGATCAGCAAAGGACCAGTCCAATGGCTCCATGCGGCTATCAAGAACCATTGATAATAGTGTGCTGACCAGGGACCGAACGCAAACAAACCTAATCATCAAGGACAATAAAAATATGACTAAAGGTCGTTTGAGGTTCAAGTCGGCAAGAAAGTTAGATTGAAGTTCCGCCTCCGAAAAGAGTAACCCAACCCAACGGGACGCAAAAAGGGAAAAACCTTAATTCGTAAGATTAGTCAAATCTCTCCCAAGATCGAGCTAACAATTACCAACTCGGATTACCATCAGGACTATACGCGATGCACAAATTATTTAGTGCAAACAACTCGGAGAACCACCCTTCATACCAAGGATTTGTAACGCCATGGAAAGGCGCAATCCGTTTTGGAAAATATGAAAAGCTAAAATCCTCGTTACTTTAGGTCCGTCAAAATTTACACAAGAATTGGGCCGGTAGCCTACTAAGCCGAAAATTCTCGTAGAACTCAACTCTTTGCATAACGCGTTTCGCATATGAAACTCGAAGAATTGCCCTTCCAACGAAACTCTAGCCATTCCAACGAAAGAAATCCAAAATCGACAAAAGGTTTAAATTTTGTCGAGGAACCCGAACGAAATACTAAGTCAAGAAATCAAACGGTTTAAACAAAGCCGCATTTCTATCATAAGAATCCATCGGAAATCTCAAAGAGGTCCGGAATACACGTAAGAACGTGAAGACCAATCCAAGCGTAAAAAAAACCCACACCTTTTCTCTACTACAACAAATAATTCTAACTGAAAACCGAGGACGGTTTTCTCTTCTAAGGCGGGGAGGATGTGACACACGGTAAATTTTCACAAAAATTTAACTGATAATTAGTAATTTATTATTACTGAGCATAAGTCATTTAAGCACACATAAGCTTTACCTGATCATTTGAGTAGTTAACTCGCATACTGTAGACAATTGCATCACTGTTGCATTCATATCATTTTGTAAATATTTCATTTTGTCTTATGATTTAAATTGTAGGACGAGAGGTTATCTCGTTCACCACAAAGGACCGACACGGCACGCGAACTGATACTATGAAAAGGGCTTGATAAAACAAATGACAAATGTCCGTGATAGGGAATTACTACAAAGATAAAAATATTCCCGACACGTAACCATAAAATACTATGTTGTAAAAGAAAAAAAAAATATTATCAAGCAATGGTACTACGGTCAGAATATAATATCGCGGGACACAAAATAAGTAACACATTCACACTTGAACAAAAACCTCTATAAGACTCAAACACAATAAATATGAAAGTGAAACACAAGTACATTCATGTACACAAATAAATTATAACCATACTATACATATACATACAAAAGTTTACATATTATTTTTATTTTATGAGAAAACTTTTATTAAAATGTTGAGATAAAAATCCCTTGTCCTTCTCTTCCCACTCACGACAAAACAAATGCAAGACCAGGAAACACCAAAAGATATCAAAGATCTCATCTTCAACCTCTCTCTATACTCTAGACCTACGCCCCATAGACCGAATCTTCTAAAGAGAGAAAACCCAACATGTCTATCCCATCATCTACTCCTCTTTCTTACCAAAAACATGCAAGATTTTGTCTTCCAAACCCTCCTTTGATGCGCCGGTTGCTACTCATACGAAATCAAAGAGAATCAAGATAAAATCACACAAGAGATTCATATCTCCACATCTATCTACCTAGAGCAAGGTCTATGATTCGCCTAAGATTTTGGAAACTAGCCAAATTTGGCTTCACACCAAGACTCAAGAGAAGAAAGTTAACCAAACCCCTCCTCAATAAACTCATATATCTCTAGTCGAATTGCAAAGCTTCAAACACATTTTTTCATCAAGTGTTTAACAAAAACTAGGGTTTGTGAAGTTAGGGTTTTCAAAAATTGATTTGGGGGTTTTGTAATTAAAGGTGTGTTCGAAATAATTCAAGCTTCAATTTGGTGGAGTTGCGAGGAAATCGTAGTTATTGAGTTTCCTTGGGTCGACTCCTATTCCTAACCGCCACATACCCCGTAAGAATGAGCTTCTTTAATGTTCACAATTTTGTTGCATATCAAGTTATATAATTGGTCATGTTATATTTAAACTGTTGTAATTGTTCTTGTTAATCGAAAATTTGGATCTTGAGTATATAATGAACCGGTTGGAATATTGGTGTATGGTGCAACGTTATTTTTGTTTCTGGAAATTTCGTTCTAGTAAATCTTGTTCCTGCGAAATTGTCTAAACCATGGTCTACTTAGTGCGTCATTTCATTGGTTGCAACACTTTGTCTAGTTGTCGAAAACTTGCGTAGTAACGTTAATCTTGGTATCTTGTATCAATTTAATTTTTGACTTTCGGATTATAAGAATTGTCATCTTAGTCGGTATCGAGTTATTATTTGACTCGACCGTGAGCCCCTTGGAGCACACACCAGATGACGTTCATATCTTAAATTTTCCGTCGACAAATTTATTAGTCAAAGTAAACTTCTTCCTTTAATTCTTGTTATTTACTACTGTTTCGAAACTAGAAGATAAATAAAAGTGAAATGTGGATGAATGTAGTTATCATAAAACAAGTCATGAGTCATAAGAGTACATGAGGATATCGAGATGGAACCGGGATGAGTAGTACTCAACTATCGTATGGTTTTATCGCTTCCTTGATCTAATATGTTAAGTTAACATGTTGGCCTCGAGTATCATTCGGATTGTCATAGTCAAGTTGGGCAGTCGATGTGCATTTCTAGCACATCAGTCGTGACGCTCTTGGCTTGAGTCTAACTTCGAGTGGTTGGTACCATGCTTGAAACCCCACTGTGATTATCACCACGGTGGTATGATTTTCACTAAAATGGCTATGACGGGTTAACACGGGTCATGTATACTTGTTTCCCAGTCGAGAAGCCTCGACTTCACGATCTAGAACATATTATGGTTGATTTGTGTCGAGAGTCCTAAACTGGTTGTTTTGAACCTTGCGTCAAACGTAAAGGCAGTGTAGAGCTAATACATTGCATGCCAAATGTCAACAAACTCTCTAACTGTGTGTATATAATTCGGTTGGGCCTTAGCCCAGAAAGATTTCTAAACCATTTATGGGCCAAAGCCCTTTCCATTGTACAAATCTCACTTTGGGCTTAAGCTCATTGTTACATCCATTTCCGTCGGGCCCCAGCCCACCTGCGACTTCTGGATACTCGTTAAAATAATTGGACAGCCTATCAAATAAACTTGAGATATAAAATCGGAAGACAAAAATATAAACTAGAACTCATTCCCGCCTAACCGAAATCTTTTACTTAAATATATGTATATGCGTTGGCAAGTGATCAAGTGCAAAAGTCTCAATACAGGAAACAAGTGTTTAAAAATATAATCTACTTGATAAAGTTTACATCAAAGTTTAACGTCAAGTGTATTCGGTTAGACCCCTCTATGTCAAGTGAACTACAAATTTGGAATTATAAATGTTAAGAACAAACTTTTTGATAAACAAATAGAGACTACTACATTATTTTAATAGATATGAAAGTCATCAAATTACAATGACTATTTTCTAAATTCAATTAGAAAATGAACCGACGTTAATTTTGGCAATATCATTATAGTGTCAACATGAAAAAGTACATGTCCATTCATATACTTACTAGTGAAACATTATAATAATTTTTACAAACAAGACTTTGGTTTTAATACCATTATAAGAAATATATTAATTAAACCAATTGAAGTAAGCGATACTTAAAAACAATGAACTAAAACATTACCCTCCTTATCTAGGTCGCGTGTCTGTGCCGCTTCACAACAATCACTAGATCCCACTTTTGGATTGCACATTTGCTAAGGTGAGTTTTCATAGTCCCACTTTTACTTGATAAACTGTTTTATATGTTTTGGGGTGAGAAATATGCAAAACCTTTGTATGGACCAAAACTATTACATGATTACTATTACGTGGTTTAGCCTAAGCCCTTATGTCCCTAGAAAATGCCCTTTTCATGAACCGTCAATTCCCCATTGGGAAACGCTAATGTTATAAATAGATCTATTGAGGGTGACTCCTCCGTTCGGTTGGCCATGCTTAGGCCAAGGCGAAACGTATATCATGTCGGAATCAAGTGTCGAGGGACAAAACACTTGCTATGGGCCCCTATATTGTATGACATCTTTTAGCATACAGAAACTGTCGTAGTATCGGTTGCATGAACTTAGAGCTAACGTAATAGACCTTCATCCATATATCATTATATTCTTGATAATGACTATATGTCTTTGCTTATGGTCTAAACTTACTATTTTAATCTAAACCTATGAACTCACCAGCTTTTAGCTGACCTTTTTAGCATATTTTCTCAGGTGTTTATTTGTGATCATGGATGCAAGGCAAGAGGTGGTAAAGGGTCGTAGAGATTCCTAAAGAAGTGAACTTATGGGTTGTGCCCATTTTATCTAAACAATGTTGTAAGATAATGTTTTAAAACCATTTTATGAAATCAAACGGAGTATGTATTCCGTTCTTTATTACTTGTGTTGTGATCCACCAATTCCGTAACGCTCCCAGATAACACGTATGCTTCCGCTAAACCAAATTTGGGGGTGTTACACATACACTGGGCCTGTGTCACTCATGTGTAGAGCTTGCATTTGTGCCATCAACATCACTGCTGCATTAGCCTGCAAGTCCTCCATATCATCATCAGAATCTGCATCTGCCATAAAGCTCTGTTCCTTGTTGGTAAGAGTGCCACCAGCTTCATCCTTGAGAGCCAAGAGCAAAGCCTCTTTGTGATAAGCACTGCCTCTTGTCCTCGGCTTAGGGCATGCATTAGCCAGATGACCCTTCTCATTACAGTTATAACAACGAATACCATTAACCCCATTCTGAGCATTCCCCTGTTCAACCACTTGAGCTCTTTGTTGTTGTAGAGCACCTATGTTATTCCTTCCCATAGCATTAAACCCTTGACCACCTCCCATCTGACGACCATAACCACGATTCTGAACTTCAACACGTCCATTGTTCACAACAGCCTGATTCCTTGTGTTAGATGAGGAACGAATGCGATTGTTGGATTTGTTTGTATACCGGCCGAATGCTTTAGCAATCATAACAAATCCTTGTGGCAATTCATCGAAGGCATCGGAGTCCTCATTAGCTTCACTGTAAAGTGCTTGAGCATTGTTGTTGTTGTATGGAACCAATTGAGTTTGTTGAGGTTGTTGCTGTGACGGGTCATATGGTGTGATGGTTGAAGTTGGTTGAGAAGCGGGTTAAGGAGCTGTTTGAGGAGGAAAACTAGTTTCAGCCCACAAAGCAAGTTGTTGATTTTCCGGAAGTGATGATGGAACCGGGAGTCCACGGATAGCCCTTTCTCTGTCAACTTCTTTTTGGTGGGGCAACAATCCATAAGATGCATGATGAAGGTTCTTAGCTTGACGGATGAAGATGACATACTTTTCCCAATCTGGACCAAGACTACTCAGGAACTTAGTGTTGACAGCAATTCGTGGCATGATGATGTTGTGTTTGTCCAAATCATTAATGATGTCTGAGAAGCGATGATGATATGACTCTAATGTCTCTCATGGTTCAATCATGAAGTGTTCATAAGCCAAGTAAATTTTGGATTCCATGTCTTCCTGATTGAGTGTTGTGCCTTCCATTAGAAGATGAATATGTTCCCACATTGCTTTAGCTGTCTTTTGAGCATCAACACTTCGAAGGATTGGATTGGGTAATCCCAAAAGGATGTATTGCATTGCTAGTTCATCTGCTTCAAAATGTAGAAGTTCATCAGCAGTGAGGTCTGAGATAGTTGCAATGTTGGTGACAGCATCTCTTGGTGGATTGGCATTAGGATCTGCGGGTGTGACAAAAGTAGGCATCTGAAATGGACCTTCCATAATGACCTTCTTTAAGAACTTTCCATGTGGCTTCTTTAGATCACAAAACCTAAAGAACCTTATCACCCATTGATCATAATTTCCGGGAGTAAGCATTGGAGGTCTATCAAGTGAGCCAGCTTCATGAATTGATTGTTGGCTACTTAAGGCTTCACACATCTTGCCAAACCATGTCGGTTCCTTCATAGTACTCCTGGATGGATGTTGATTGTAAAAGTTTGTGTAAGGTTGTACTTGAAGACTAGGTGGTGGTTGAACCATTTGTGGTGGAATTGCTCCTAGTTGTGGAGTATGTTGTTGATTAAATTGTTGTTGATAAATTTGTTGTTGTTGATTAAATTGTTGATGTTGTGGACTTAGTTGTTGTTGTTGTTGTTGATTATAAGTGTAAGGAAAATAGCTAGAGTATGGTGGTTGTGACATGTTGAAAACTTGTGTTGTTAAATGGATCTTTGTAGTCGAATGAAACGTTGTTGATGAAGTATCCTTAGGCGTAGAAACCAAGTGTAGGAAAAGTAATACTTAAGCGTAAAAACACCAAACTTACGTGTAAAAGTGATATTTACGCGTAGGATTAGCTTACGCATAAGAATTGAGAAACACTAAAGTTATGCGTAAACCGAAAGTTAGGCGTAGAAAACTTATGCGTAAGATTACCTTATTCGTAAGACAAGGCTTAGGCGTAAGAATAAGCTTAGGCGTAAAAGAGTTCTACGCGTAAGATTTGAGCTTAGGCGTAAAATTAGGGTTTAGCCCAAAAAAATCCTTTACACTATCACAGTGTAAGAGATATCCAAAGTCGAAGTGTTTTCAGGCTTATCCAAGCAAGAAAACACTGAGTAAACCACGAAAGCTGAAGATCGATCCAAGGAAAAGTTACGCGTAAAAGTAGGGTTTTGATACGCGTAAAACTTGACCAAAAATGATTTCTGCCCAATGATGTTTCTAAACCAGATTTTTGTGATGAAACAGCTTCAATATCACCAAAATAACACAAAAGTGTGAAACTTGATGATCCAAAACTTCGAAACACCTTATGCGTAGAAATAAACCCACGCTTAAAACCAAGCTTAAAAACAATGATCCACACGTAAAGTTTGAAACTTTTTGCTAAAAACAGATATTTTAACACCTTAAAACGTTGAAAGTACAAGAATCTTGGATTGAAAAGTGTAAAAAAATAAGTTTTTAAGCGTGACAAAGTATGAACCCGTATTATGCGTAAGACCAAAAACTTCAAAAACAAAAGATGTTCACCCAACTATTTGGCGAATGATACCACTGTTAGGTTCCCAAATTAGTAACACAAGCATCAATATAAGAAATAGAAGAGAAGAGTGATCGGTTGAACACTTAACACACACACACGAATGGATAAGAAAGGTTATGCGTAAATGTGAAATGATAAAATGAACAACCAACCTTCAATAGAAGGTTTACAAGAGGTATTTATAGGGCAAGGAGCTAGGGCAACACTTCTAGACTCCATCCCTTCTTATGGGCTTGGGCCAAGGCTTATGGGCCTTCTACATAAGCCTTAGCTTAATAACAAACATAAAGGTCATATTAAGCTAACTATTACATATGAATCACTAACACTTGAATTAATGTTTAGGAGTGATTCCAACACATCTGCTGCAAACTTTTTTGCTAGCCACTTGTAAGTAACGAATGACCCCATATCAAAAATATTTGAGCATGAGTGAGTAGGAATCAATGTTTTGTTTTGAAAAATTTCCTCATTTTGAATCCATCCTGCCCATAATCTAAATGAACAACTGAGTTGTAAACTGTGAGGTGTCTTAGGTTTCTCAGACTTAGGTGAATTAGCTGTCTTAGTTGCCTTGGTCTTAGACTTAGACTTAGACTTAGGAGACTTGGATTGCTTGCCCTTAGTCTTAGAATTAGGTGTACCTATGTCCTCATCCACCTTTTGTTTACCCTTAGTCTTAGAATTAGGTGTACCTATGTCCTCATCCACCTTTTGTTTACCTCTCTGGCTAGAACACCTACATTCTCTCACATTTCTTCCACACAAAAACTGCTACATGTCTATAATCATTCCTTCTAAACCATAATTGATATCCATTAGCAACACCATAGTTAATAAAACATTCTTTAAGCTAGTATGGGTGCTCAAATTCCATACCCAATAAAGGCATCATCTGATCCCATGGTACATTAGGATCAAAAACAACATAGGAATACCCTTCTTTCACCTTAAATATGTCATCAACATCTCTTTCCTCAGCTTCATCTTCCCTAGAACTACTAGCATTTGTACTTAAGTTAGAACTTTTACCTAAATTAGCAACAACATAACCATTAATGTACTTACCATCAACTAACTTATTTAGAAAACGATCATTAATACATATCTTTGGAATAACCACATCTTCTTAACCTACGTGTTCTAGACCAACATATTCTAATATATTTTCTATTTCAATTTCATCATCAAATTCATCATCTACATCTACAGCTTCTAACTAGCATCTACACCCTCACCTATAATATCATAACCATGACGTTCAACATAAACTTCAACCATGCAACCATTGTCGAAAGCTAATTTGATAAACTTTGCTAACTTACTATCATGCCTTAAAGCTTTCAACTGTTTACCCAAAACTTGTTTAGGAGCATAGAAAACATACCATGAACAGGAAACAAACAACATTGTTTGATTATCTGTAACAGCCTTGCGTGGTTGCACTTACCCAAATCAGCATTCTCAACAACATAAACATCACCGTTGGTGTATGTCAAAGGATCATAAGTAAATGTGCCTTCATGATGAATAATAAGGGATATCCTCTTCATGATTTGGGTTAATTTTGAAATTAAATAAATTAAGGTTTATGTTGATTTTGGGGGAAAACGTTTTGGTAAAGTGAATTGAGTGTTTGGGGGAAAACGTTTTGGTAAAGTGAGTATATAACCGTATATAATTTCCACGTAAGTATTTAGAAAAATAGAAAAACCAAGAACAAAATACACGTCACACTTTGGTAACATGGTAGCCGGTTTTACCGATAGCCGGTCAAAAAGTGACCATGTTAGCACAACTCAAAAATACGCATAGTATATTGGAACGAAAATTAGTACACGTACCATATCGGTACTTTGATAAATTATGTGATTATTTAATAGCCAAAACCCAGTTATAAACTTATTCATGTCACATAGAGATGAACTAAAACAACAATATGTCTTAAACCAAAAGATAAAGTTTTATATTCTTTTAGACCTTTTCTTGAAAATGCCATTGTAATTACTCTTATAAAGATAAATTTTATCATAATAAATGCTTTAAAAATCAGCAAAAATATCACACACCGATGTAATTGCAAAAACTGTGCCTATCGTGTTCTCAAATTGCAGCCGTAGTCTCTACATTTTTAAACGTACATAGGCTGTCCTTGTGGAAAATCTTTGCCGCCACATTAACGATAATGTTTAATATGGTAGTATTATGGTAACAACTTTATATATTAACAAGGGTAAAGCCATAAAATAACAACGTACTTTCTCAAATTTAACGAGTTGAAACACATACTTTTTTATTAACATATATACCCATCGCTTTCGAATTTTGTTTCGACTTCACCCATATGACCGATTTATATTAATATAATATTATATTAAATAATATTATTTTATTACAATATGGGTAAAGTCGGAACAAAATTTGAAAGTACATGGGTGTATATGTTGATAAAAAAGTATGTGTTTCAACTCGGTAAATTTGAGAAAGTACGTTGTTATTTTATGGCTTTTACCCATTAACAAACTAACTCATTCTATTTTCCATACATGTCAAACACTCGTTATGCTTTATTTAATATGATTTCGGTTTTCATTTCGCTTAATCAGTGAGAAAGTGGAATGACAACAAGAATCATACTAAGTAAAACATAATCAGTTTTTCAGAAATAGATAAAGTACTATGAGTTTTTTTTTATTAGTAAATAGAGTTTTTAAAGCTTTTTTATGTAGTATTCGATCACCCCCGCCAAATTGTTTACTTCCCATCATATTCTTTGTATTTGAACATTTTTTTGTCAATTAATTTGGAATTAAAGCATACATATACTCAAGGATCGACCAACTTGGGTGGGAGCTAGGTGTGGCAGGGGGCGATACCTGATTTTAAGTTACTAAGTATAAATCTCTACTACTTATAAAGAGTTTACTAGCAGGGTACCCGGGCGATGCGGCGGCGGGTACCCTGTGACTGAATTTTCTGGTAGTGTATTGTATGCGACCATACTTTTTTTAACAATTAATTTAGAAATAATAATAACGGAGATCTTGTTTACTTTCCTTTTCGTTTTCGAGTCTAGGTAGATCTTTGTTATTACTGTGAGTTGGGGAGTGACCAGTGGGTAGCCTAGCAAAAAAAAAATCTTACAAAGTTAAAAATGTTTTTCAATAATGTAACGGTTCACTTTTTGTTTTTTAGTCTAGTGAGTTATCGGTCGAAGGGATGAACCCTTCGTCAATTTTTGGAGCTGACCGACCCAGTTCGACCCTCATGCTGCAATGGCGGCGACTCGGTCGGCGCAATAGCGACCGAATCGGTCAATCGACCACTGCGAGCAGCCTAATGGCTTTATTTTTAAGTGTTTGGCTTAGTAGCTTGATTAGATTGTATATTGTGGTTAAACGGTTGTATATTTTGGTGAAGGGGTAAATTAAATAGTATATTAATTGTATATGTTGAATAATATTTTTTTTCTAGTTTTATTTGTGCTTTAAATAGTTGTAACTTATGTTTTTTTACTTGTATTTGCTTAAAAATTCTATATTAGGAAATCTTAAAAAATTAATAGGAAGGTACAAGATGTATTATAAATTAGGGGTGAGCAAAACCGCCCGAGACCCGACAACCGAACCGAACCGATACCGACACAGCCCGATCATCCCGATCCCGACTAGCAGCTTATCGGGTCGGGCCTCGGTTCACCATTTCAGCCATTTCGGGTTTCGGGTAGGGACGAGCCAAAAACCCAAAAAAACAAGCCAAACAAGCCCGAAACCGAGCATACCGAACCCGATTATCCCGAACCGACTTACCCGACTACTTCTCGGGTCGGGATTCGGTTTAGAAATTGGAAGACTTTCGGGATCGGGCCTTGTCGGGACGGGTCGGGTCGGGTCGGGATCCGGCCCGATGCTCAGCCCTATTATAAATAGTATAGATAATCAAATTTTGAAATTTAAAATTGCTTAAAAGTGAGTAAAGTGTTTGAACTAAATTGACTTTTAAATGCCCCGTTAATTCATCCAAACTGTTAAATGCCACAATATAATAAACTTTTAAATGTCACGCTTAATAAATGGAAACTTAGTTAACTCACGCGTTCACCTTAATAACTTTTAAATCCCACGCTTAATATTTGAAAACTCAGTCAACTAACGCACTTAAGTTTAAAAGTGAGTAAAGTGTTGTGACGATTTATCGAGTGTTATAAATAGCAACACGGTTTCTAAACATTTAAAACAAATGTTTGGATTTTTATGAATTAAAAGAAACACTAATAAAAGAGAAGACTTTTTATATCTAGTACTTTCTAAAAATCATCCTAATCTTTATTATATATATATAATCTTCTTTTTTATTTTGTGGTAATTTATAGTTAAGTTTATAAAATGAATAACAAAAAAAAATATTGATATTGAGGTTAATATATTGTCATCTTTTATTTAGCACAAGGGCTGAGCACAAAACCGATCGAACCGAGCCGAACCGGAAAACCGAGCCGAACCGGATGGAACCGAACCGAACCGACCATTTTCGGTTCGGTTTCGGTTCTATGTATTACCGGTTGTCGGTTTTCGGTTCGGTTCGGTTCGGTCCGACCCAAAACCGACCAAACACGCACATAAAGCATGTAAACCGGGCCGAACCGACCGAACCGACTGTTGGAATCACTCCTAAACAGTATTTCAAGTATTTATATTTCATATGTAATAGGTAGCTTTATTATGGCCTTTATGTTTGTTTAAGGTCAAGCTTATGTAGAAGGCCCATAAGCTTGACCCAAGCCCAATAAGGAATAGGGAAGGAGAGGGAGTGTTGCCCTAGCTCCTTGCCTATATAAACCATGTAATAACCTTCATTTGAAGGTTGGTTGTTCAAGTTCTTTTCATTCACGCCTCTCTTTGCCTTAACCGCATTATTATATGTGTGTGTGTGTGTGATAACTTGTTCAATCGCCTCATCTCCTTTCTATATAACTTGTGTTTGTAAAACTAGTGACCTAACAGTGGTATCAATCGCCATCTAGTTGGGTGAAACGGTTTGTTTTTTGTCTACTCGTAAAGTTCACGTTTTTTAACCTTTCTCACGCTTAAAAACTCATTTTTTACACTTTTCAATCCAAGATTCTTGTACTTTAAAGGTTATTGGGTGTTAAAGTTTAAGTTTTTGGCAAAAAGTTTGAAACTTTATGTGTGTAGACTCGTTTTTAAGCTAGTTTTTGTACGAGGGTGCTTTCCTACGCGTAACTGTTTTAGAAGCTTTGGATCATCAAGTTTCACACTTTTGTGTTATTTTGGTGATATTGAAGCTATTTCATCACAAAAATCTGGTTTAGAAACATCTTTGGGCAAAATCAATATTACGAGTAATCCTACGCGTAGTAAAACCCTAAAACTACGCGTAAGTTATTCCTTGGTTTGATCTTCGTTTTCGTGGTTTACTCCGTGTTTTCTTGCTTGGATAAGCCTGAAAATACGTCGACTTTGGATATCTTTTGCACTGTGATAGTGTAAAAGATCATTTGGGGAAAACCCTAATCTTACGCATAAGCATAAGCTTACGCGTAGAAATTCCTACGCTTAAGATTCATCTTACGTGTAGACCTAGTCTTACGCGTAAGGTGATCCTACGCCTAAGTTTTCTACGCCTAACTTACTGTTTACGCGTAACTTTAGTGCTTTTTCCCTGCTTACGCGTAAGCTAAAACTATGCGTAACTCTCATTGTTACGCGTAACTTTGGTGTTTTTACGCTTAAGTGCTACTTGGTTATTGTGATTTCTACGCCTAAAGACATTTCATCAACAGCGTTTCATTCGACTACAAAGATCCACCAACACAAGTTATCTCAAAAAAAAAAAAAAAAAAAAATTGGCGGGAAAATTTGAGTAAAATTTAATTTTTCGAGGAGACTAAACGTTCAATTTTTACGCGAGATTCAAATTTTGGTTTAACCGTGAAAATTTTGGTCAAAAATTCAAAATTTTGGGCCCAAATTCAAATTTTTCGGGTAAAATTTGGCGTCAAAATTGTCATAACTCAAATTTTTCTTTCAACCTTAGAATTGGATTTTATAGTGAATTTCAAATTTTGAGAGTCAAAATTTTTCATAATTATTTTTGGAGGGAAATTGAGATTCACTATATCGACCTTCTGTGTGCTATATCGACTTTGCACCTTCTTCTCTTTGATTCTTCTGCAGGGGAGTGAAATGGATTCTGATCATAAAGATCCATTGGTGGCATTGCAAGAAGGATACATGGCTCTGGCTCTGGCATTGAAGCGTCAGACATCATCAAATTCCCGATATCCCGCAGTCGTACAAGGTGCACGAGTTGCTGTACATGAAAGGAATGCTCAAATGGACGTTGAGAATGTTGTGAGTACTGCATCTGTCGGTAATGCGGACAATGAGGTTGTAGCATTGGAAAAGCAACATGACAGCAGCAGATCTGGAGAAGATATCATACTTAACTACGACACCGAGCCTAACTGTGACGAAGAACAAATGGTTGAGGAAGATATCTTACCCACCTATGACACTGACACAGAACAGATGGTCGAGGTACAATCCATCGTTGATCATATTCGCCTGCAAATGCGATACAACAAACCGAGCAACCTGAATTCAAGAATGAAGGAGAGGTTGCCCAGTATGTTGCACAATGTCCAGACAACTTTCTCATGTCTGAGCCCTTACTTGTTAACAATTCAACTGAAACGTCAAATCAAACTCTTGAATCTGAAAACATTCTTCTCAAAAAGACCATTGCTCAGTTTCATAAAGATTTTTCAAAACTAGAGGCACATTGCATCTCTCTTGAACTTAAACTTCAAAACAAATCTTTTTCTTCAGAACACAATGGCCAGTCTTCAAATAAACAAAGTAATCGTGTGGATACATTACTAAAAGAAAATGAGCATTTAAAGGCTCAAATTCAAGCAAAGGGGCTTGCACATGTTGCTTTACAAAACAAACCGAGAAGATTAACTGACAAGAGTGTGGATACTTATTTTGCAAAACCAACAACCTTGGGGAAATCGTCTCTAAAACCAATCAAAACCAATCAGCTTGTCGACATCCAACTGCTTTTAAATCTGAACGTTCAAAATCGTCAAAACCACGGTTTCCCTCCCAAGTTGTTGAGAATAATCATTTGATAAAACTAGTCACTCCACATTCCTGGCCTAAGAATAATCCTTCTGTTTCTGTTAAACATGTTTCTGTTAAACCTGTTTCTGTTAAACCTCAACTTGTGGCTGCTCCTGGCAAATCTAGGATTAGTTCAACACCGTGTCTAAATTGAGCATTAAAAGTAAAGATTCATATGATTCACATGACACGTACAAGAACTGTGATCTAGAAAAGGCTAGGAAAAGGGCACTTCTTCATAAGGATGGAATCTTAGGTTCACGACCTAGTGTATCACCTTCGAGTGTATTACTGAACACTACCGGTAGTAGCAAACCAAAACCTAAGTTAACTCAACAAACAGTTAGAAATAAACCCGTTGATCTAAATGTAAACTGTCAGAAACCTAATAGGTGGATCCATATAGGACGCAGACTCTTCCCAAAAGAAGTTTCCACATCCCTTAGATCTAACCTTAGATGGATACCAACGGGTAGAGTTTTCAAAACTGTTGGTCTTAGGTGGATTCCTACAGGCAAGATACTAAGTAGTTGCACCAAAACAAGTGTAATACCCTCTACATCCATCCGTGAGGCAGGAAAGGAAATCATCAAAATAGCATGTTCAGGTGTCAAGAAGATAATTGACACTACATCTTTATGCCTCTAACACCTGGAACCCAGTTACACTTGGGGATCCATGTCTTTCTCTTCCTTGCCCCCCTTCTATCTTTCTATGCAGGTACAACAGCTATGGCTTCTGAGTATAACAGCTTAGAACCCGGTCACAACCGTTTAAACTTCCCTCAACCCCCATCATCAGCTGAAGAAAGCCCTCAGCTAAATCGTCAACAAATGGAAAGGTTATTTGCTCCTGCTCAGTGATCGATATTGATGAACGTGCTCCGTGTGTATCCGCCGTTTCCGCCGCACAACCTGATAATATTCCTATACCTGATACACCTGCTACAACAACTACTGTTGAAGATGCACCTACACCAGTTGACTCCAACACAACAGTTGAACACACCGCTTCCAACAATGATGAACCAATGATGATATTCTCAATGAAGTACCCCCACCTGCAGATTTTGATCCAAATGCGTTCTTCAACCCGTTTGCTAATGAGACCGCTGCACCAGATGTCGCGGAATCTTCCACAAACCATTTGAATCCTCGAACCGCACAATGTATACCAACATCAACCCTCCACACATAGATGGACGAAAGACCATCCTCGGGAAAACATTATTGGCAACCCGAATCAACCAGTCGTTACGAGACAACGTCTTCACACGACGGTGAACATTGCATTTATGCACTCACTGTCCGCCAATCTGAACCTAAAAACATCAAAGACGCAATGACAAAAGACAACCGGATTGAATCCATGCAAGAAGAACTCAACCAATTCAAACGCCTTGAAGTATGGGAACTGGTTGAAAGACCAACAGGAGTCTACGTCATTGGTCTAAAATGGATTTGGAAAACAAAATTGGATGCTGAAGGAACGCCATCCGAAACAAGTCACGCCTCGGTGGCTAAGGGTTATCGTCAAGAAGAGGGAATATACTTTGAAGAATCTTTTGCTCCGGTTGCTCGCTTGAGGTCTGTTCGGATATTTCAAGCATTCGCAGCTCATATGAATATAACGGTCTATCAGATGGATGTCAAAACTGCGTTTCTCAATGGACAACTTAAAGAAACGGTTTATGTCACCAACCGATGGATTCGTTGATCCCGAGTTCCCGAACCATGTTTACAAACCGAACAAAGCTCAGTATGGTCTCAAACAAGCTCCTCGGGCATGGTACGATAAGCTATCATCTTTCCTCATTGCCAATAATTTCACCAAAGGCTCGGTTGACCCAACTTTTTTTTATACAATATCACGGGGCACACATCTTAATTGTTCAAATTTACGTGGATGACATCATTTTGGGTCTACACATAAAAAGTTTTCAATCGCTTTTGCAAAACTCATGAAGAAAAATTTTGAAATGTCCATGATGGGTGAACTTACATTCTTTCTGGGACTGCAAGTTCATCAATCACCCCGTGGTATTTTCTTGAGTCAGTCCAAATATGCCCTTGAATTGTTAAACAAATTTGGAATGAAAACCTGTGACACCTATGCCACACCAATGGCTCATACCAAGAAGCTAGACGCTGATTTACATGGGAAATTGGTGGACCCTACAAAATACCGTAGTATTATTGGGTCTCTCATGTATCTAACAGCTAGCGATATTGTCTTTGCCGTATATCTATGCTCCCGTTATCAGTCGCGACCAACTGAAACCCACCTCTCTGAGGCTAAAAGAATCCTCCGATACATCAAGGGAACCATTAACTTGGGGATCCGGTATCCGAAGGATTCTGGTTTTGAACTAATCGCTTTTCGACGCCGACCACGCAGGATGCTTAGACTCACGGAAAAGCACTTCATGAGCTTTACAATTTCTTGGTGATAAACTGGTGTCATGGCAATCGAAGAAGCAGGATTGTACATCGCTGTCCTCAACCGAAGCAGAATATGTAGCCATGTCCGCATGTTGTGCTCAAGTCATATGGATGAGAACACAACTCAAAGACTATGGTTACGTATTTGACAGAATCCCGATGTACTGCGACAATCGGAGTGCCATTGCAATCTCATGCAACTCAGTTCAGCACTCGAAATCAAAGCACATCGATCTTCGATATCATTTCATCAAGGATCACGTGGAACAGGGTAATGTTGAATTATATTTTGTGGGTACAGAATACCAATTGGCAGATCTTCTCACCAAAGCCTTGCCTCCCGCTAGGTTTAATGAGTTGGTCCACCGGATTGGTATGAGGTGTTTGACTCAAGAGGAATTGGATGATCTCCTAAAACAGTCTTAAAACCTGTCAAACACCAAATTCTCTTTTGTAAATAATTTTTCAAAAACAAAATACAAAATTATAAAACCTGATAAAAACAACAAAAATATTCTCCTAATCTACATTTCTTTCAACATTGCAAGTACATTTATTCCGTCAACACTTTAATCTTTCAAAATTCAGTATTTTTCCGATCAAGTGTTGAGGGGAGAAAATAATCTCTTAACTGTTTCAAAACATCTGTGTACTTGCATGTTATCATATCTCGGTTGACTCTTTTACAAATGGTGGTACATTTCCTGGTTCAAAGACACTCCTCGAACCTTAATTAATAACCTTTCATTATTTTCTCAAGTCGAGGGGGAGTGTCGTCATGTTTCTTTCCTAAAATCTTCGTTTGGTAACCAAAATGGAAGTTAAATGGCTTGGTTTGAAAAAGGAAAAGGTGGAGGGACCAAAACTGTCAAAAGGTTAAACTCACTTTTAATATAACACCCTCCCACCTACTTTTATTCTTCACATTTATTACACTAAACCAAACACATCCTACGCCTAAAATCGTTCAAGATATCTGTTGATTTGATCATCATTGTGTAAGTGTTTTTGTGATCTAAACATGTTTTTAAGATAAGGTCTTGAATTTCATTCAAATCCAACGGTTAAAATTCATGTTACGAGTGATTATGTGTTCTACGCATAAGCGTATGAACACACAATCATTGTGTGAACGTTTGTGGTTAAATGGATTATGTCAAAACGTTTTAAATACATCAATGATATCAGTTTATCCATCAAAATCCACCCATAAACACGTATCAATGACTTTTGAAAATTAGGGTTCTTATGTCGAATTGGGTGTTTTCGAATGTGAAGTGTTTTGGTCAAAAAGATTGTTGGGTTATGTTCTTATGATGATGAATTGATGATTTCCCTGCTTTATAACCACCCAGAATCTCTAAATCATCAACAATTTGGAATTAGGGTTTAACGTTCATAAGTTTGGGTATTTTTGATTCACCATGAATTGGGTGTTATAACTCGGTATATAGACTTCCTCAACACTCTTAAACTACCAGAAAATGTTTGGTGCATATTCCATGGCTAGATCTCATACGCGTAGATTTAGGGTTTAGTCTACGCGTATGCGCTTCTACGCTAACTGCTTTAACTGTCCAAATGTGTTTTGATCTGTCATAATATGAATGTTATGTGTTTAACATTGATGATATGATGCTTTATTTCATGCTTGCAACACTAAATATTCAGAATCAAGGTTAATATACGCCTACGCATAAGGATCACCTTACGCGTAGCTTGTTATGCGTAAGATTTGTCTTACGCGTAGCGTCTACGCATAAGGTTCTACATATGGGACTACGCATATCCTGTGAAGGATATGCGTAAACAGTGACCTCTACGCATAAGGTCAACTCTTACGAGTAGCCTTACGCGTAAGGTTAATATATGCCTACGCATAAGGTCCTCTTTTTCCTCCGCGTAACACTTCTTACGCGTAAGTTAAGACCCTACGCGTAAGTTTACGCCTACGCATATATCATTCCTGTCTACGCATAACTTTACCAATCCTACGCATAAGCCGTGATCATACCTTCGTTATGAATTGTTACGTGTACAAACTTGTAAATAAACTAATCATATCATCACGAATCCTAAAATGTCACTAATAAACTGAAATCGTTTGATATGTTGTGAACAATAAGTGATAAAATAAACTTTAAAACTTAAAGTTAACTAACTCACGAAACATTTCACGACGTCATTGGACTATTGAATATACAAGTGACTTAGGACTCGTAACAATCATTGACACTGTACATTCAATAACTAGACAATAAGACCTTCGGTTGACTAACATTATGTCTTTCGATATGTTGGTTCTTTTGGCTAATGTTATTTCAGATCACGACATGGTTGAACAAATGAATATGGATGCACCTGAAGTTCTCTCCATTGCCGATATCTATCCTCATGGCTATCCAATGAAGATAGGAAAGAATAATCTCCGTGTTGACTTTGACAACCTCACTTGCTCTGAATCTTCATGTTTAATTGCTATTGATATTCCGAGGACTCATCCGTATCGTAACATGCTTTCACACTCGCAACTGTTCCGAGATCTACATCCAAAAGTTCTGGAACACTATGGAAAGGGTCAAAGGACAAACTGCTGTGACGGTGACTCAGAATCACAAACAAGTCACCATTACACCTGCAGACTTAAGGGCTGTTCTCCTAATTCCCGATGTCGATCCAACCAAACTATATGCCACACCTGCCGAAGAGCTCACTCTCCAATTCTTAATCAATATCGGTTATGACGAGGCTACAGGAGTAATCACCAAGCATTCTCACGTAGAGCTTAAGAGTATTCCTCAACCCCGGAGAACTCTCTACATGATCATCACCAAGTCTGCTTTCTTGTCGTGACGCTATGAGCACCCTAAGCACATGGAACTGCAAATATTCTGGGCATTGGTCAACAAGAAACACATCGCTATCGAAGCTCGGATTTGGGATGACATGATGTCATTTCTCAACAAACTTGGCTCAAAGATTCCCTACATCGGATATACTAAATTGTTGATCCAGAGAGCACTTGGACTTCATCCCGACATTCCCAAGAGGCTCAATGACCCCGACAATCACGACATGTTGACGGAACCCATTCTATCTCGTTAGAATCAAGGAAACGTCTACAAAGAAACAAGGCCGTGTGCTACCCGATTTCCTTCTAACTGAAGATGTCGAAAGCTCGAAACGCATAAAAAGGTATCCGGAAGCAGTTAGACAAGGCAAAGTTGGTCATCTCGACGAAAAATCTTCTGGAACACCTGTAAGGAGAACCAAAAGAGGAAGTGCAGGAAGTACGGCAAGTACTGTGAGTCAAAGGAAGTTCCCAAAGAGGAACCCTCCTTCAAAGAGGATTGTTCCATCTAAGGAAGCTGCTCCCATCCCAATTCCCAAACCCGAACCGCAAAGAAAGCTTGTGGACGAAAGCTCGAAGGTACCGACACGTGATGAAGAGATTACCTTCTCTGAATCTGCAACCGTATCCCTCCTCCAGCCTAAATCTACAAGTCTAATAGCCGAACATGGAAAAGGAAAGACTCCTGTACTTGAGTCTCATGATGAAAGCTCTGAAGAAGAAGAAGAGCAACTGGATCAATCCTACAGAAAGAAGTTTAAATTAGTTAGACAAATTCAAAAAGCTGAAGAATTTGCAAAAGATCAAATGGGTGGCCCCGAAGGATCGAGTGGTGCTGTCCACTCTTCACCAGGTCCTGATGCGGTTAATCAACCCGATAAGGGATCCGGTGCCACCACTCTTGTGCAACAACAAACGCTTGTGAAGGAGTCTACTAATCTTAACATTGAGGAACCAGAAATGAATAAGACTGAGAAAGAGAATTCTGATGAAGAAGCTAAGGAACAGACGGAAGAAAAGGCTAAAACCGGACATGATGACGAAGAAGATTATGATGACTTTCTTCTCAACAATCCAACTCGTTCCAAGGAGGATACTTCTGCACCTCCAAAGGACCCCGAATCTCCTCATGTCCCCTCCTCATCAGATTCTTCATCTCACTCATCACCACCACCATCAATAAGATCAACAAAATCATCATCCAAATCTGTGAAGAAACCACCTCGATCTTGGATTTCTCAAGCTCATAAACGAATTCACAAAGCTGTCAAACAAGTCAGAAAGAAAAACGTGCTCTACAAAAAGCTAAATTTCTTTGCTGATCACATACAACATATGTATGACGAGCATGACAAGATGGAGAAAGAAAGGGAATTTGTTCAGAAGTTCATGAAGAATCATCGTAAAGAGGAACTGAACGAAATGATCGAAGGTTAAGGGAAGTGCTTAACTCATTATCACGAAATAGAAAAGTTCGTGTCTATGTCGACACCCCACCTTATAATGCCATACACCGTACCACCCGAGAGAAGAAATCTTCTACTAAGGAAACGAATGTGGAACATTTGAACCTTCGACAATGACTTAGCACCATGTAGGACATAGGAACCAGAAATTGGCACCTCAAATATGCATATCCATACGTATTACCCTACCATTCATACTGAGCAAAGATCGTCATATACCATAGGTCAATCCAAAGAAACTTCCACACACATGACGCAAGGAAAAATCATGGGGCACACTGCTTTAGACATACTTGAGTATGACAGAGACTCTACCATTTAAGGAAGACGCTTTACACCGAGTGAAAGCTATTCCGATCCAAAAGGAAGAATAATGGTATAGAATACTCAATACCTAAGGATCCATGAGAAACACAACGCTAAAGGCACAAATTAGAATCGGAACCTAACATGATCACACTAGGAAAACCTAGAAATGTTATCCTTACTACATCAAGGGAGTACAGTGTACACCGACCACAATGCCCTGCAGAATGTACAGAAACGAAAAGGAAGTTGACCATGTGACGACACCAACAATTGTAGTCGCAACGAGAGTTAAATTACAACATTCGTACTCGCCCAAGGCAAAACAGTCATAACCGCATATATTCCAAGCAACACCTAGCAAACAAAACCTTTTAAAACCAGATCCTTTCAAGAAGTATCACTCAACGAGAGAACCGACAAAATAAAACTCTTACGACATAACCAAAGGTGAAATGGAATTCGTAAAGGACCGAATGGAATCTTATCCCCGAGGACCAACGTTGAGACCCCCACTAAGAAGGGATTAGTAATCTCATTATGTGGGAACCTCATTAAGGCCAGGAATTTCACTCATCTAGTGTCCAGCAAAGATGCACCATGAACCTGAGAGCTATTATGAATATCAAACATGAAGACTGGTATTTGATCTGTGCCAAACCATACTTAGCATGTTCGGAAGGAAGAATTCAAAACAAACAGGAACCATCAAACCTACCAGTACAAACCGAAAATTTCCAGATAAAAATGGGAATGCATAACAATGGACTCGAGTACCAAGTCACCAAAGAACCCTATCGATTTTTGACTCTACTTGAGTACTAATTGACCATCTCCTCAAATTCACCTATTCCTACCAAACAAAGAGAACAACAATATGAACAAACTCGCGTGGATTGCTCGAAGCAAAGCACTACAAGTCATAGCTTTCCAATTCTCTTCATTTCAAATAGAGATAGCCATTCACCTTAAACCTTCGAGGACCACTCCCAAAAATTTTAAGGAATTCAACATGAAATGAGTACCATTTGCCGTCTTTCGACTACTAAAAAAAACTGAATGGAAGGACCATTCAGACTATAGAAGTTATACTTCAAGCATGAGTAACATGTTTCGAAAGGTGAATGGAGTAGGCAAGTTGCCTCAATCAAATTCACTTGCAACAACATGCCACCTCATGAGGCACTGTATGGTCAAAAGCACAAATCAATCGTGTTTAGAACAGAGATCGGCAAAGGACCAGTCCAATGGCTCCATGCGGCTATCAAGAACCATTGATAATAGTGTGTCGACCAGGACCGAACGCAAACAAACCTAATCATCAAGGACAATAAAAATATGACTAAAGGTCGTTTGAGGTTCAAGTCGGCAAGAAAGTTAGATTGAAGTTCCGCCCTCCAAAAGAGTAACCCAACCCAACGGACGCAAAAGGAAAAACCTTAATTCGTAAGATTAGTCAAATCTCTCCCAAGATCGAGCTAACAATTACCAACTCGGATTACCATCAGGACTATACGCGATGCACAAATTATTTAGTGCAAACAACTCGGAGAACCACCCTTCATACCAAGGATTTGTAACGCCATGGAAAGGCGCAATCCGTTTTGGAAAATATGAAAAGCTAAAATCCTCGTTACTTTAGGTCCGTCAAAATTTACACAAGAATTGGGCCGGTAGCCTACTAAGCCGAAAATTCTCGTAGAACTCAACTCTTTGCATAACGCGTTTCGCATATGAAACTCGAAGAATTGCCCTTCCAACGAAACTCTCGCCATTCCAACGAAAGAAATCCAAAATCGACAAAAGGTTTAAATTTTGTCGAGGAACCCGAACGAAATACTAAGTCAAGAAATCAAACGGTTTAAACAAAGCCGCATTTCTATCATAAGAATCCATCGGAAATCTCAAAGAGGTCCGGAATACACGTAAGAACGTGAAGACCAATCCAAGCGTAAAAAAAACCCACACCTTTTCTCTACTACAACAAATAATTCTAACTGAAAACCGAGGACGGTTTTCTCTTCTAAGGCGGGGAGGATGTGACACACGGTAAATTTTCACAAAAATTTAACTGATAATTAGTAATTTATTATTACTGAGCATAAGTCATTTAAGCACACATAAGCTTTACCTGATCATTTGAGTAGTTAACTCGCATACTGTAGACAATTGCATCACTGTTGCATTCATATCATTTTGTAAATATTTCATTTTGTCTTATGATTTAAATTGTAAGACGAGAGGTTATCTCGTTCACCACAGTGACCGACACGCACGCTGAACTGATACTATGAAAAGGGCTTGATAAAACAAATGGCAAATGTCCGTGATAGGGAATTACTACAAAGATAAAAATATTCCCGACACGTAACCATAAAATACTATGTTGTAAAAGAAAAAAAAATATTATCAAGCAATGGTACTACGGTCACAATATAATATCGCGGGACACAAAATAAGTAACACATTCACACTTGAACAAAAACCTCTATAAGACTCAAACACAATAAATATGAAAGTGAAACACAAGTACATTCATGTACACAAATAAATTATAACCATACTATACATATACATACAAAAGTTTACATATTATTTTTATTTTATGAGAAAACTTTTATTAAAATGTTGAGATAAAAATCCCTTGTCCTTCTCTTCCCACTCACGACAAAACAAATGCAAGACCAGGAAACACCAAAAGATATCAAAGATCTCATCTTCAACCTCTCTCTCTACTCTAGACCTACGCCCCATAGACCGAATCTTCTAAAGAGAGAAAACCCAACATGTCTATCCCATCATCTACTCCTCTTTCTTACCAAAAACATGCAAGATTTTGTCTTCCAAACCCTCCTTTGATGCGCCGGTTGCTACTCATACGAAATCAAAGAGAATCAAGATAAAATCACACAAGAGATTCATATCTCCACATCTATCTACCTAGAGCAAGGTCTATGATTCGCCTAAGATTTTGGAAACTAGCCAAATTTGGCTTCACACCAAGACTCAAGAGAAGAAAGTTAACCAAACCCCTCCTCAATAAACTCATATATCTCTAGTCGAATTGCAAAGCTTCAAACACATTTTTTCATCAAGTGTTTAACAAAAATTGATTTGGGGGTTTTGTAATTAAAGGTGTGTTCGAAATAATTCAAGCTTCAATTTGGTGGAGTTGCGAGGAAATCGTAGTTATTGAGTTTCCTTGGGTCGACTCCTATTCCTAACCGTCACATACCCTGTAAGAATGAGCTTCTTTAATGTTCACAATTTCGTTGCATATCAAGTTATATAATTGGTCATGTTATATTTAAACTGTTGTAATTGTTCTTGTTAATCGAAAATTTGGATCTTGAGTATATAATGAACCGGTTGGAATATTGGTGTATGGTGCAACGTTATTTTTGTTTCTGGAAATTTCGTTCTAGTAAATCTTGTTCCTGCGAAATTGTCTAAACCATGGTCTACTTAGTGCGTCATTTCATTGGTTGCAACACTTTGTCTAGTTGTCGAAAACTTGCGTAGTAACGTTAATCTTGGTATCTTGTATCAATTTAATTTTTGACTTTCGGATTATAAGAATTGTCATCTTAGTCGGTATCGAGTTATTATTTGACTCGACTGTGAGCCCCCTTGGAGCACACACCAGATGACGTTCATATCTTAAATTTTCCGTCGACAAATTTATTAGTCAAAGTAAACTTCTTCCTTTAATTCTTGTTATTTACTACTGTTTCGAAACTAGAAGATAAATAAAAGTGAAATGTGGATGAATGTAGTTATCATAAAACAAGTCATGAGTCATAAGAGTACATGAGGATATCGAGATGGAACCGGGATGAGTAGTACTCAACTATCGTATGGTTTTATCGCTTCCTTGATCTAATATGTTAAGTTAACATGTTGGCCTCGAGTATCATTCGGATTGTCATAGTCAAGTTGGGCAGTCGATGTGCATTTCTAGCACATCAGTCGTGACGCTCTTGGCTTGAGTCTAACTTCGAGTGGTTGGTACCATGCTTGAAACCCCACTGTGATTATCACCACGGTGGTATGATTTTCACTAAAATGGCTATGACGGGTTAACACGGGTCATGTATACTTGTTTCCCAGTCGAGAAGCCTCGACTTCACGATCTAGAACATATTATGGTTGATTTGTGTCGAGAGTCCTAAACTGGTTGTTTTGAACCTTGCGTCAAACGTAAAGGCAGTGTAGCGCTAATACATTGCATGCCAAATGTCAACAAACTCTCTAACTGTGTGTATATAATTCGGTTGGGCCTTAGCCCAGAAAGATTTCTAAACCATTTATGGGCCAAAGCCCTTTCCATTGTACAAATCTCACTTTGGGCTTAAGCTCATTGTTACATCCATTTCCGTCGGGCCCCAGCCCACCTGCGACTTCTGGATACTCGTTAAAATAATTGGACAGCCTATCAAATAAACTTGAGATATAAAATCGGAAGACAAAAATATAAACTAGAACTCATTCCCGCCTAACCGAAATCTTTTACTTAAATATATGTATATGCGTTGGCAAGTGATCAAGTGCAAAAGTCTCAATACAGGAAACAAGTGTTTAAAAATATAATCTACTTGATAAAGTTTACATCAAAGTTTAACGTCAAGTGTATTCGGTTAGACCCCTCTATGTCAAGTGAACTACAAATTTGGAATTATAAATGTTAAGAACAAACTTTTTGATAAACAAATAGAGACTACTACATTATTTTAATAGATATGAAAGTCATCAAATTACAATGACTATTTTCTAAATTCAATTAGAAAATGAACCGACGTTAATTTTGGCAATATCATTATAGTGTCAACATGAAAAAGTACATGTCCATTCATATACTTACTAGTGAAACATTATAATCATTTTTACAAACAAGACTTTGGTTTTAATACCATTATAAGAAATATATTAATTAAACCAATTGAAGTAAGCGATACTTAAAAACAATGAACTAAAACATTACCCTCCTTATCTAGGTCGCGTGTCTGTGCCGCTTCACAACAATCACTAGATCCCACTTTTGGATTGCACATTTGCTAAGGTGAGTTTTCATAGTCCCACTTTTACTTGATAAACTGTTTTATATGTTTTGGGGTGAGAAATATGCAAAACCTTTGTATGGACCAAAACTATTACATGATTACTATTACGTGGTTTAGCCTAAGCCCTTATGTCCCTAGAAAATGCCCTTTTTCATGAACCGTCAATTCCCCATTGGGAAACGCGAATGTTATAAATAGATCTATTGAGGGTGACTCCTCCGTTCGGTTGGCCATGCTTAGGCCAAGGCGAAACGTATACCATGTCGGAATCAAGTGTCGAGGGACAAAACACTTGCTATGGGCCCCTATATTGTATGACATCTTTTAGCATACAGAAACTGTCGTAGTATCGGTTGCATGAACTTAGAGCTAACGTAATAGACCTTCATCCATATATCATTATATTCTTGATAATGACTATATGTCTTTGCTTATGGTCTAAACTTACTATTTTAATCTAAACCTATGAACTCACCAGCTTTTAGCTGACCTTTTTAGCATATTTTCTCAGGTGTTTGTTTGTGATCATGGATGCAAGGCAAGAGGTGGTAAAGGGTCGTAGAGATTCCTAAAGAAGTGAACTTATGGGTTGTGCCCATTTTATCTAAACAATGTTGTAAGATAATGTTTTAAAACCATTTTATGAAATCAAACGGAGTATGTATTCCGTTCTTTATTACTTGTGTTGTGATCCACCAATTCCGTAACGCTCCCAGATAACACGTATGCTTCCGCTAAACCAAATTTGGGGGTGTTACACATACACTGGGCCTGTGTCACTCATGTGTAGAGCTTGCATTTGTGCCATCAACATCACTGCTGCATTAGCCTGCAAGTCCTCCATATCATCATCAGAATCTGCATCTGCCATAAAGCTCTGTTCCTTGTTGGTAAGAGTGCCACCAGCTTCATCCTTGAGAGCCAAGAGCAAAGCCTCTTTGTGATAAGCACTGCCTCTTGTCCTCGGCTTAGGGCATGCATTAGCCAGATGACCCTTCTCATTACAGTTATAACAACGAATACCATTAACCCCATTCTGAGCATTCCCCTGTTCAACCACTTGAGCTCTCTGTTGTTGTAGAGCACCTATGTTATTCCTTCCCATAGCATTAAACCCTTAACCACCTCCCATCTGACGACCATAACCACGATTCTGAACTTCAACACGTCCATTGTTCACAACAGTACCATTCCTTGTGTTAGATGAGGAACGAATGCGATTGTTGGATTTGTTTGTATACCGGCCGAATGCTTTAGCAATCATAACAAATCCTTGTGGCAATTCATCGAAGGCATCGGAGTCCTCATTAGCTTCACTGTAAAGTGCTTGAGCATTGTTGTTGTTGTATGGAACCAATTGAGTTTGTTGAGGTTGTTGCTGTGACGGGTCATATGGTGTGATGGTTGAAGTTGGTTGAGAAGCGGGTTAAGGAGCTGTTTGAGGAGGAAAACTAGTTTCAGCCCACAAAGCAAGTTGTTGATTTTCCGGAAGTGATGATGGAACCGGGAGTCCACGGATAGCCCTTTCTCTGTCAACTTCTTTTTGGTGGGGCAACAATCCATAAGATGCATGATGAAGGTTCTTAGCTTGACGGATGAAGATGACATACTTTTCCCAATCTGGACCAAGACTACTCAGGAACTTAGTGTTGACAGCAATTCGTGGCATGATGATGTTGTGTTTGTCCAAATCATTAATGATGTCTGAGAAGCGATGATGATATGACTCTAATGTCTCTCATGGTTCAATCATGAAGTGTTCATAAGCCAAGTAAATTTTGGATTCCATGTCTTCCTGATTGAGTGTTGTGCCTTCCATTAGAAGATGAATATGTTCCCACATTGCTTTAGCTGTCTTTTGAGCATCAACACTTCGAAGGATTGGATTGGGTAATCCCAAAAGGATGTATTGCATTGCTAGTTCATCTGCTTCAAAATGTAGAAGTTCATCAGCAATGAGGTCTGAGATAGTTGCAATGTTGGTGACAGCATCTCTTGGTGGATTGGCATTAGGATCTGCGGGTGTGACAAAAGTAGGCATCTGAAATGGACCTTCCATAATGACCTTCTTTAAGAACTTTCCATGTGGCTTCTTTAGATCACAAAACCTAAAGAACCTTATCACCCATTGATCATAATTTCCGGGAGTAAGCATTGGAGGTCTATCAAGTGAGCCAGCTTCATGAATTGATTGTTGGCTACTTAAGGCTTCACACATCTTGCCAAACCATGTCGGTTCCTTCATAGTACTTCTGGATAGATGTTGATTGTAAAAGTTTGTGTAAGGTTGTACTTGAAGACTAGGTGGTGGTTGAACCATTTGTGGTGGAATTGCTCCTAGTTGTGGAGTATGTTGTTGATTAAATTGTTGTTGATAAATTTGTTGTTGTTGATTAAATTGTTGATGTTGTGGACTTAGTTGTTGTTGTTGTTGTTGATTATAAGTGTAAGGAAAATAGCTAGAGTATGGTGGTTGTGACATGTTGAAAACTTGTGTTGTTAAATGGATCTTTGTAGTCGAATGAAACGTTGTTGATGAAGTATCCTTAGGCGTAGAAACCAAGTGTAGGCAAAGTAATACTTAAGCGTAAAAACACCAAACTTACGCGTAAAAGTGATATTTACGCGTAGGATTAGCTTACGCATAAGAATTGAGAAACACTAAAGTTATGCGTAAACCGAAAGTTAGGCGTAGAAAACTTATGCGTAAGATTACCTTATGCGTAAGACAAGGCTTAGGCGTAAGAATAAGCTTAGGCGTAAAAGAGTTCTACGCGTAAGATTTGAGCTTAGGCGTAAAATTAGGGTTTAGCCCAAAAAAATCCTTTACACTATCACAGTGTAAGAGATATCCAAAGTCGAAGTGTTTTCAGGCTTATCCAAGCAAGAAAACACTGAGTAAACCACGAAAGCTGAAGATCGATCCAAGGAAAAGTTACGCGTAAAAGTAGGGTTTTGATACGCGTAAAACTTGACCAAAAATGATTTCTGCCCAATGATGTTTCTAAACCAGATTTTTGTGATGAAACAGCTTCAATATCACCAAAATAACACAAAAGTGTGAAACTTGATGATCCAAAACTTCGAAACACCTTATGCGTAGAAATAAACCCACGCTTAAAACCAAGCTTAAAAACAATGATCCACACGTAAAGTTTGAAACTTTTTGCTAAAAACATATATTTTAACACCTTAAAACGTTGAAAGTACAAGAATCTTGGATTGAAAAGTGTAAAAAAATAAGTTTTTAAGCGTGACAAAGTATGAACCCGTATTATGCGTAAGACCAAAAACTTCAAAAACAAAAGATGTTCACCCAACTATTTGGCGAATGATACCACTGTTAGGTTCCCAAATTAGTAACACAAGCATCAATATAAGAAATAGAAGAGAAGAGTGATCGGTTGAACACTTAACACACACACACGAATGGATAAGAAAGGTTATGCGTAAATGTGAAATGATAAAATGAACAACCAACCTTCAATAGAAGGTTTACAAGAGGTATTTATAGGGCAAGGAGCTAGGGCAACACTTCTAGACTCCATCCCTTCTTATGGGCTAGGGCCAAGGCTTATGGGCCTTCTACATAAGCCTTAGCTTAATAACAAACATAAAGGCCATATTAAGCTAACTATTACATATGAATCACTAACACTTGAATTAATGTTTAGGAGTGATTCCAACACATCTGCTGCAAACTTTTTTGCTAGCCACTTGTAAGTAACGAATGACCCCATATCAAAAATATTTGAGCATGAGTGAGTAGGAATCAATGTTTTGTTTTGAAAAATTTCCTCATTTTGAATCCATCCTGCCCATAATCTAAATGAACAACTGAGTTGTAAACTGTGAGGTGTCTTAGGTTTCTCAGACTTAGGTGAATTAGCTGTCTTAGTTGCCTTGGTCTTAGACTTAGACTTAGACTTAGGAGACTTGGATTGCTTGCCCTTAGTCTTAGAATTAGGTGTACCTATGTCCTCATCCACCTTTTGTTTACCCTTAGTCTTAGAATTAGGTGTACCTATGTCCTCATCCACCTTTTGTTTACCTCTCTGGCTAGAACACCTACATTCTCTCACATTTCTTCCACACAAAAACTGCTACATGTCTATAATCATTCCTTCTAAACCATAATTGATATCCATTAGCAACACCATAGTTAATAAAACATTCTTTAAGCTAGTATGGGTGCTCAAATTCCATACCCAATAAAGGCATCATCTGATCCCATGGTACATTAGGATCAAAAACAACATAGGAATACCCTTCTTTCACCTTAAATATGTCATCAACATCTCTTTCCTCAGCTTCATCTTCCCTAGAACTACTAGCATTTGTACTTAAGTTAGAACTTTTACCTAAATTAGCAACAACATAACCATTAATGTACTTACCATCAACTAACTTATTTAGAAAACGATCATTAATACATATCTTTGGAATAACCACATCTTCTTAACCTACGTGTTCTAGACCAACATATTCTAATATATTTTCTATTTCAATTTCATCATCAAATTCATCATCTACATCTACAGCTTCAGAACTAGCATCTACACCCTCACCTATAATATCATAACCATGACGTTCAACATAAACTTCAACCATGCAACCATTGTCGAAAGCTAATTTGATAAACTTTGCTAACTTACTATCATGCCTTAAAGCTTTCAACTGTTTACCCAAAACTTGTTTAGGAGCATAGAAAACATACCATGAACAGGAAACAAACAACATTGTTTGATTATCTGTAACAGCCTTGCGTGGTTGCACTTACCCAAATCAGCATTCTCAACAACATAAACATCACCGTTGGTGTATGTCAAAGGATCATAAGTAAATGTGCCTTCATGATGAATAATAAGGGATATCCTCTTCATGATTTGGGTTAATTTTGAAATTAAATAAATTAAGGTTTATGTTGATTTTGGGGGAAAACGTTTTGGTAAAGTGAATTGAGTGTTTGGGGGAAAACGTTTTGGTAAAGTGAGTATATAACCGTATATAATTTCCACGTAAGTATTTAGAAAAATAGAAAAACCAAGAACAAAATACACGTCACACTTTGGTAACATGGTAGCCGGTTTTACCGATAGCCGGTCAAAAAGTGACCATGTTAGCACAACTCAAAAATACGCATAGTATATTGGAACGAAAATTAGTACACGTACCATATCGGTACTTTGATAAATTATGTGGTTATTTAATAGCCAAAACCCAGTTATAAACTTATTCATGTCACATAGAGATGAACTAAAACAACAATATGTCTTAAACCAAAAGATAAAGTTTTATATTCTTTTAGACCTTTTCTTGAAACTGCCATTGTAATTACTCTTATAAAGATAAATTTTATCATAATAAATGCTTTAAAAATCAGCAAAAATATCACACACCGATGTAATTGCAAAAACTGTGCCTATCGTGTTCTCAAATTGCAGCCGTAGTCTCTACATTTTTAAACGTACATAGGCTGTCCTTGTGGAAAATCTTTGCCGCCACATTAACGATAATGTTTAATATGGTAGTATTATGGTAACAACTTTATATATTAACAAAGGGTAAAAGCCATAAAATAACAACGTACTTTCTCAAATTTACCGAGTTGAAACACATACTTTTTTATTAACATATATGCCCACGTACTTTCGAATTTTGTTCCGACTTCACCCATATGACCGATTTATATTAATATAATATTATATTAAATAATATTATTTTATTACAATATGGGTAAAGTCGGAACAAAATTTGAAAGTACATGGGTGTATATGTTGATAAAAAAGTATGTGTTTCAACTCGGTAAATTTGAGAAAGTACGTTGTTATTTTATGGCTTTTACCCATTAACAAACTAACTCATTCTATTTTCCATACATGTCAAACACTCGTTATGCTTTATTTAATATGATTTCGGTTTTCATTTCGCTTAATCAGTGAGAAAGTGGAATGACAACAAGAATCATACTAAGTAAAACATAATCGTTTTAAATAGATAAAGTACTATGAGTTTTTTTTTATTAGTAAATAGAGTTTTTAAAGCTTTTTTATGTAGTATTCGATCACCCCCGCCAAATTGTTTACTTCCCATCATATTCTTTGTATTTGAACATTTTTTTGTCAATTAATTTGGAATTAAAGCATACATATACTCAAGGATCGACCAACTTGGGTGGGAGCTAGGTGTGGAGGGCGATACTGATTTTAAGTTACTAAGTATAAATCTCTACTACTTATAAAGAGTTTACTAGCAGGGGTACCCGCGATGCGGCGGGTACCACTGGATGAATTTTTCTGGTAGTGTATTGTATGCGACCATACTTTTTTTAACAATTAATTTAGAAATAATAATAACGGAGATCTTGTTTACTTTCCTTTTCGTTTTCGAGTCTAGGTAGATCTTTGTTATTACTGTGAGTTGGGGAGTGACCAGTGGGTAGCCTAGCAAAAAAAAAATCTTACAAAGTTAAAAATGTTTTTCAATAATGTAACGGTTCACTTTTTGTTTTTTAGTCTAGTGAGTTATCGGTCGAAGGGATGAACCCTTCGTCAATTTTTGGAGCTGACCGACCCAGTTCGACCCTCATGCTGCAATGGCGGCGACTCGGTCGGCGCAATAGCGACCGAATCGGTCAATCGACCACTGCGAGCAGCCTAATGGCTTTATTTTTAAGTGTTTGGCTTAGTAGCTTGATTAGATTGTATATTGTGGTTAAACGGTTGTATATTTTGGTGAAGGGGTAAATTAAATAGTATATTAATTGTATATGTTGAATAATATTTTTTTTCTAGTTTTATTTGTGCTTTAAATAGTTGTAACTTATGTTTTTTTACTTGTATTTGCTTAAAAATTCTATATTAGGAAATCTTAAAAAATTAATAGGAAGGTACAAGATGTATTATAAATTAGGGGTGAGCAAAACCGCCCGAGACCCGACAACCGAACCGAACCGATACCGACACAGCCCGATCATCCCGATCCCGACTAGCAGCTTATCGGGTCGGGCCTCGGTTCACCATTTCAGCCATTTCGGGTTTCGGGTAGGGACGAGCCAAAAACCCAAAAAAACAAGCCAAACAAGCCCGAAACCGAGCATACCGAACCCGATTATCCCGAACCGACTTACCCGACTACTTCTCGGGTCGGGATTCGGTTTAGAAATTGGAAGACTTTCGGGATCGGGCCTTGTCGGGACGGGTCGGGTCGGGTCGGGATCCGGCCCGATGCTCAGCCCTATTATAAATAGTATAGATAATCAAATTTTGAAATTTAAAATTGCTTAAAAGTGAGTAAAGTGTTTGAACTAAATTGACTTTTAAATGCCCCGTTAATTCATCCAAACTGTTAAATGCCACAATATAATAAACTTTTAAATGTCACGCTTAATAAATGGAAACTTAGTTAACTCACGCGTTCACCTTAATAACTTTTAAATCCCACGCTTAATATTTGAAAACTCAGTCAACTAACGCACTTAAGTTTAAAAGTGAGTAAAGTGTTGTGACGATTTATCGAGTGTTATAAATAGCAACACGGTTTCTAAACATTTAAAACAAATGTTTGGATTTTTATGAATTAAAAGAAACACTAATAAAAGAGAAGACTTTTTATATCTAGTACTTTCTAAAAATCATCCTAATCTTTATTATATATATATAATCTTCTTTTTTATTTTGTGGTAATTTATAGTTAAGTTTATAAAATGAATAACAAAAAAAAATATTGATATTGAGGTTAATATATTGTCATCTTTTATTTAGCACAAGGGCTGAGCACAAAACCGATCGAACCGAGCCGAACCGGAAAACCGAGCCGAACCGGATGGAAACGAACCGAACCGACCATTTTCGGTTCGGTTTCGGTTCTATGTATTACCGGTTGTCGGTTTTCGGTTCGGTCCGACCCAAAACCGACCAAACACGCACATAAAGCATGTAAACCGGGCCAAACCGACCGAACCGACTGTTGGAATCACTCCTAAACAGTATTTCAAGTATTTATATTTCATATGTAATAGGTAGCTTTATTATGGCCTTTATGTTTGTTTAAGGTCAAGCTTATGTAGAAGGCCCATAAGCTTGACCCAAGCCCAATAAGGAATAGGGAAGGAGAGGGAGTGTTGCCCTAGCTCCTTGCCTATATAAACCATGTAATAACCTTCATTTGAAGGTTGGTTGTTCAAGTTCTTTTCATTCACGCCTCTCTTTGCCTTAACCGCATTATTATACGTGTGTGTGTGTGTGATAACTTGTTCAATCGCCTCATCTCCTTTCTATATAACTTGTGTTTGTAAAACTAGTGACCTAACAGTGGTATCAATCGCCATCTAGTTGGGTGAAACGGTTTGTTTTTTGTCTACTCGTAAAGTTCACGTTTTTTAACCTTTCTCACGCTTAAAAACTCATTTTTTACACTTTTCAATCCAATATTCTTGTACTTTAAAGGTTATTGGGTGTTAAAGTTTAAGTTTTTGGCAAAAAGTTTGAAACTTTATGTGTGTAGACTCGTTTTTAAGCTAGTTTTTGTACGAGGGTGCTTTCCTACGCGTAACTGTTTTAGAAGCTTTGGATCATCAAGTTTCACACTTTTGTGTTATTTTGGTGATATTGAAGCTATTTCATCACAAAAATCTGGTTTAGAAACATCTTTGGGCAAAATCAATATTACGAGTAATCCTACGCGTAGTAAAACCCTAAAACTACGCGTAAGTTATTCCTTGGTTTGATCTTCGTTTTCGTGGTTTACTCCGTGTTTTCTTGCTTGGATAAGCCGGAAAATACGTCGACTTTGGATATCTTTTGCCTTTGTGATAGTGTAAAAGATCATTTGGGGAAAACCCTAATCTTACGCATAAGCATAAGCTTATGCGTAGAAATTCCTACGCTTAAGATTCATCTTACGTGTAGACCTAGTCTTACGCGTAAGGTGATCCTACGCCTAAGTTTTCTACGCCTAACTTACTGTTTACGCGTAACTTTAGTGCTTTTTCCCTGCTTACGCGTAAGCTAAAACTACGCGTAACTCTCATTGTTACGCGTAACTTTGGTGTTTTTACGCTTAAGTGCTACTTGGTTATTGTGATTTCTACGCCTAAAGACATTTCATCAACAGCGTTTCATTCGACTACAAAGATCCACCAACACAAGTTATCTCAAATTTTTGGCGGGAAAATTTGAGTAAAATTTAATTTTTCGAGGAGACTAAACGTTCAATTTTTACGCGAGATTCAAATTTTGGTTTAACCGTGAAAATTTTGGTCAAAAATTCAAAATTTTGGGCCCAAATTCAAATTTTTCGGGTAAAATTTGGCGTCAAAATTGTCATAACTCAAATTTTTCTTTCAACCTTAGAATTGGATTTTATAGTGAATTTCAAATTTTGAGAGTCAAAATTTTTCATAATTATTTTTGGAGGGAAATTGAGATTCACTATATCGACCTTCGGTGTGCTATATCGACTTTGCACCTTCTTCTCTTTGATTCTTCTGCAGGGGAGTGAAATGGATTCTGATCATAAAGATCCATTGGTGGCATTGCAAGAAGGATACATGGCTCTGGCTCTGGCATTGAAGCGTCAGACATCATCAAATTCCCGATATCCCTTAGTCGTACAAGGTGCACGAGTTCTTTGTACATGAAAGGAATGCTCAAATGGACGTTGAGAATGTTGTGAGTACTGCATCTGCGGTATGCGGACAATGAGGTTGTAACATTGGAAAAGCAACATGACAGCAGCAGATCTGGAGAAGATATCATACTTAACTACGACACCGAGCCTAAGCGTGACGAAGAACAAATGGTTGAGGAAGATATCTTACCCACCTATGACACGACACGAACGGATGGTCGAGGTACAATCTATCGTTGATCATATTACGCTGCAAATGCGATACAACAAAGCGAGCAACCTGAATTCAGATATGAAGGAGAGGTTGACCAGTATGTTGCACAATGTCCAGACAACTTTCTCATGTCTAAGCCCTTACTTGTTAACAATTCAACTGAAACGTCAAATCAAACTCTTGAATCTGAAAACATTCTTCTCAAAAGACCATTGCTCAGTTTCATAAAGATTTTTCAAAACTAGAGGCACATTGCATCTCTCTTGAACTTAAACTTCAAAACAAATCTTTTTCTTGAGAACACAATGGTCGATCTTCAAATAAACAAAGTAATCGTGTGGATACATTACTAAAAGAAAATGAGCATTTAAAGGCTCAAATTCAAGCAAAGGGGCTTGCACATGTTGCTTTACAAAACAAACTGAAGATTAACTGACAAGAGTGTGGATACTTATTTTGCAAAACCAACAACCTTGGGAAAATCGTCTCTAAAACCAATCAGAAACCAATCGGTTGTCGGACATCCAACTGCTTTTAAATCTAAACGTTCAAAATCGTCAAAACCACGGTTTCCCTCCCAAGTTGTTGAGAATAATCATTTGATAAAACCAGTCACTCCACATTCCGGCCTAAGAATAATCCTTCATTTCGTTAAACATGTTTCTGTTAAACCTGTTTCGTTATACCTGTTTCGTTAAACCTCAACTTGAGGCTGCTCCTGGCAAATCTAGGATTAGTTCGAACACTGTGTCTAAATTGAGCATTAAAAGTAAAGATTCATATGATTCACATGACACGCATAAAGAACTGTGATCTAGAAAAGGCTAGGAAAAGGGCACTTCTTCATAAGGATGGAATCTTAGGTTCACGACCTAGTGTATCACCTTCGAGTGTATTCTTGAACACTACCGTAGTAGCAAACCAAATCCTAAGTTAACTCAACAAACAGTTAGAAATAAACCCGTTGATCTAAATGTAAACTGTCGGAAACCTAATAGGTGGATCCATATAGGGCCTTGACTCTTCCCAAAAGAAGTTTCCACATCCCTTAGATCTAACCTTAGATGGATACCAACAGGTAGAGTTTTCAAAACTGTTGGTCTTAGGTGGATTCCTACAGGCAAGATACTAAGTAGTTGCACCAAAACAAGTGTAATACCCTCTACATCCATCCGTGAGGCAGGAAAGGAAATCATCAAAATAGCATGTTTAGGTGTCAAGAAGATAATTGACACTACATCTTTATGCCTCTAACACCTGGAACCCAGTTACACTTGGGGATCCATGTCTTTCTCTTCCTTGCCCCCCCTTCTATCTTTCTATGCAGGTACAACAGCTATGGCTTCTGAGTATAACAGCTTAGAACCCGGTCACAACCGTTTAAACTTCCCTCAACCCCCATCATCAGCTGAAGAAAGCCCTCAGCTTACTCGTCAACAAATGGAAAGGTTATTTGCTCCTGTTCGGTGGCGATATTGATGAACGAGCTCCAGGTGTATCCGCTGTTTCCGCTACACAACCTGATAATATTCCTATACGATACACTGCTACAACAACTCTGTTGAAGATGCACCTACACCGTTGACTCCAACACAACAGATTGAACACACCGCTTCCAACAATGATGAACCGGTGATGATATTCTGAATGAAATACCCCACCTGCAGATTTTGATCCAAATGCGTTCTTCAACCCGTTTGCTAATGAGACTGCCGCACCAGATGTCGCGGAATCTTCCACAAACCATTTGAATCCTCAGAATCGGCACAATGTATACCAACATCAACCCTCCACACATAGATGGACGAAAGACCATCCTCCGGAAAACATTATTGGCAACCCGAATCAACCAGTCGTTACGAGACAACGTCTTCACAGAGACGGTGAACATTGCATTTATGCACTCACTGTCGCCAATCACGAACCTAAAAACATTACAGACGCAATGACAAAAGACAACTGGATTGAATCCATGCAAGAAGAACTCAACCAATTCAAACGTCTTGAAGTATGGGAACTGGTTGAAAGACCAACAGGAGTCTACGTCATTGGTCTAAAATGGATTTGGAAAAACAAATTGGATCTTTGAAGGGAACGTCATCCGAAACAAGTCACGTCTGGTGGCTAAGGGTTATCGTCAAGAAGAGGGATTAGACTTTGAAGAATCTTTTGCTCCGGTTGCTCGTCTTGAGGTTGTTCGGATATTTCTAGCGTTCGCAGCTCATATGAATATAACGGTCTATCAGATGGATGTCAAAACTGCGTTTCTCAATGGACAACTTAAAGAAACGGTTTATGTCACCAACCAGGATGGATTCGTTGATCCTAAGTTCCCGAACCATGTTTACAAACTGAACAAAGCTCTGTATGGTCTCAAACAAGCCCCTCGGGCATGGTACGATAAGCTATCATCTTTCCTCATTGCCAATAATTTCACCAAAGGCTCGGTTGACCCAACTTTTTTTATACAATATCACGGGGCACACATCTTAATTGTTCAAATTTACGTGGATGACATCATTTTTGGGTCTACACATAAAAAGTTTTCAATCGCTTTTGCAAAACTCATGAAGAAAAATTTTGAAATGTCCATGATGGGTGAACTTACATTCTTTCTCGGACTGCAAGTTCATCAATCACCCGTGGTATTTTCTTGAGTCAGTCCAAATATGCCCTTGAATTGTTAAACAAATTTAGAATGAAAACCTGTGACACCTATGCCACACCAATGGCTCATACCAAGAAGCTAGACGCTGATTTACATGGGAAATTGGTGGACCCTACAAAATACCGTAGTATTATTGGGTCTCTCATGTATCTAACAGCTAGCGATATTGTCTTTGCCGTATATCTATGCTCCCGTTATCAGTCGCGACCAACTGAAACCCACCTCTCCGAGGCTAAAAGAATCCTCCGATACATCAAGGGAACCATTAACTTGGGGATCGGGTATCCGAAGGATTCTGGTTTTGAACTAATCGCTTTTTAGACGCTGACCACGCAGGATGCTTAGACTCACGGAAAAGCACTTCAGGAGCTTTACAATTTCTTGGTGATAAACTAGTGTCATGGCAATCGAAGAAGCGAGGATTGTACATCGTGTCATCAACCGGCAGAATATGTAGCCACGTCCGCATGTTGTGCTCAAGTCATATGGATGAGAACACAACTCAAAGACTATGGTTACGTATTTGACAGAATCCCGATGTATTGCGACAATCGGAGTGCCATTGCAATCTCGTGCAATTCAGTTCAACACTCGAAATCAAAGCACATCGATCTTCGATATCATTTCATCAAGGATCACGTGGAACAGTGGTCTGTTGAATTATATTATGTGGGTACAGAATACCAATTGGCAGATCTTCTCACCAAAGCCTTGCCTCCGCTAGGTTTAATGAGTTGGTCCACCGGATTGGTATGAGGTGTTTGACTCAAGAGGAATTGGATGATCTCCTAAAGCAGTCTTAAAAACCTGTCAAACACCAAATTCTCTTTTGTAAATAATTTTTCAAAAACAAAATACAAAATTATAAAACATGATAAAAACAACAAAAATATTCTCCTAATCTACATTTCTTTCAACATTGCAAGTACATTTCTTCCGTCAACACTTTAATCTTTCAAAATTCAGTATTTTTCGATCAAGTGTTGAGGGGGAGAAAATAATCTCATAACTGCTTCAAAACATCTGTGTACTTGCATGTTATCATATCTCGGTTGACTCTTTTACAAATGGTGGTACATTTCTTGGTTCAAAGACACTCCTCGGACCTTAATTAATAACCTTTCATTATTTTCTCAAGTCGAGGGGAGTGTCGTCAAGTTTCTTTCCTAAAATCTTCGTTTGGTAACCAAAATGGAAGTTAAATGGCTTGGTTTGAAAAAGGAAAAGGTGGAGGGACCAAAACTGTCAAAAGGTTAAACTCACTTTTAATATAACACCCTCCCACCTACTTTTATTCTTCACATTTATTACACTAAACCAAACACATCCTACGCCTAAAATCGTTCAAGATATCTGTTGATTTGATCATCATTGTGTAAGTGTTTTTGTGATCTAAACATGTTTTTATCATAAGGTTTTGAATTTCATTCAAATCCAACGGTTAAAATTCATGTTACTAGTGATTATGTGTTCTACGCATAAGCGTATGAACACACAATCATTGTGTGAGTGTTTGTGGTTAAATGGATTATGTCAAAACGTTTTAAATACATCAATGATATCATTTTATCCATCAAAATCCACCCATAAACACATTATCAATGACTTTTGAAAATTAGGGTTCATATGTCGAATTGGGTGTTTTCGAATGTGAAGTGTTTTGGTCAAAAAGATTGTTGGGTTATGTTCTTATGATGATGAATTGATGATTTCCTTGCTTTATAACCACCCAGAAACTCTAAATCATCAACAATTTGGAATTAGGGTTTAACGTTCATAAGTTTGGGTATTTTTGATTCACCATGAATTGGGTGTTATAACTCGGTATATAGACTTCCTCAACACTCTTAAACTACTAGAAAATGTTTGGTGCATATTCCATGGCTAGATCTCATACGCGTAGATTTAGGGTTTAGTCTACGCGTATGCAGTTCTACGCGTAACTGTTTTAACTGTCCAAATGTGTTTTGATCTGTCATAATATGAATGTTATGTGTTTAACATTGATGATATGATGCTTTATTTCAGGCTTGCAACACTAAATATTCAGAATCAAGGTTAATATACGCCTACGCATAAGGATCACCTTACGCGTAGCTTGTTATGCGTAAGATTTGTCTTACGCGTAGCGTCTACGCATAAGGTTCTACATATGGGACTACGCGTATCCCGTGAAGGATATGCGTAAACAGTGACCTCTACGCATAAGGTCAACTCTTACGAGTAGCCTTACGCGTAAGGTTAATATATGCCTACGCATAAGGTCCTCTTTTTCCTACGCGTAACACTTCTTCGCGTAAGTTAAGACCCTACGCGTAAGTTTACGCCTACGCATATATCATTCCTGTCCACGCATAACTTTACCAATCCTACGCATAAGCCGTGATCATACCTTCGTTATGAATTGTTACGTGTACAAACTTGTAAATAAACTAATCATATCATCACGAATCCTAAAATGTCACTAATAAACTGAAATCGTTTGATATGTTGTGAACAATAAGTGATAAAATAAACTTTAAAACTTAAAGTTAACTAACTCACGAAACATTTCACGACGTCATTGGACTATTGAATATACAAGTGACTTAGGACTCGTAACAATCATTGACACTGTACATTCAATAACTAGACAATAAGACCTTCGGTTGACTAACATTATGTCTTTCGATATGTTGGTTCTTTTGGCTAATGTTATTTGAGATCACGACATGGCTGAACAAATGAATATGGATGCACCTGAAGTTCTCTCCATTGCTGATATCTATCCTCATGGCTATCCAATGAAGATAGGAAAGAATAATCTCCGTGTTGACTTTGACAACCTCACTTGCTCTGAATCTTCATGTTTAATTGCTATTGATATTAGAGGACTCATCCGTATCGAGAACATGCTTTCACACTCTGCAACTGTTCACGAGATCTACATCCAACAGTTCTAGAACACTATGGAAAGGGTCAAAGGACAAACTGCTGTGACGGTGACTCTGAATCACAAACAAGTCACCATTACACTGCAGACTTAAGGGCATTCTCCTAATTCACGATGTCGATCCAACCAAACTATATGCCACACCTGCGAAGAGCTCACTCTCTAATTCTTAATCAATATCGGTTATGACGAGGCTACGGGAGTAATCACCAAGCATTCTCACGTAGAGCTTAAGAGTATTCCTCAACCACGGAGAACTCTCTACATGATCATCACCAAGTCTGTTTCGTGCGTGGCAGCTATGAGCACCCTAAGCTCATGGAACTGCAAATATTCTGGGCATTGGTCAACAAGAAACACATCGCTATCGAAGCTCGGATTTGGGATGACATGATGTCATTTCTCAACAAACTTGGCTCAAAGATTCCCTACGTCAGATATACTAAATTGTTGATCCAGAGAGCACTTGGACTTCATCCTGACATTCCCAAGAGGCTCAATGACCCCGACAATCACGACATGTTGACGGAACCCATTCTATCTGTTAGAATCAAGGAAACGTCTACAAAGAAACAAGGTCTTTGTGCTACCGATTTCCTTCTAGCGAAGATGTCGAAAGCTCGAAGCGTACAAAAGGTATCTGGAAGCAGTTAGACAAGGCAAAGTTGGTCATCTCGACGAAAAATCTTCGGGAACACCTGTAAGGAGAACCAAAAGAGGAAGTGCAGGAAGTACGGCAAGTACTGTGAGTCAAAGGAAGTTCCCAAAGAGGAACCCTCCTTCAAAGAGGATTGTTCCATCTAAGGAAGCTGCTCCCATCCCAATTCCCAAACCCGAACCGCAAAGAAAGCTTGTGGGCGAAAGCTCAGAAGGTACCGACATAGATGAAGAGATTACCTTCTCTGAATCGCAACCGTATCCCTCCTCCAGCAGCTAAATCTACAAGTCCAATAGACGAACATGGAAAAGGAAAGACTCCTGTACTTGAGTCTCATGATGAAAGCTCTAAAGAAGAAGAAGAGCAACTGGATCAATCCTACAGGAAGAAGTTTAAATTAGTTAGACAAATTCAAAAAGGCTGAAGAATTTGCAAAAGATCAAATGGGTGGCCCCGGAGGATCGAGTGGTCTTTGTCCACTCTTCTCCAGTCTGATGCGGTTAATCTACCCGATAAGGGATCTGGTGCCACCACTCTTGTGCAACAACAAACGCTTGTGAAGGAGTCTACTAATCTTAACATTGAGGAACCGAGAAATAAGACTGAGAAAGAGAATTACGATGAAGAAGCTAAGGAACAGACGGAAGAAAAGGCTAAAACCGGACATGATGACGAAGAAGATTATGATGACTTTCTTCTCAACATTCCAACTCGTTCCAAGGAGGATACTGCTGCACCTCCAAAGGACCCCGAATCTCCTCATGTCCCCTCCTCATCAGATTCTTCATCTCACTCATCACCACCACCATCAATAAGATCAACAAAATCATCATCCAAATCTGTGAAGAAACCACCTCGATCTTGGATTTCTCAAGCTCATAAACGAATTCACAAAGCTGTCAAACAAGTCGAAAAGAAAAGCGTGCTCTACAAAAGCTAAATTTCTTTGCTGATCACATACAGCATATGTATGACGAGCATGACAAGATGGAGAAAGAAAGGGAATTTGTTGAGAAGTTCATGAAGAGTCATCGTAAAGAGGAACTGAACGAAATGATCGAAGGTTACACTAACAAGTACCTTCGGGATATCGTTCCTAAAGTCCTAAAGGAGGCTGGAAAAGACGACAAGAGATCATACTCACAAGTTTCTTCTCGACACTGTCTCCGGTGTGACTAGAGAAATATTTTCCAGACAACTCACCCCTAACATCGTAGCATTGGTTAAAAATACAATGGCCAAAGAAGCGATCTCTCTGAATGAGTTAATCGCTAAACTTGTGATACAAATGTCAAAGCGATCCGGGCGTTTACCGGATGAAGCTAAATGTTTCGAAAATCTACTTGATTTTCAACTCAAATCATCATGCAAGGAGTCAGCCGATCAACCCAAACGACCAAGAGATGACGATGATAAGGATAAGGATTATGCACCTAAACGCGTCGAAGCGATCGGTAAATCTACCTCTATGCCACCTCCTCCACCACGAACTTCTTCTCAACAAAGTCTCCTCCACCTCGGTCTTCTCTTGATAAACCTCGGGACGATTCCGAGTTACCACCCCTGACTCATAAAGCAGGTGATTACTTTGAGTATACGGGTGGTGACGATGAAGAGGTCCTTGAGCCCCGACAACAACCCACCTCACCCAAACAAGTGCGAAACCGATCATCATCAAGGCCTTCCAAAAGAAGAAGAAGACAACTCGCTGAGTCGTCTCATGGCTTGATGACGATAAAACCGAAGAGTTTGAATGGTTCTCCACACTTGTCAATCAAACTCCCTACCCGGATGAAGGTCAAGAATTGGTAGACGGTTCTACATTGGAGCACGCAAAACTTTTGCAAGAAAAGTTCCATGTGAAGAAAATGGCGAAATCTGAATTGAAGCGAATCAAGAATGAAGCATTCCAACTTCTTAAAGACACTCTGAAAGCGCGTCGAGGTCGAATATAATCTTGAGAACATCGCTCGAGCTATGTCTAACGACATGGATTGGCTCAATCCGGAAGCAAACATTGACTTCACACAAAGGAACAACCCTCCATACTACACCGATTGGACCAAACCTCTACCGACCATTGGCCAAACAGACGAACCACGGATTCCCTTCCGATACTTCTTTAACGAGACACGGATTTTCTCTTACATGGAAGCGATGGTTCGCGAAAATACGCTACATCATTGACTCTTCCATTCCCGTGACTATTTACTCAAACTGCATAGCTATCGAGGAACGTGCAAATCACTTGTTTTCGACAGCGTGCAAGCATACGACCAAGATGCATTGTATGGGATTCATCATTGGCCTGAGCGCCGAAGAATCTACTACGGCTGCACGGTTGAAGTCTCAACATGCATTGTATAGTTCTAAGGACATCGTGGCCATCAAACACATTGATCTCAAGTCTAAGTGGGACTACACATTCTTAAAGAATATCATAGTCAAACGACAAGATGAACATGACTATGGATTCTCCGAGGCTGACTTTGAGAACTTGTCCCTCAACGACATCGAAGACATGTACCTTGCCAAAGTACAGGGTCGTATGAGACAATTCTCGAATGAAGTTCAACGTGAATTTATCAAGTCAGTTCTCATCTTCATTAGACGCATCGTGATCAAAGAACGTGTTGAAGATATCCGGATGGTGTTGAATCTTATCGACGCGTGTCAACCTCTCTCCTCCAACGCTTACTCTTCCCGATCTCAATCAGCTACCTCAATATACGCTCATCAGCAAACCTTTCGGAGTTGTTTACGCATGAACTTCAAAGCTGCTTAATGGCGTGTAGTGATCTTCAAATTCGGGGATCATACTTTGAAGCGGTTAGGGACGGATTAGCGTCTGAGTTGAAGGATATACGCTGAAAGTTGGGTCTCGTAGCGGAATTCTCGGAAAGGAGGGATGTGAGAAGGATCATCACCATGATTGATGAGCGGTTGTTGAAGGGATCGTTCAGACGATTGGAGAGCTATGTTGGTGGTCGACCTAGGAGAAACATAACCGGCTTTCAACGCCCATGCGCACTCACAGGGAACATCACTGCACTTCCTGGTACCCCTTGAATTGTTTTCTTCATATAATTTTGGATGTGTGATTTAATATGTCTAATGGCTTGTGCACACATAACGATGTACAACCCGTAATGGTCAAGAAAGGACCGTGGTACGCTTGATGCCACAATCCTTATGAAAGGAGCGAAAGCTTCTTACTTTTGAGTAAAACCTATCAAACCTTTCACTTTTCAAGGTTATGCTCAAAAGAACAAGTACTTTCCCTTAAGACTTTCAAAACCTCAACCGTTTATATCACTTTCGTTGAGGGGAGTACTTGATTCAAAACTTTGTTCACAAATTGTTCACAATGGTCATTCTTCCCGCAACACTCGAAATGGTCATATTTATTCTCAAGCGTTTCAAAAATAACACTTTAATATGCCATTTTTGAGGGGAGAAAATTGTGTGATAAGAAATATGTTGTACAAAATGCAAATGAATCTGTGTACCTCGGACTTAACCAACGAATTGACGATACTTAACTGTTTGTAACTTCGAAAAGACTTGTCCGGGACGGGTAATAATTTCAAGCTAGTTCGCTAGTGATGTAGACGTGTCTCGCAAAGGACTTGTCTGAGTAGAATGTACCATTCGAGAAACTTTTGATAGACATGAACTCGGCGGGTTTGACAAACTTTCAAGGTTTGTCTACACCTTCAAGGTAGTTATTAGAGCTAGTTGTCACCTAAAAGCGGACAATGTAACTCTTTAACTATGCAACGTAACCGTGTCTCGCGGGGATTGTCTATCTTCAGTGGATCAATTCAAAAGTGCGCGCTCTTTCCTCACTGTGCATTTAACCATTAAAACTATTAAGCACATGTGGAGGGGAGTATTTATGCAAAACATCATCTCTCACAATGGTTCAAACATGTTTTTCATTAACAAACCCTTTGAGAGACATTTTTTCATACAGTGGTTTTAATGGCAAACATAGGTTAGTCATGCAGTTATAAGGTGACTAAGGTTAGGAATAACCGTCCTATGATCCGCCAGAGCCGGAGGGATCTACCCAAGGACACTACAAATAGTTAGTATTTAGAAGTCCTTAGGTATGATTGTAAAAAGGAGAAAAATGAGAATCGGAGAAAGAAGGAGTTGAAGAATTAAAAAGAAATGCAAAGAAAAGGGTGAAAAGAAATAGCCCTCCAGTTTATTCAACTTAGGGCAGACACCGGGTTCAATTCATATGCTACTGGTTGTCACTTAGTGACGCCGGTATTGAAGATTAAAAGTCGTCATGGACCCAGTGGCGCATGCACTAAACCTTCTTATCCACTCAAGTTTCTCTCAACAGAAGCTTGTTTCATTCTCACGGGGAACCCTACGTAAACTATCGGCTTTCTCCTAGAGATTCTGGTATTGAAGAAGGAGACCCTCTCCCTAGTCTCCGCTCAGGAAAACCAAAACGCACTATTGAGTCTAGAGCCACGAGATTCATCAAAAGATCTCTTAGGAACACTTGACACTTAATCACTTGATGATCAACTAATAAGATCATCAGTGGTTCATATCGAGTCCTTCACAGATCTTAGCAATCTGCCGAGAACATTTATGAGAGGTTCACATCTATGATCCTCGGTGATTGAATGGAAACTCTGCCGGGGTCAACATCAAACACCTGTCGGTCAGTCCGGTAACTCCCGTGGATTACGCGAGTGTGTCTCAAACGGTCTGATCGTGAGGTGATGCTTCGGTGTACCTCAGCGACTCATCTGAACAGTAGGTGTACTTCGGTACATCGCGTTATCTCACTTGTGGGACTCCAGTTCAGGAACGGCCTTTGTAAGAATTAGAGTTGTGTCCTCACACTATCTTTGTTGACGCTCTCGAAGTTCAAACTTGTAAGTGCCGGAAACTGCTTATTACTAACCGTTTGAAATATTTTCTTCTTATGGAAGCTCGGGCGGGATGATCGTCTTGATTCTTCTCATGCTCACGCCAACATCATCACTAATGGAAGTTCTATCTCAATGCAACACAACAATCAGAATGATTCTTCATCAATCAAAGAATCTACAAAGTCAAAGACTTAAAGAACTTCATCAATATTGATTTCCAACGTCAAAGAGCGTGTGAGCATGTTGAAGAATGACGTGGAGACACTGGAGCGTGAAGCGGAACTGAAGCTGATGCGACAACAACATACTATTACTTTCACCACAAAGAACAATGATCAAAGAACAAAGTTAATGATGACGTCAAAGCATAACTGTTCAAAGATAACTATCTCTACTACTGGGGAGATTGTTGAATCAAGGCAATTCTTCTCACAAGAAAGAAGAATGTCGAAGAGCGTCACTGCTACTATTACATCAACGCCTTCACCGTTTACATTCATATATACTTGAGGGAGAGATTGTTGGAATCACTCCTAAACAGTATTTCAAGTATTTATATTTCATATGTAATAGGTAGCTTTATTATGGCCTTTATGTTTGTTTAAGGTCAAGCTTATGTAGAAGGCCCATAAGCTTGACCCAAGCCCAATAAGGAATAGGGAAGGAGAGGGAGTGTTGCCCTAGCTCCTTGCCTATATAAACCATGTAATAACCTTCATTTGAAGGTTGGTTGTTCAAGTTCTTTTCATTCACGCCTCTTTTTGCCTTAACCGCATTATTATACGTGTGTGTGTGTGTGATAACTTGTTCAATCGCCTCATCTCCTTTCTATATAACTTGTGTTTGTAAAACTAGTGACCTAACACCGACACAAAACCGAACCGAACCGATTCGGTTCGGTTTCGGTTCATGTTTTTTGTGAAATCGGTTCTCGGTTCCGGTCGGTTTCGTCAGTTCGGGTCGGTTCCGGACCGATGATCAGCCCTATTTAGCACTATAAGTTTGTCTAGCATGAAAATGAATAATCAAAAAAATGACTACAGATTGAACCTCTAAGTGTTGCATTGAGAGTTGCACCAAAACCACAAGTTCGCAAATATAATAATTTGCCGCTATATGTCATCGCTTTGTAGAACTATTCAACTATTCTTGATACATGCGACCTACAGTTTTACCTAATAAATTTTTTATAATGCATGTTTAGTACTCTTATTCTTATAAAAAAGTTTATGCAACATCCTTTCAAAAAAAAAGGTAATTTGCATGCTGACATATTTGATTGAGACATTTCAAAACGTGTATTACACAGTTGTATTATAAATATAAATTGCTTTAACGGTTTTTACAGTGAGTATCTAATTAAATTTATGAGTGTGTCAATCACTCCCTATTCAAAAATGTTTGGGTTATCTCTCCGTACACTTGTGCTATTTTATCAAAGGGAATGTCTAACCAATGCCCTTAGGGCATTGGTTAAGATTTGTCTTCTTCTGGTTTTTTATTACATAAATGGTCCTTGTAGTTGAAATAAAGTTACATATTTAAACGGGGACCCACATAAATAGTTATTAAAAATCACAAAAAGACAAATCTTAACCAATGCCCTAAGGGCATTGGTTAGACATTCCCTTTATCAAATAATCAAACTTTAGATGAGCTATTCGTACCTAATTAAGATTAAAGAGTCCCACACATGACTATATGACATGATATACTATCAACCAACACCAATATATACTTAACGAGTGTTTGGTCACACCCTCCTTAAGGAAATTACATCACCGTACTTTACTTGTCACACTTGCTAATCATACGGTTGATCCCCCACTTTTTCTTAGTCGTCTGACCGTCTCATCCATTATATATATACATAGATCCCTACAGCATGCAAGTAATATATATCTTCATCTAATCATCTTCTTTTTTTTGCTTAAAGATCAATATGGCTGGAGAAGATGGAGAGAAGGCAATTGCTAGTGGTAGTATTGTAAGGTGGAAGGTTACGATGGTCGTGCCGTTGTTGAGGGTTCTTACATTGTTTGCCACAACTGCGGCTACAATTGTTATGGCTCTTAATAAAGAAACCCACACATTTGCTGTAGCAACAATCGGGAATACTCCTGTTAAGGTGACTCTCACTGCCAAGTTCCAACACACTCCTGCAAACGTGTAAGTTTTTGTTTCGACCTCGTATATCTGCCTATATCGCACTTTTAAGTTCTGATATTATTTCAAAATCAATGTTATTATATGTTGTGACATATGAGATTTTTCCTTCAAAGTTCAAGGCGTACTTATATAGTTATATAAGTAAACAACTTAACGTTTCAGTGTTTCACGATCGTTAATTCGTTATAATTGTACAGTAATTAAATTGTAGGATTTAAAACGATAGACTTTTTAGCTTTTTTATGGAGTGAATAGTTTTTTTAAATCATTCTCTTCAAATCAAATATATATAATTGAAAGAATTGTTGGTAGTAAATAAACTTGTCTAAATTTTCATTTTGCCCGTACAAGACGTACGTAAACTTTAAAATGATACCAGTATAGTAAAATATAATCAATCTCAAAAAGTTACATCTACTATATACCAGTATAGTAAACTTTAATAAGTGTTTGTGTTCTTATCAATCTCAAAAAGTTTCATTATTTTCTAGATATACAGTGTTGTCAAATTCCATTACATTACCTAAACACGCGTAAAATAGTCGTACATGTACCATAGTAAAGTAAGCAACTAAAACGTAATCCTCCATCCTTTCTAAAATATAACTCTATTTTGAGTTCTCAGTATTTTTTTTCCAACTTTGAATTTAACTATTTTTTTCATGTTATATAATATTTGATGCAAAATATATAAACGGATTTGTGTTTTAAATGTATTTTAATTGGTATACTTTTTATCAAATATTATATAACACGAAAAATAATAATTAAGATCAAATTCGGAATAAAAAGAATTTAAAAAGTCAAAATAGACTTATATTTTAGAATAGACAGAGTATATATAAAAAGTGTGCAACGCAGTTCACGGTGTTCATGGTAATATAAAAAGTGTACTTCTTATTAGAAATATATTACATGGATGGTCCTTGTGGTTGTAACAAGATTTAACCTCCAATAACTAAAGGGGCGCTTGGTTCGTATTAAGCAATGAAAAAAAGAATGGTAATGAGAATATTAAAGAATATAAAGAGTATTATCATTATAATAGATAATGTTTGGTTTTAAAGACTCGAATACAAAAGTTACCACTAAATATATATTTTTTAATACATTGACAAACATATAAATTTGAGTTTAGTCAATATTACATATTAATAAATCAATAATCAGTTTTGAATATTAAACTGAAACAAAAGATTAAAATTACCACAATTGTTGTACGTACGAGGACATAACTGATACATTCGTAACATAAACTTGTTTGTGTAACATTTTTATGATTAGATACAAAATTTCATTTAATACATGTGTTAAATCCCTGTACTAATTTAAGTCATAACTTATGTGAATTTAAGACAATAATTGATTTAAAGAATCTATACCGGAGAGGGCACGTATGAAGTTTTGAAGATTAATAGTGGAAAAGAGAAGTTACCATGAGGAAAGAGTGGGGGAGAAAAAATAAGAAGAGATAGATAATTAAATTACTTTTAAGCCATAATAGTGTCACCCTCAAAATAGCGGGTAATGGTGGATTACCTAGTATTGGGTAATCATCTATTACATTATAACAAAACAAGCATCATTAATCATTATCTTTGCAATTCCTTACCCCCTAATACCTCTTACCAAGCACACCCTAAGTCTTAACACAATAGTCCTGTCGTTGTCTTAATACTTTAATAGCATGCTATAGTTATTACATATCAACAATACAATATAGAGACACAAATGAAAGTTTGTAAAAGTATATATACACAACGTGAAAATTATATAACTGAACAAAAATAAATAATCATGTTTAGTAGCGGAATTAATGGAATATTTAATGACAACCTACAAGTTTATAGCCTGTAGGACACAAGTATAGATAAATCTCATATAAAAATTTACGCTTCCTCCAAGATGGTATATTTTATTTGAGTCCTACTTCACTAATATAACGCGCCTATGCACATTTGATATGTTATACAACATTTATAGTTTAGAACAGAGATACAAGTAGATAACATTCCTGTATTGATGCAGAATGTTTGTCCTAGCTAACGGTGTAGCAACTGTGCATAGTCTCTTGATGTTATCGTTGGGTTTTGTTAGTCAGAAGTATGATTTCAAGGGTCTACGATTTCTAATCGTAGCTGCACTGGACATGGTAACTTTCTGTCTACAATATATTGCATTATTAATTAATAAATGCATGTGTATCAGTGTAACTCAATTATTGTTCACATACTAAAAGCACAAATAAAAACCATAAAGTTTTAGGAAAATACAATTATTTCGTTATAAAAGAATAACATTGATATTTTGTTGGTGATGATATTAGGTGACGATTGCAATAATATCAGGGACAGCAACTGCAGTTGCATTCATGGGTGAGCTAGCCCGAAATGGAAACTCACATGCACGGTGGAATAAAGTTTGTGACAATTTTGAAAAATACTGCGATCAAGCATCTGGCGCCATGCTTGCGTCTTACCTGGGGATCTTATTTTTGATGCTTGTTAATATCGTCAACGTCTTTGAACTTGGGAAACTGAAAAATACTAAGAACCCTGTAGTTGCATGAACAATATATGCATGTGTGTTAGTTATGTTCAACGGTTTGATGATACAGTGTGATGATGTATTGTTTGTTAAAAATGTACTTCGTACCGTCTGAAGCTTTTTTATGCCAATCAACTTACTTTGAGTTTTTATTTAAAAAAAAATACCAATACGATTATATACCACAACCATTTTACCAATTTTTACTCAAAATATGACCTTTTACCGATTTGTTCAATATGATGCGATGTAAATGAGGCTTGCGCACGATTTTACATTTAACTTCATGAGATGCTTAATCACCCAAACAAATTAATTATAGTGCTCTAAAGATGGGGCTTGCGCACCAAACATTTATGAGCCTTTAATGCCTTTGACCAAATTCAACAACTACCGAAAGTTATCATTTAATGTTTGGTGCACAAGATGCACACACAACGCACTAAAGTATACATGGCAACATCCCATTCGTTTAAAAATTAAATATGGTGCTCCAAGATGCCCACAATCTTTTTTTGAATTTTGTTTCTTGCTCATTTAATGTTTGGTGCACGAATTTTGGTGTGAGTGCACCAAAAGTGACAAAACTCAAAATACGATTGAAATACAACCTTTTATGGAACTACGCTAGTAAATACTGTAGGAAAACGTAAGTGTAGAGAATAGTAATTTAAAATTATTTGACTATCAAAAAAATAATACATCAAATCAATAGCACACCGAAAGACATATTAAAACAACAGTTTACACAAAAGCTTTCCAAGCCACAAGAATCTAAATACAACACATATAATTAACAATGTAAGAGATAGTAAAAGCATGTGTACCTTTTAGCAAACAGCAACACGAACACATGAACATTCGCCACAAACCTTAGGCGATCATTACTAATTACGTTGAACCATTCACCTTCCACAAAAACAAATCAAGGAATATGATCTAGCAGCATAGTTAGTCATACACTAACACTTAAGCAACTTCCTTCGCATGCTAGCCCTAGTTACAATGGATCTCATCCATAAAAGGGGCATGATCAAATAAAGAACACGTCACCATGTTAATTACATGATTTAATCAAGTAACACATGATCTAATTACGTAATATACAAGATCTAATCATGTCCAACGAGATCAAATCGAGTAACACACAAACACAATGTGCTTGTGTGCGGCATGACCGGCGGCCAAGGAGAGGAGGGAGAGAAGGAATTAGGGTTTCGACTGGAACCTTCAAATGGTGGAAAACCATTTGTATTTATAGACTTCATAACCCTAGTGGAATATTCTAGAATATTCCATTATTTTAGGAAAACATAACTCCTAGTTTAAATAGAAGATATATTTCTTATTTGAAAAGAAATATATCTTTTAGGAAAGCATATCTTTTATTCAAATTAAAGATAGAGTCCATCCTTATCCCCTACCATCTTCCACCAACGAAATTCCTCTTGGAATTTAGACTATATGGACCCAGTCCATCAGATGGACTAACATAGGCTTGGGCCCAAGTCTATTGGCCCAAACAATTAATTATAGTTAACTTAATTAAGATATATTGCTAATTAAGACCAATTAGTAATCATAACTACTTTCAAAAGACAATTTTTTTGTTTTCAAAATGTTTTACTTTTTCAAAAGACTCGTCAGCTTCATTTGCAAGAGATTTGTTAGTGTTTTACAAATTCACCTCCTTCTTTTAAAAATTATTTTTCAAAATTAATTACTAACGCGTCAAAGTTGTTGGCAATGAATTTAATCTAAGTTCCATGTGTTTATATTCAAAAGCTATTTGGTTTGAACAATTTGTTGAAGTGATTCAACACGTGTTTTAATATCATTAATAAATCCTTTCACAACACTCTTTTTAGGAGTATCGTTTAAAGATGTTTCGAGCTTTGAATCAGTTTTTGCTAACACGGGCTTTGAAACTATTTTTGGAACACAGTTCTTTTTGAAAATGTTTGAAAAGAATTTTTTTTCTTTAGATTTTTATCTTTGTGGAACAAGCATTTCAAAAAGTTTTTTTAACTAATAATAATTTATGGGTTTTATTCCCGTTTCCAGTTCTTTCATTTTCGATTGAATCTTAGCAGCAAGTTATAAGCTTTCCTCAGAATCAGAAACAATGGGACGATCATGATCTTTAAAAAGAATATTACCATTATACAAACAATTATGTTCTTTCTGATACCAAGAACCATTGTTTCACTATTATAAAATGTGTCCGACTTAAGAGAAAGCATATGTATCGTTTGAATCGATATACATGTCTCCATAATTTTATCTAAAAGTTCATCTTCACGTTTTGAAATTTTCAACTTATCTCTTTCTTTTTCGTGTTATACCATGTAGATATGTGTTTTCTTCGCTAATGTTTGCTACTTTTTCAATAAGTCTTTCACATGCAATTGTTTGAAAGGGCTTTGTGGACCTTAGTAGCATCCGGGTGGCTAGCGGCATTAATGGCTAGGTTACTCATTTACACTCACAAGGTCATAAATTCAAGTCATAGAAGTAGATGCTTTGCAAAATGAACGGTTTAAAGTTTATCTTAACTTCATCTTATTTTTTTAATATTATTTCTTCATATAGATGGTATGTTTTGCAATGTGTTTTCAAGTTTTTATTATTATCGTAATGTAGCTTCTTTTTGACACCGTGATAACATCAAACAGTCCTGAATATTAAGTGTCAATTTCCCCCAATAATTCTCGTATTTTATATCATTTATATGGATTGACGCTTGTTTTCCTCTATATTTCACTTTCAGGTAAATTACGAGCATTGGAGCTAAAGAGACGTGGATTTGGAGAGTTTATTGAAGATATATCATAGTATGCTCATTTTGAAGATGTTACGGCGTAACTCCCCTTTCACATTACGCCGTAACAGAAGCGTGGCTCAGAAAACCAACTCAACTGAAGATTACGGCATAACTCCTTCCAAAGATTACGACGTAACCAACTAGGTCAAATGAGGTTCCGCGTCGCTGCAAGTTACGCCGTAAATATTGTCTCATTTACAGCGTAACCCGGATTTATTGAAGATACGGCGTAGCTCCTTCCAGATGTTACGCCGTAACCAGCATTTTCAGTGCAAATATCGAAGATAATGGTGTTACGGCGTAAATCTTAACATTAGTTACGCCGTAACCAGATCTGGCTTATAAATACCACTCGATTTCCAGCATTTCTAATCATCCCATTTCACACGCAACATCTGTGAACGTGAGTAGAAGGTTGAAGGCACATCTTAGGGAGCATACGGAGCCATCTCCAAGGGATAAATCACTCCCTTACGATAAGCATTAGCATTTTATCTTTTCTTTACTTTCAATTCATGTATTTCGTAATGTTAAACATTGAATCGATTGTTTTAGTTAATATGAGCTGCTAAGCACCTCTGGTGCTAGCCTAGTTATGATTCCTCAATTACTTTGTTTATGTTTACATTGCTTATGCATAATTATTTCTAGTGTATGATTGCATAGTTTGTTAGTAGCTACCCTTGTTTCGGTAGTTTTGAATGGCGGTAGTGGCTAGTTACTTAGGAGATATGACCAACTGACCCTAAGTAGATAGACTGAGTGGGAAGGGTAAGATATGACCAACTGACGACCCTTCTTCGCTTGTGCGATTTGACCAACTGATCACCTACCGTTTGGATGAACTTAAGAAGTCGGGGATGAGTGTTTAAGATGCTAGCACCCGGGCACTCATTGTTACAAATCTTGCATGTAGAGGTACTTAATGACTTGGCTTAGGGGACTAAGAACAACTGGACTTTCGACGGGTCACCTGACATCTCCAGTGGAACCCTTTGTTGTTAGGTTAGGACGAACTGACCAAATGTTGTCCTAGCGACTTTGACCCCCTTGAAGTAATTGGAAGTAATTACACATGAAATTAGCTTGATAGGATGAATAACTAGGTTAGCACACTTCTCCCCTATTGATCACAACCCTCGCCTCTATTTGCTTTCCTATTTTCTTGTTTTATTAGTAGTTAATCATTTCCACCTTAAAATCTATTAAAATCTGTGACACCTAGACTTATTATAAATCCGCACACATAGCTCTTGGGACGACCTCGGTTTTACCGAATACTACACTACACACGACCGGGTACACTGCCCGTTAGTGCATTAGGGTAGACTATAGGTATAACGAGAACTTATAAATATTAAAACCTGGTCAGTAAAACCCGCATCACACCGGAATGGTTTAAGATATCTTATCATGTGGAACTGCACCATCATATCTTTTTTTGTTGCAGAACCTGTTAAGAAAATAATGAAACCAAAGCCATGGAAGCATTATGAACCCGTAACTGAGGAACAGCTTGAACGGATGCGTGATGAGTTCTGGGATATTGCCCCACATTATGGTGGCCAAAAAGGTAATCTATATTTTTGTACATTGCCTTTTTCCATCTTTTCCCCTGTACCCCGCTTGGCGGGATTGGGTATGTTCTTTGTTGTTGTGCATCTTTCATAAACTATTTTTTACAATAATATTCAATATACTTATGAAATAGAATTTACTATGTACTTTTTTTTGTGTAAGCATTATTTGTTACTTTGAAGAATTCCTTCATAGTCAATGGCACTTAGGATGCTTTAGGATTTTGGGAAATTGTGTTAGTGTTCATTAAGCAGTTATTACGAACACTACTTTTATGATGTATCGCCAGCATTCATTGTACAACATTAAGCAAAAATCGCAATATATATACAAGTTTCAAAACATGCTTTGGTACATTATACAAGTATGTTACGTAGAATATGTGTTTGACTCACTGTCTACCTCCTCTTCATATGTAGGACATGTGTGATAAACATTATGATTTTGCTGAATGAATCAGATGAATGATTATGTAGGACATGTGTGATACGCACTGCCTACTTCCTCTTTGAACTTGATCGTGAATAAAAAGTGAATTTCTATCAAGTGTTTTGAAACTTGAGTTTACATTTTTCTATAATTTAAAAGGAAGTGAAATAAGAAGTTTTGGTCGTTTAGTACCGAATGAAATTTTGAAGAATGATTACTGTTGTGAAAACAGAAAATGTTAATGACACAGAACAATATAAATTGAAGAACACTCCAAGATGTTTACTTGTTTGTATTTATAAGAATTGTGATTTTACTGGTTTATGATTGTCAGAGATCTGGGATGCACTTCGAGCTGCTTCTGAAGCCGATTTATCCCTTGCACAGACAATAGTGGACAGTGCTGGCATTATTGTTCAAAAGGCTGATTTAACCATCTGTTATGACGAAAGAGGTACATACACCTTTAATTACATTTCAAATCCATGGAATTTGTTATTTTTTCTGAATGTTTACCTTTTTAACTTTTCATAGGTGCAAAGTATGAGCTGCCAAAGTATGCTATGAGCGAGCCAACAAACATGGTTCGCGGCAGTTGAGAACATAGACATGACAACTTTTCATTTAGAGATTCAATTTCAATTCAACCAAAATTAAGTATATTGTTCAGTCTCACTGGTCAAATTCATTTGAATATGTTTGCGACAAACAACATACAGATGTGAGTTGACCAACAACTTCCACATGATGTGTATTTTTTTTTGTAGACGTTGTAACATGTAACACTTGTTTTCCATGCATATATATTTTAGGTAGAAGTTGTAACCAACAACTTCGTGTGTCATTTTCCAAGTAGATGCTCGAACGGTTTTCTGAGTAGATGCTCAAACGTCCGATCATCACAAACTTTTATATCACAACAACAACAAACCCAGTCCCGCCGGGGCAGGGTATGGGGGAGGTAAAATGTACAGATCATACACCCCTATCCCAGGGTAGACCCGGGAGTAGAGAGATTGCTTCCAACGAGACCTCCGGCAAGTGCAGGTGTGCAAGTGAGATATAAAAGAAGAGAGGTGAGAGCAAAAGTCAGTAAACAGCATGCAAGAGTAGGAAAAAGATAACAGGCAAAACAAGCAAAGCGCGCAACAAGCACAACATAGCAGACACAAACAAGAAACCCGAAGAAAGAAACACGCAAAAAGGGCACATAAGCAAAGCTCAAACAAAAAAAGGAGCCAAAGCACAAAAAGCATACAAAACCTAAAGGGAACACAGAGCAACGCCAAACAAACGCACCCGGGGGGGGGGGCTAAATCTAGGGCAAAGCAAAAAAGGAGACACCAAAACAAAAATGCATGGGGCAAGAAAAACAGGCAAACATAAGGGGGGCAACACAGAAACAAAGTAAAACAACGCACCGGGCCTAAAGCTACGGCAGAGCAAAAAACAAGGCACCAAAACCAAAACGCAAGGGCAGGGCAACAAAGAGACGCCAAAAGCCTAACACCTAAAGCAGAAACCCACAGAGCTCCTAGTATAATCAACGAGCCTTGACTACCCGCAAATCCTAATTCTATCTCTCCACGCCTTACTATCTGAGATTATATCCTCAGACAAGAGAAGCTCCTTCAAGTCGAGCTTAATTCTAACTTCCCACCTGAGCTTGGGTCTACCCTTTCTTCTCACGCCATCCACTACGAGCGCTTCGACTCTTCTTACTGGTGCTGTTTGTGGCCTCCTCCTGACATGACCGGACCACCTCAACCTTCCTTCTCTCATCTTTGCTCTGAAAACTCTATTCGGAATGCAAGGTTTTGTCACAAGTCCATTTTAGCATTCTCAGTTCTGCCACCTCAACCCTGTTTGCATGGGCCTTGGTGATGAGCCAACACTCAAACCCATTACAACATAGCTGGTCTAATCACAAACTTTTATATCAACGGGATATATCCAATCTGGTCTGTTGCCAAAAGTGTTATTTGTAGCAGATATTTGCCATTAGAGATTAGAATATGATGTTTTACTTATGGAAATGCAAAGGAAGAGGGGATGGTAACAAGGTAAAGTTGCTAATTTTCTTTGGAATCTAATGATTTGTATCAAAATTACATTTTACAGATCACTATTTTCAAATATACATCGTACAACAATGAAAATTAATCTCCATGGGTCGAAAAATCAACATCAATTTCATCCTTGGAAGAGTCATCGGTAGGTGAATCTAATTCTCTGTTGTTTGAGATCCCAGATTCAAACATCTGGCGCCTTTTAACATCAGCCTCTTACATTTTACAGATCACTATATACAAATATACATCGTACAACAATGAAAATTAATCTCCATGGGTCGAAAAATCAACACCAATTTCATCCTCGGAAGAGTCATCAGTAGGTGAATCTAATTCTCTGTTGTTTGAGATCCCAGATTCAAACATCTGGCGCCTTTTAACAGCAGCCTCTACTTTTAGTTGAAATTCATCATCTGTACTTGAAAGCATGTAGCGAAGCTTGAAAGTTACTCGATTATCCATAAGAATCTTGTGCCGAGGTATGATTCGCTCTTCAAGAGAATAGCTAAAGAAGCTGCAACAAATTACATACCATCATCAATGTCTTAAAATTGTTTAAAAACCTATAAAGTAATCTGAAGTAAATATAACCAAAGGGCTTGTGTCCTAATGGTACTCTATGTTGTGTGAGAAGCTCCGCAACCAAATGCTTGCGGGTTCAAGTCCTTCTTAGGACATGTGACATAGATTTGTGGTGTATATATTGTGAAATAGTTCATTGCCGTTAAAAAAAATGAGGTAAATACATTATAAAATAGACAATGACAATAGCAAACAAAAGATGTTATTAATCTGACTTTTAAGGTCAAACCTAATTTTGCTCAGATCCATGATACAATCACCAAATAAAAGCCCATCACTGTTGTAAATGCACGATTAGTCTGACTTTTTAGTATAAGAAAATTTCCCAGCATACTTTTGAGAGTATTTTGGACTACTGACTAACAATCTTAACACATTCATCGGACCAAATACAAAGTGAAACCTCGTAGATTCCCATTGAAAAGAAGCTACTTGACATAAACTTAATGCAATTAACCAGATCATTCATTTATATCTTGAGGTATTTGACCTTTAGACTGACATAGAATCTTTCCTTTTTGAGAACCAAATTGAAATGATATAATCAGTAAGCCAAACATTATACCACTTTACACAAGTGATTAGGGGTAGTGTGCAACCTGATAAACAGGTCAAAAAGAGTTTGGGTCAAAGAAGGGTGATTTTCAAGTACGTGAAAAACTAACTGTGTTGAGCTGATCCACAAGCCTTTTTTTTATGAGAAACCGGTTTAGAAATATTGATATATTTGAATGTATTTCAGACGACTTACTTTCCCTTTAAGCGATTTGGCTATTTTAATTAAGTAAAATTTTGTAGCTTAACTATGTAACCTGTTAGAGGTAACATAACCCAAATCAGCCCATTTATGCATAAATAAATCGATATTGTTACTATACAATCAATACCAGTTCAATAGGTGTGTGATATTATTTTAGAAATCGGAATATACCGTGGAAACTCTATGATATCATTCAGAGGGCGGACCATCGTTCTTCTCAGATACCGATACTTTGGGCGAAGGATGTCAATGTTGTACCGAAGCAGCATGGGAAAATCAGAAATCATTTTACCCAATGTTTTAAGATCTATGCCAAGGGACAAAAAGTATTTGACATTAGGTTCCAATTTCATTGATATGCTGCACCCTAAGAGCTCTGGCCCCAATCCTACCACCTTTCCGATGTCTGTCCGGGAAACTCCTCCTTTCGTCAATAAAAAAACTACCTGTGAAATTTAGCCAAAAAATATCCATAAACCAAGAGCTTGACAACCAATGGTTATACTGGAAGCTTAGTTGAATATTCTAAAGTATGCATATCCATAGTTGTGTTTTTACAAGTTACATAAATTAATGATCATGTGTTTCACACGACTTTGGAAGGGAAGTATTTATATACACCATTTAGTCATACGAGGGAGTGCGGAGACATCTTATACGAGTTATAATATCCATGTTTCAATGGGAATAAATCAACGTTACTGAAGAATTGTTTACCTAACAACAAAAAACTTAAGGGTTTTGGTACATACCACTGGACGTATCTTCTTGTAGAGGCTGTAAGTTAGTAAGGATGGAAATTTGACAAGCATACTAGCAATCCCCTTTTCTTGAACGCCTATATCACGAAAGAATTGTACCTTCAAGTAGAAAGGTTATATTATCACTATAACTACTGAAATATTGAGGAACAAGAATGGAAACAGACAAAATGGTAAAACGTCTGAAGCATATATTACTAGTCAATATTTCTAAACCTTAGCAGTGGTATGAGGGGTAAGCTTGAAATATTAAAAAACAATGGATAGAAAATTACAAAAAACCATACCTTTTGAACAATATTGCTTTCCAAGTCAAAACAAAAGACCATAGGTTTTGTGGTAAGAATTCTTCTCATACCATCCTGAGAAATACCAAGATAGTAAAGGTACTTAACAAGAGGCTTCCATCTTTCTTCAATGCTACATCCCATCAATTGTGGTCTAAATGCTAGTAATCTCCCAACATCTTCATTACCGAGGCCAAACTCTTTCAGATATGCAACCTGAAAAACCAAAGTGGGCCATACAAGAGTATTAGTTTCTTTTTTTTAACCAAAAGAGATGATCTTTCACTTTATGACCAAAACCTCAAAAGGACTACTTTTCATCTTCAAACAGAGATTAATGTTTGCTAGTTTCAATAATATTAAGCCAGTAATTCAAATTTTATAGAATTTAGAATCTTAGGGGATCTTTGAAATGCATTTTTAAACTGACTATTGCGCCTTGAAAAATCAGAATCAGATAAACTATTTAACTTCATAACTAGTCCCTGCTTCTCTTAGCTTATTTATTTCAATCCTGATTTATCATAGAATCAAATCATTATTTACGGTTCCTAAACTATATAGTTTGATTATTCTGTTTAAACAACCATTCAAATACCCACTTGATGACGTATAGCAGGCCTACTGGGCCTAATTCGTGCTATACACATACTGGCCAGGCCCAACAATGAAACAACTACGAATACTGGACCAACAATAAGCCCAATAACGAAATTGGCTATGGTCCAGACTCAAAGACGTAGGCAGGATACTTAGCGGACCAAACCTCTAGCCGCGGAAGGCATCCTGTGTCCGCATCCGCGATTACCACGGGACCTTGCCCGGCAAGGGCCCCACTCCGGCCGCTAACTCTTATATGTGAGAAGTCAGGAAACCCTAGCGGTAAACCTCGCCTATAAAAGGGGCTCTAATCCCCACACAAGGTACAACTTTCTCTCTCATAATAACACACACACACAATCTTATTATCTCTGACAAAAATGCGTACTTACTCTCACGCCGGAGTCTAATCGTGGGGTCCGTCCCCACGGTAAGGCTAACGGTTTACTATCACTTGTGCAGGGATTCAATCAACTACTTGGATTAGTACAAGATTAGCCCATCAACACCTTGTTAGCCCAGTCCAGCAAGCATCATAGAATGTGAAAGTTACGAAGGAAGGGGATAAACATCTCTTGGGTGGTACAACACTTTATATCCACAATAGCACTCATGACGAGCGGATGAATTCAAGATCAAAACTGATAAGCGGATGGATTTCCTTTTCTAAAAAAAGATAGAACAAAGTGACGTATAGCAGGCCTACTGGGCCTAATTCGTGCTAACACATACTGGCCCAGGCCCAACAACGAAACAACTCATATTGGACCAACAATAAGCCCAATAACGAAATTGGCTATGGTCCAGACTCAAAGACGCACGCAGGATACTTAGCGAACCAAACCTCTGGCCGCGGAGGGCATCTTGTGTCCGCATCCGCGATTACCACCGGACCTTGCCCGGCAAGGGCCCCACTCCGGCCGCTAACTCTTATATGCGAGTTGTCAGGAAACCCTAGCGGTATACCTCGACTATAAAAGGGGCTCTAATCCCCCACACAAGGTACAACTCTCTCTCATAATAACACACACACATTCTTATTATCTCTGACAAGAATGCGTACTTACTCTCACACCGGAGTCTAATCGTGGGGTCCGTCCCCACGGTAAGGCTAACGGTTCACTCTCATTTATGCAGGGATTCAATCAACTACTTGGATTAGTACAAGATTAGCCCATCAACAGCTTGTTAGCACAGTCCAACAAGCATCATAGACACTCATCATAACCCGTCACACTTTTTGTACTAACAATATAAAGGCTCTCTTATATATCTTTTAGTTTACACCACTTTAGGAGAACATGGAGAGTACATATAGAAACTATTCGTAAATGCATCCATATGGATTACGGAGTGTGCATGAAGATAATTAAACTAGAGGTGGCATGATGTGCGGGCCATGTTACACGCCAAAACTTAGGGTGTGTTTGTTTCATTAAGATGTTTAGGTCTGAATCTGACTACCACATCTTACCGGTAAGAAGTGGTTATAAAGTATAAATCTGAACGAAATAATGTTGTTTGTTTTTGTATAATTGTCCGAATGATTTTAAGTGCTCGTTTGTGCAATTTATTTATTAAACCAACGGAATGCGATAATAAGTAACATATGTAAATATGAAACAAGACCTTTTATCATAAATATAACATAATAAACCATCAAATATATTATATAAACACAAAGTCTTCGATCTCTTATCGAGTAAGAGGCAATAAGACAATCCCCTAACCTCTTATTGAGTAAGATGTTATATGTCTGACCAGGTCTGACTCAAAATAAAAAAACAAACAACACTAATGTCTGACCACCTCTTACCGCCTCTGACTCGGTAAGAGTAAGAGGCTAGTAAGACATTTTTTCAAAAAACAAACACACCCTATTCAGGTTAACAAGTGGTCGTTTATTAAGACTGTTTAAAGCGACAAACTGTTAATGTGTTAATTAAAAACATTACGAAAATTAGATAATACTTATATTAAAACTTTTTAGCATACTTTTTTTTTTTTTTTTTTTTTTTGAACGGCAATTGTGGCTACATGGCTCTTAGCCCAGAAGGCGTAGCGAGCCCACACAACAAGGTTGGGTCCAGCCCAGAAAGCAATGGCACCCTTCCCTTTACGCACGCAGGAGGAAACCCCTATCGCCCTAGACAAGACTCGAACTTGAGACCTTGCCTGGGAGGGTAAAACCTCCATACCGCTAGAGCAGAGGCCCTTTGGTTATAAAAATTTTTAGCATACTACATGTCTGTATATACTATAAACAGACTTTAAACAACATTCAGCCCATTTGACCAGTTTGACATCAAACACAGCCCCAAATAGACCCATTCAATAATCAAGTAAAAAGAGAAAATAAGAACATAAGCTTTATACACCTTTTGGTTCATTTCCTCTAGAGAATAGAACCCAAGCACTTTAGGGAAGTCGAAAACCATGGTCCCAAAATCTTTCCCATTCATACCCATAGCAAAGTAAAAATCCGTACGAGTCTTGAGTTCATCCATGCTAAAAGACAACAACTCGGGAAACCTGCTAACAACATAACCCATCCATTCCCTTTTAACTCCAACTTTCTCCAAGTACCAAACAATCTCATCCAACTCTATGGTGCTTCGCTCCAACACATTTTCTCCAGCTTTAAGTAATGCAACCCCAATAAATCTCCCGCTCACATGTATTGACTTGAGCCAGTCAGCCTTACTCTTGATTGACTCAATATTCCCTTTTGAACTGCAAATTAGCTTCCCAATTTGAGGATATGATAATCCATTGTGTTTGAGCCACCTGGTAGAAAACAAATCCCTTAAGCCGTACGTTTTCCACATGCAATCTTATATATGTGTTTCTTCTAATATCATAGTAAATACAAAATTTATTTGAAAAATGAAATCCAAAATGAAAAAATCATGAAGGAGCGAGTCTATATTGGTACCCAACCTTATTCAATGATATCATAAAAGCAAGTGGAAGACGACGGAGAAACATAGTAATAGTTTTGACTTTTTAGATAGTTCACATGAGCTATTGTGTAATGTCACTTAACTTGACTAGGCAACAATAATGTTGGATACTAAATTTATCTATGTTTTGTTTTTAAGAACATACACAATTAAGCAAATTATGATTTAAAAGTAATAGAAATTATGAAAATGTAAGAAAGAATACCTTATCAAAGGAACTACATTCGACGTCTGGATACAAGTTTTAGCACGAAGATTAAAGGAGGAATTAGCAAAGTCGGGCAATTGCTTCATGGAAGCAGTTTGAATCATAAGATAATCAATAAAGTGAGGAAACAAAGTTTGAGACAAATTATTAACATAAGTAATCCCAAACTTGTTTTTCCTCATAACGTCTTTAAAAATCTCTAAAGTGACTTGTCTTCTAATCTCAAGAGCCCTCAGAATAACATCATAATCATCATTAATAATATCTGAAGGGGGGGAGATTGAGCCTGGGAATTGAGGGGTCCTTTTCGATAGTTGTAAAAGGTTTAATATTTCATCATCATCATCATGTGGTTTGTTGTTGGTTTGGAGAAGGATGGAGGTTGATTTTGCATTGTGGGTACGAAGAAGAAGGATGTTGTTTGAAGTTGAATTTGAAGTGGTGTTTGGGTTGTGGGAACAAAAGATGGGTGGCGGCGAGTGGCGACGGCCCAAGGTGATGATGATGGGATGCGGGAGTAGGAGGAGTTGGGAAGTAATTATCATTTTGGATAACAACACTTGCCGGAACTCACTCCGGAAAATATTATTATTCCCATGGACCAAAAATACAATTTCAAATCCGGAATTTTTTTTTTTTTTTTTTTTTAAAGCTTAACTACTTATTATACTTGTGTACCATATAATTATATAGTTATAAGTCAGAGCTTCGCTTGTCGGAGGACATGACCTCAGATAGGAAAAGGGTGGAGAGATAGGATTAGGATCTGCGGTTAGTTTTTGGCTTGGTGCTTTGTGGGTCTAGGTGGGTTGTGTGGGATAGGCTTTTAGGTGTCTCGTTGTTTGGCCTTGCCCTGGTGGTTTCGGTTTTTGGTGCCTCTCCTTTTTGCTTTGTCGTAGTTTTAGGCCCCGTGCGTTGCTTTGTTTTGCTCTGTGTGCTTAGGCTTGACTGCCTTTCGTGCCCTGCTTTGCTTTGGTGCCTTGTTTCTGCTCTGCTTTAGCTTTAGGCCCGTGCGTTGTTTTTGCTTTGCTCTTTGTTGCCCCTTAGGTCTGCCTGCTTTTCTTTGCGCTTTTCTTTGTTGCCTTGCATTGTTTTGCTTGCCTTCATCTTGCCTGTGCTTTGTTGTTTTACCGTCTTTTTGCTTTCTCTCTTTTCTCTCACCCGCACACTTGCACTTGTTGGAGGTCTCGTTGGAAGCAGTCTCTCTTCTCCTGGGTTTACCCTGGGGTAGGGGTAGGATCTGTCTACTTTTTACCTCCCCCATACCCCGCCCCGGCGGGATTGGGTATGTTGTTGTTGTAAGTCTCGTGTACGCCCGGAGTTTACACATATATCAAAGAGTTAATTACATAAATTGTCCTTGTAGTTTGGTTAAAATTACGGATCTTGTCCAAAATTTGCCCCGCTCGTTAAAAAGGACGTAACTTGACATGATGGACTAACGGAAGGGTTAACCTTCTAATTTACTCTTAAGATACAAACCACATGGACGATATATGTAATTTACTCTTAAAATACAAACCACAGGCACGATTTATGTAATTTACTCTTTTAAAAAAAAAAATCTCTAATTTTATTTTACGAAAATATTTTAATTTTATAATAATAAATTAAAAAAAAACTTTTTACAAAAATAAATTTTGTTAAAAAAATATTACAAAATTTAATAAAAAAAATCATTTTACTATAACACTTAAAAAAACCGTTTATATAAAAAATGAATTTATTAAACTTTTTTATAATAATTAAAAAAACTTTTAAAAAAATTAATTTTGTAAAAAAATATTATAAAATTAAAAAAAAATCATTTTACTATAATATTTCACAAAATCTGTTCATTTAAAAAAATTGGTTTATTAAAATATTTTTAGAATAAATTAAAAAAAAATAGAAAAAATCTTTTTTTAATTTTATTATAAAAACAGATGAAAGCGTAATTTTTATACGTTTTCGTCCGTTTTTCTAAAAAGGAAAAAAGATCGTATAAAAACGGATGAAAACGTACAAAAACGGACAAAAACTCATTAAAACATATAAATGTCCGTTTTAATGCGTTTTCGTACATTTTTTATAAAATGTACGAAAGCGTGCAAAAACGTACGAAAAAGCATTAAAACGGACATTTATACGTTTTAAAAAGGACATTTATACGCATTAGAACGAGCATTTATATGGACATTTTTTTCCTTTTTATAAAATGTAATTAACTCTTAATTTTATTATATAAACGGATGAAAGCGCCATTTTTATACGTATAAATGTCCGTTTTTATAAAAAGGAAAAAATGTCCGTATAAATGCCCGTTCTTATGCGTATAAATGCCCTTTTTAAAACGTATAAATGTCTGTTATAATACGTTTTCGTAAGTTTTTGTACATTTTATCAAAAACGTACGAAAACGCGTTAAAACGGACATTATATGTTTTAATGCGTTTTTGTACGTCTTCATACGTTTTCATTCGTTTTTAATTTTATTAAATATTATAGTAAAATGATTTTTTTTAATTTTATAATATTATTTTTCAAAATTAATTTTTTTTAAAGTTTTTTTTAATTATTATAAAAAAGTTTAATAAAATTAATTTTGTAAATAAAAAGTTTTCTTAAGTGTTATAGTAAAATGATCTTTTTATTAAATTTTGTAATATTTTTTTTAACAAATTTTTTTTTTAAAGTTTTCTTTTAATTTATTATAATAAAATTAAAATATTTTCATAAAATAAACTTAGAGATTTTTTTTTTTTTTAAGAGTAAATTACATATATCGTCCCTGTTGTTTGTATTTTAAGAGTAAATTACATATATCGTCCCTGTGGTTTGTATCTTAAGAGTAAATTACAAGGTTAACCCCTCCGTTAGTTCATCATGTCAAGTTATGTCCTTTTTAACGAGCGGGTCAAATTTTGGACAAGATCCGTAACTTTGAGAAACCACGGGGACGTAACCCGCTTAAAAAAAACCACAGGGACAAGATCCGTAATTTTAGCCAAACCACAAGGACGATTTATGTAATTAACTCTAATTTTTGTTAGGTATACCAAGACTTAATTTTATTTAGCAGACATAGATTTTGATGTTGTTATTTAAATTTCACTAGTGATATTATGTTGTACACACGATGCGAGTTTAGTAGCACATAATGAGCGTTGATGAAGTTAAAATATACTCCTTAAAGTTTTTAAAAAATGTTTATATCCTTATATAAATAAATAAGAATTACATGAGTAGTTGTTATTAGTACAATCACGTATATTTATTTTCATAATGTTCCCTTTTTCAATAATTTAGCCATATCTAATATTCAAACTCGTGTCCACATAAGTTAAACTTTTAAAAATTAAATAAATGAGTCCTTGCTGAATGTAAAAAAAACATATATATTTTTTATATTCATAATCTTATGCATATTTATATGTTGTAGTTTTAAAACAACATATATATTGCATTTTTAAGATATAAAGTATAAGAGAGTATTTGTTTATAATATAAAATTTTTAAAAAATATGAAGACTTATAATATTACACTTAACTATATATAACTTTTAAAAATTTAACCACTAAAGTTTTATTAATTACCTTCATTTTTTTTTTAAGTTTTTGTTTTCACAAATTTGACACCTATATTTTTATGGGTTTTTTTTCTCAACCAAATTTCTCCACCAAATTTATTAAAGTTTGAGCAAAATCAATTTAATTTTTACTTTTATTAACCAATCACATCGCATGATTTTGCTTACGTGGTGAAATCGAGCTCTCTTATTGGTCCAATTCTTTTTTCAATAAGAATGAATTTACAAAATCACTTCAAAATGATGTAATTTTATTATTATATAAAAGATTCAGTTTTGTAGATGTTTTTTTATGCATATAGCAAAACTTATCTTTTAAATAATTACCAAAAAAAAAAAAAAAAAAAAAAAGGACTTTTGTATTTTAGAAAAAATAATATTTTTCTATTAATTAATAACCAAATTAACTTTTTTCTTTAAAAAAATATTTAATTAAAAAAAATAAAAACTTTTCCTAATTTAGGAAAAAGGTTAAAAACTCGTTTTATCAAATTATATTCGGATAAAAACTAAAAATACACACGAGGTAGTTATTTTTTATAGTTTTGAATAAAAGTGTAAAACCAGAAAAGAAAAAAGCCAGAGTTCTATTCATTCAAGACAAACACACACAAAAAACCACAAAAGATGAAAAAAAAATAAATAAATAAATAAAAAAAAACTCAATGACACAACAAGAAAAGCAAACAAACTACGACAACTAAAAATTATTTAATCAACATTGCTCATTCTTATTAATCGAAGGTATGCTCTTCCGTTAGTTAATTCAAAGTATTTTAATCTTTGACTTCTTGATTAATGTATTTATTTAGTGTTTTTGCTTTTTTGGTAATTAAGTTGTGGTGTGCTTTAATTGATGTGGTACGACTAGATTTGTGTTGAGTTACATGGGAAAGTACTGTAATTTAAAAAAAAAACTTTGTATTTAATGTGGTTATTTTTTATTAAATTGTTTTGGGCAGCTGTTTTTGGTATGTCCACAATTAAAATTTGCTAACAATTCGGTATTAGATCAGTTGTATGGTCTTTAAAATTAGTTATACAAGTGATAAAATACCTTTGATCATTAGATGTTTATTGTCTACTTCTATGTCATTTACATAAATGTTTGGGTATGCCTTTTGGAAGTGATCATGTATTACAGAATTACTATAATCGTAATATAATGCAAGAGAGGTGGCAAAATGGGTTTGTCGAACGGGCACGGGCATAGGCATGGTGAGGGACTTTGTGGAGTAAGTCCTTGAATCGAGTCCACACCTCATAAAGGGTTTCACCTTGAAGTTGTTGGAACATCAAGATATCATTCCTAAGCTTAGTGGGTCTCCTCGATGGAAAAATTGGGCGAGGAAACGGGTGGTGAGATCTTCGGAATGAGTAGTCTCCCGAGTGGGAAAAGCTTAAGATAGATCCCGCGGGAAGACGCTCAAGCCAATTACTAGCTTGTTCCCGTAGAGAGAATTGGAAGAGACGCAATCGAGTAGTCTCCCGAGTGGTAGTATCAAGGTCAATTGAATCAACGATTTTTAAGAAATCCTTGAGATGCTGATTAGGATCTTCGGAACGAAGTCTATGGAATGCACATCCATTTTGCACCAACCAGATGGTGTCCGATCACAGGGTCGTAGTTTGAGCTAAACGGGGAAGCTCAATGTTATTCCTATAGCCTTGATGGCTCGGTATAGAGTATTCACTAGGAGTACGGCCTCTTGGCGGGTCTTATGGTGGTGGATTTGGTGGTGGTAGTGGATGTTGTGGTGGATCGTTGTTGGGTAGATTATCACCTTCCATGATGAAAAGTGACAAGGTTACGAACAAAGACACATAGAAGGGTGATAGACTACAAGAAAGCTAATAAAAAAGAAAAAATCACACTTGATAGGAATCAAGCGAGTGGACCAAATCAAGATAGAAACCTAACTAGCTATTCTATTCTCCAGCAATGGTGCCAAAAACTTGATAGCGTGGTTCGGGGTCGAAAGACTTCCTTTTCAGCAAGCAAGCTTTACAACCCACTAGGAAGTGTACCTAATCGTTGCAGTGTAGTATGGGCAAGCCTAGGGGGTTGATCGTTCTCTAGGGGAATAGAGATGCTAGTAGAGATGTATGATGAAAATGTGAGGTGAGGAAGATTCTTTTTAGTCTTTTATATTTCTTATGAAAGCAAGTAAAATCTCGGGGTTTGAAGAGTGGGGGTTTGGTAATTCTACCAATTAAACTACTTAACAATTTAAATTAAAAACTAATTAAACTAATTAAAGGTAAAATTTATGGATCGAGTGAGTGTGATTCTTATGATAATTAAAAAAAAATGTTCACTTAGATTTTCTTACACTCTAGTTATCTTTTATTGGTCGGTTGAATTGTAACATCCTCATTCTAATTGGTACGTTGTATTCTGTGTTAGTCATAGGGTGGTGCCTAATTCCCCATTTCTATGAATCGTAACTCTCCTCTAGAACATCCGGGATTGCCAAGTACCGAAGTATCTCCCCCGAATATCCTATTATCCTTAAGCTACAATTCACACAGTAAACACAACAATGGCCTAAGCGCACTCTCAAGATTTTTACTATTTAGGACATTCAAGCTCGCAACAATTAAAGAAGAAGTCAGTTTTCCTTACTCTAGCGTCTACTAATTAGAACAAGAGACAATCTAACAATAATCAATAACTAGGTTTCATTGGATCTAAGCAAACAGTAATTAATTTAGTTATGCATGATAGATAAGTAAGAACACAAACAAACAATTGAACATGGATGAAACAAGGTGATAGATTGGATAAACTGTAACACCCCCAATTTCGTGATACGCAGCGGAATTCAAACTGGGTGTTACTTCATGGCACAACAGTCATAACAATAGAAAACAAACTCTAATGGATTCGTTTTAAAAGATTTATCATTCGATTTATATAAATATCAGAGTTTACAAAAATGAGGTCCCAGTAGTTTCACGGTTTACAAAATACATTAAATTGGTTTTTGAATGATAATAAAATTTATAGCCTTCTTGAGTATCCGTGCTCCTCCGTGCCAGCCTCGTACAATATGGACCTGAAGTACATGCTTAAAACTGTCAATACAAAGGTTGAGTGAATTCATAGGTTTATTGTTAAAAGTTGAACACATAATGTTTGTGTGGGTTACGTTGTTATACACCCATAATGTTGAAAACAAAAACAGTTATTATTAGACTAAGCATCATGCAATCAAGGCGTTAACTTGCTCCAAAATTAAATGGTGAAACTGTTGGTACGTGCCCTAATAGGAAAAATTGTTGTTTTACCTAATGTACTCAAATATAGTGCGTTTGTTTGCCTACCCGGTCAACACAAACGGGATTCGTCAATCCCGATAGATCTATCCACAATATTCGCGCCCACTTCACTCGTGATTAATGATTCATGATTTAGGGACTTAAGTTTGGCAAATGCGGTAACTTAGTGCTAATAAAACAATCAGATAAGTATACATTTTTAAAGCAATGTGTTCGGTTTAAAATAAAGCATGTATCTCCCTCAAGGGTTTGTAAAACAATTAAGTAATAGAAAGTGAGGCTATGAACTCACAGTAATGATCAGCAGCGGAGTGTAACGATATAATGTTTATCAACGATAGAGTACGACAAGATTACGATCTTTAACGATTACATAAGAAAGCATAGTATTCGTGTTTTAGTATATTGTACGATATAAGTGTACAAGTATATGTAGTTTATTGGCTTATGATGTTTTACATGAATCCTTAAATTAAAGTATTCCTTAAATGTTGTTTGGCTATCAAAATCAAGAGGTCGTGAAGTAGTTTAGCATAACATTTGTTATGTATAAATGTTATTCACTCAATGAGTGTTGTGATGAAAATAATTACGGCGTGTCATTTTATAATGTCGTGAAATACAAAGGTTTCAAAAATAGTTTTTAAGTTAATTTAAGTTCATAGGTTTAAACAAGAGTTAAGACTTGTGAAAATGATATTTAGATGGATTATATGTCATATGGTCATTTATCTAGTTTTGTCAAAGTCTAGTAAAGTTCAATCTAATGAACAAGTTTTTGAAACAAGTTTCGGGTTATTAGACTTATACTAGCCGTGCGGCTAACTTATGGTTAAGCATTAATAATCAAGACCATATTAAGGATGTGTCTAAGTTATACAACCTCAAGACAACAATCTTGACTCAATCTTGGCTTTATATTAGCCTCAAATTATCAATATATCACTTAAAGTTCCCACTAAGGTTGTTTTCTAGTCAACAACAGGTCAACTTAGTTTTTGACGTTTTTAGGTTTTGTCGTTCACTTTCAGCTTATGTGACTCGAGTTTTTGTAGAAAAGGTTATTCTGAGCAACTTTCGTATTTCACACTTTTGCTGATTCGGACCCGAAAAGGGTCAAAACCTCGTTTTAAAATCGTATCAGCAAGATTTTGTTCTAAAATCATATTTTCATCTAGTAAAACTTAACTAGGCATAACTTTTTAACCATAAGTACTTTTTAAGTGATTCAAAAGCTCAAGTTCATATTTTTATATTCTCTAACAGCTTCTCAACCTTAATTAAGTCTAAGGTCCAAAGTTTATTTATATCAATAGTCTAATTACAAGTATTTACTTATAATTCATTGCAGAAAGTTTGGCTTAGCATTCAGTCCTACCAAAACGACCATAAGTTGAGTTCTACAACTTGTTTTGACACGCGGCTTTCGCCAAACTTTAATTTTAGGTCTTGGCTACATTTCATAAAACTGAGTTGACTTCCAGAAATGACCAGAACCATGGACTTTTCCCAAATGAATTCTGGTGTGCAGATTTTGACATGTTTTGCCATTTTGGCTCTCATTTACTCATCAGGATGAGTTATGAGGTGCGCCACCCGGCGAAACGACCGAAGACATAGTTCTAAAATCCTATATTATTGAATTGATCTCAACGTTTACTGAGATGATCAGTTTAATCAAACTTTGGGACTGTTTCAGAATTCATGTTCATAGAACTTACCTAGGACTTGTTTTAGCTTGTTTTCATGGTCACAACCTCATGTACAACATCAATTAAGCCTTATTACATATACTACTTATATCAAATTACTTCAAATGAATATAAATTATTACAACCATATTTAATGAATGACAAGAAAATAAACTCAAATCTTACAAGGATTAGGATGACAAGTTACTAGTACAACAAGAACAATTCAACCTTTAACCCTTCTAATCTCTAATCCTTGTCTTGAATCTTCAACCCACTTGATTCTAACCCTTGTTAATCACCAAATAACCCCCTTTATCTCAGCCCCTAACACCTTGAATAACTCCAAATCTAACCATGGAATCACTAAAACAACACTTGGACTATGTAGAGCTCACCTAGGCCTTCATCTTTCTTGTGTAACTTATTATATGATTGAAAGTGGATGATGATGATTTATGATGAAGGATGGACAACCACGGGAGGTGATATGAGATGATTTGTGCAACTTTTTCATGTAAGGAAGGAGATAATGAAGAGTTATCTTCAAGTGGGGGACATAAGGTGGGTGTGTGTAAGTGAGAATGTGTTAGAAGAGGCCATGTGGCCTTTGTGGCTTGCCTTTGCACTATAAAAACGCTGCCTCTCATATGAGGTTGTGAATGTATGTAATATTTTTCCTACTTTTGGTTTATGAGGTGTAGTTTGGTCCCGGTAATTACTAATGTTAAACCCTTAAGTCACGAAATTTAAAACTATGTAACGTAAAAATATAATACTTATAAAAATGTCTAAACTTATTAATATACTCTAACTAGGTATATTAAATGTGTGATAAGTCTCATAGGGTGCGTCTATGTTGTTAAAACCTAATAACGTAGGTTTGAGTACGCGTCTTACGTAAAAAGTAACATATCTACTTAAAAATGATATAGTAGTAATAGTTCATATAAATTATGATTATTGGTGAAAATAAAGTATTTTGAACATATAGACTTATCGTAGTCTTGTGTTGGTCACAAGGAAAATTACCAGTTACTACCGGTTATCGTCCTTGCTTTCACGTTACGGTAAAAGTCAAATAGTCAAAAGTCAAAGTCAAAAGTCAACTTTTAAAAAAATCAAAGGGTAAAATAGTCATTTTACCTTATGAAAAATTACGGGTTGCTACAGTCTCTACCCCTTAAGGGAATTCCGTCCCGGAATTCAGTGTGTGTTATCCGATGTTGAAGTGTTCTAGGAAAATGTGGGTGTATGCGCCGAATTCTAATCTTTGCGTTCTCAAGTTTCTGGTCATAGAATGTGTTATGTACCATTCTAAGTTTTTGGTGATGGTTTAAGTTGATAATCTAAAGGGTTTTGTTAAAATCTTATAGAGTCCAATATACCTAAAGTTTGGCTTTTCCCGATTCTCAAAACGAATCATATCTTATTATATCGAGGCTTTCAACAAAACCTTATTTTCTAACATGGAGTTTTTGCTAACTTTTAACGCCTTACATCTATGTAATTTTCATTTCTGGCGATAGTGTGCGGCATGCAGCCTAATTTATGTTTGTATGGTTTCATTAGTTGTTTCGTGTGTGATCTCTAAACACATTAGTCCAGCAAATGGTTGACTGACACTTTCATCTATATAGTGCCTTAAATGGAATAGTTTTGTTTTTGTTACGGTAATTGTTGTTAGTCAATGGTGTAAGATATTGTTGATGTGAAATGGTTTATAATGATGTGATAATTGTCGTTGTAGGAAAGTCTTGATAGTGGCAAGTGGTTGTCCAAACCACTTCCAAAATCGATCGTGTATTAGGTAGTTTTGAGATGAAGGCTATATCGTATAGTGTTTATGTCTACTAGTGTTTGAAAGAAACGTGATACTGTGAAGTTTTACATACTGACTTATAATGGGGTTCAGATAATGAAGTTATATGTTGATTATTAGGAGAGTGTAGTGTATGTTTACCATTATTCTTCGGTAGAGATGTCAAGTTTGCTTTAAAATCATAAGTGAATTTTAAAGGATTATGGCAGAATGATATCCTTGAAACCTAAACAGGCTAGTACTTCTAAGAAATGACGAGAAGATTTGATGACTATTCCAAGATAGTAGTTAGGATTATTTCATGAATGGAAACTTTCAAGAATGAAATTAGGTAGTATAAATAAGTATTAAGATCTTGCTGAGTGGTAAGACACTATCATGTCTCTAGATATTTTTAATGAATTCTAGTGGTTTATCGAGTTTAAGTAGGAAATTAACCTGAATATAACCCTTGTATAATTATTCTCAGTGTTTAAAAATTTTAAGTTGAACATAGTTAATCAGGCTATGTTCCACTGTCCCTAGGTTAAATATAGGTGATTAGGCTATATTTAAGCAAAGGCAATATCAAACCATTTAGTTGCAAGTCCCGACCATAAAAGACTTGTAACCTATGTTTTCACATTCCATTGCATAGAAGATAGTATGGGTAGATACGTGTGGAAAGGAAATCTTAAGTAATTCTAAAATAGTCCATACTTGGCCAGGAGTACGAACTTTTAACAATGAAGGTTTCAAAAGAGAATTTTGATGAATGTGGAGAAAGTTGTTGAACTTCAGCTTTTGTAGATGATGAATTAGTTTTTCCTTTAGAAATTCTATTTCTTGTATTTCCATTAGGGAAATTGATAAATTGTGACGGGTTTCATGTAAAACAATATTATATAAAGTTTATAAGATAATTTCTAGAGGCTTTGTATAACTTACAATGTCTATGAAGTAAATTAGACCATTGTGTAACTCACAATGTCTGAGAAGTAGTTGAGACCATTGTGCAACTCACAATGTCTGAGAAATAGTTGAGACCATTGTGTAACTCACAATGTCTGAAAAATAGTTGAGACCATTGTGTAACTCACAATGTATGAGAAAGTAAATGATACCACTGTTTCACTCACAGTGTCTGAGGATATAAGAGAGGCCACTGTAGGATTTACAGTGTCTGAGAATGTAATAGAGACCAGTGTATAAATTACAATGTATGGGAAGTAGGAAAGACCATTGTAATCAGTTACAATGTCTTGGAGGAAGTTTCGTAATCCTAAAATGCATGAGTAAATACATGATTTGGAAAAATATGATTGTGTTGTAATGCCTTAGAATAGGCATACGCAGATGTGTTTAGTACATCATTTATGATTCAAATTATGTCGAGTGTATATATCAATATACTAGTATGTTTGTATGGCTTAAAATGCCTAAAAGTCACATAATCGTCTGGAGGATGGAAGGCACGGAGAACGGAAGGCTATAAAATATTTTTTTTGTAAAAGTAGTTATAGTTTAGGTCACAATTAGACCCGTTTCTCTATAATTAAGGCTCTGATACCAATCTGTAACACACCCGATTTCGTGATACGCAGCGGAATTCAAACTGGGTGTTACTTCATGGAACAACAGTCATAACAATAGAAAACAAACTCTAATGGAGTCGTTTTAAAAGATTTATCATTCAATTTATATAAATATCAGAGTTTACAAAAATGAGGTCCCAGTAGTTTCACGGTTTACAAAATACATTAAATTGGTTTTCGAATGATAATAAAATTTATAGCCTTCTTGAGTATCCGTGCTCCTCCGTGCCAGCCTCGTACAATATGGACCTGAAATACATGCTTAAAACTGTCAACACAAAGGTTGAGTGAATCCATAGGTTTATTGTTAAAAGTTGAACACATAATGTTTGTGTGGGTTACGTTGTTATACACCAATAATGTTGAAAACAAAAACAGTTATTATTAGACTAAGCATCATGCAATCAAGGCGTTAACTTGCTCCAAAATTAAATGGTGAAACTGTTGGTACGTGCCCTAATAGGAAAAATTATTATTTTACCTAATGTACTCAAATATAGTGCGTTTTTTTGCCTACCCGGTCAACACAAACGGGATTCGTCAATCCCGATAGATCTATCCACAATATTCGCGCCCACTTCACTCGTGATTAATGATTCATGATTTAGGGACTTAAGTTTGGAAAATGCGGTAACTTAGTGCTAATAAAACAATCAGATAAGTATACATTTTGAAAGCAATGTGTTCGGTTTAAAATAAAGCATGTATCTCCCCCAAGGTTTTGTAAAACAATTAAGTAATAGAAAGTAGGGCTATGAACTCACAGTAATGATCAGTAGCGGAGTGTAACGATATAATGTTTATCAACGGTAGAGTGCGACAAGATCACGATCTTTAACGATTACATAAGAAAGCATAGTATTCGTGTTTTAGTATATTGTACGATATAAGTGTACAAGTATATGTAGTTTATTGGCTTATGATGTTTCACATGAATCCTTAAGTTAAAGTATCCCTTAAATGTTGTTTGGCTATCAAAATCAAGAGGTCGTGAAGTAGTTTAGCATAACATTTGTTATGTATAAATGTTATTCACTCAATGAGTGTTGTGATGAAAATAATTACGGCGTGTCATTTTATAATGTCGTGAAATACAAAGGTTTCAAAAATAGTTTTTAAGTTAATTTAAGTTCATAGGTTTAAACAAGAGTTAAGACTTGTGAAAATGGTATTTAGATGGATTATATGTCATATGGTCATTTATCTAGTTTTGTCAAAGTCTAGTAAAGTTCAATCTAATGAACAAGTTTTTGAAACAAGTTTCGGGTTATTAGACTTATACTAGCCGTGCGGCTAAGTTATGGTTAAGCATTAATAATCAAGACCATATTAAGGATGTTTCTAAGTTATACAACCTCAAGACAACAATCTTGACTCAATCTTGGCTTTATATTAGCCTCAAATGATCAATATATCACTTAAAGTTCCCACTAAGGTTGTTTTCTAGTCAACAACAGGTCAGCTTAGTTTTTGACGTTTTTAGGTTTTGTCGTTCACTTTCAGCTTATGTGCACCCGAGTTTTTGTAGAAAAGGTCATTCTGAGCAACTTTCGTGCTTTACACTTTTACTGATTCGGACTCGAAAAGGGTCAAAACCTCGTTTTAAAATCGTATCAGCAAGATTTTGTTCTAAAATTATATTTTCATCTAGTAAACTTAACTAGGTATAACTTTTTAACCATAAGTACTTTTTAAGTGCTTCAAAAGCTCAAGTTCATATTTTTATATTCTCTAACAGCTTCTCAACCTTAATTAAGTCTAAGGTCCAAAGTTTATTTATATCAATAGTCTAATTACAAGTATTTACTTATATTTCATTGCAGAAAGTTTGGCTGCGCATTCAGTCCTGCCAAAACGACCATAAGTTGAGTTCTACAACTTGTTTTGACACGCGGATTTCGCCAAACTTTAAGTTTAGGTCTTGGCTACATTTCATAAAACTGCGTTGACTTCCAGAAATGACCATAACCATGGGCTTTTCCCAAATGAATTAAGGTGTGCAGACTTTGACATGTTTTGCCATTTTGGCTCTCATTTACTCATCAGGATGAGTTATGAGGTGCGCCACCCGGCGAAACGACCGTAAGACATAGTTCTAAAGGCCAATCTTATTGAATTAACCTCAAGGTTTACTGAGATGATCAGTTTAATCAAACTTTGGGACTGTTTCAGAATTCATGTTCATAGAACTTACCTAGGACTTGTTTTAGCTTGTTTTCATGGTCACAACCTTATGTACAACATAAATTAAGCCTTATTACATATACTACTTATATCAAATTACTTCAAATGAATATAAATTATTACAACCATATTTAATGATTGACAAGAAAATAAACTCAAATCTTACAAGGATTAGGATGACAAGTTACTAGTACATCAACAAGAACAATTTAACCCTTAACCCTTCTAATCTCTAATCCTTGTCTTGAATCTTCAAACCACTTGACTCTAACCGTTGTTAATCATCAAATAATCCCCTTTATCTCAGCCCCTAACACCTTGAATAACTCCAAATCTAACCATGGAATCACTAAAACAACACTTGGACTATGTAGAGCTCACCTAGGCCTTCATCTTTCTTGTGTAACTTATTATATGATTCAAAGTGGATGATGATGATTTATGATGAAGGATGGACAGCCATGGGAGGTGAGATGAGAGGATTTGTGCAACTTTTTCATGTAAGGAAGGAGATAATGAAGAGTTATCTTCAAGTGGGGGACATAAGGTGGGTGTGTGTAAGTGAGAATGTGTTAAAAGAGGCCATGTAGCCTTTGTGGCTTGCCTTTGCATTATAAAAATGCCACCTCTCATATGAGGTGGTGAATGTATGTAATATTTTGCCTACTTTTGGTTTATGAGGTGTAGTTTGGTCCCGGTAATTACTAATGTTAAACCCTTAAGTCACGAAACTTAAAACTAGGTAACGTAAAAATATAATACTTATAAAAATATCTAAACTCATTAATATACTCTAACTAGGTATATTAAATGTGTGATAAGTCTCATAAGGTGCGTCTATGTTGTTAAAACCTAATAACGTAGGTTTGAGTACGTGTCTTACGTAAAAAGTAACATATCTACTTAAAAATGATAAAGTAGTAATATTTCATATAAATTATGATTATTGGTGAAAATAAAGTATTTTGAACATATAGACTTATCGTAGTCTTGTGTTGGTCACAAGGAAAATTACCAGTTACTACCGGTTATCGTATTTGCTTTCACGTTACGGTAAAAGTCAAATAGTCAAAAGTCAAAGTCAAAAGTCAACTTTTAAAAACATCAAAGGGTAAAATAGTCATTTTACCTTATGAAAAATTACGGGTTGCTACATAAAAAAATTTATCTTTAAGTGTAAAAGAGGGTTTGGAACCCTAAAATACTGCCCAAGTCGGACCTTAAACGAACTAGGATTTGCTCTCAAATACAGAAAATTCAAAGTCTATATATAGATTTTACACTCGCGACGGCGTCGCCTTTTGATGGTGACGTCGTCTGATCGCCGTCATTAGGGTTTCGTCTTAGACAAGTCATCAACGGGACGACGTCAGGTAAGAATTAGTGATGCCATCTGGATTGCTTCTGGATAGAGTTTTGGTCATCTGGTGTGAAAAGAAAGAGTGAGGGCCTTCTGAGTTAAGGCGTGACGCCGTCATGTGTTAAGACCAAAGTAAGTTCTTAGCCGTCGCTTGAGAGTATTTGGAATACCATGTGAGCGACGGCGTGGCCCTTTGAGTTGGGACGCCGTCAGGCTTAAGAAAATGCCTTGTTTTCTTGACTTTGTCGTTTTCTTCATGTTTTCGCTCCTTTTCGTCCAAATATGCTTGATTCCAACATTTTCTTCCAAAAGACATAAAATGTGAAAAGGGACGATTTCAAGCAGTAACGGATATAAAATGATTTAGGGCTTAAATGACCCCCTAAAAACGTATATTTTAAATCCTTATCATTGAACACTTGTTAAAAAGATTTAAATCAAATTCGCTCTGATACGAATGTCAGGTTTCGAAACAAAGTATAAAACAGTTTCACGAACAACACAAGTTCTAACTTTTCAATGTATAACTCTTTATTGATATGAATAAAAGAATTAAAAAGTGTTGTGCAGAAAACACTTAATTGTATGATAATATAAAACAGCTCTCTGATAAGAAAACTTTGAAACAAAGTTTGCAAGTGAACTTATGTGGTCTGTATGATTGGATCATCGGACCAATTGTAAATTCAAGAGAGAGAGTAAATGCACTTCAATAACTTTTACAATAAATACGTCAAGTAGTTCATTTACTCTCAAACAACATTCCTTTTATACTATGTATTAGGTAGTCACTTAGTGGGGTTAGGTAATACATGTTGAGCATTCCATGGAACAAGTACATAAAGGTACATCTTTCATTTAATGCTTCTATTCTTGGAAACCCGCCAAGCGTACTTTAGTGAAACAGTTCTACCAACTGTTCACTATTTTTCATCAACTCATGCTTGTTTTGACTTTTACCAAATGCGCTTGATTCCGCTCATTTGCATCTTTGAAAAGTCCCGCCTAAATGTTTAAAGGACTCTGCTCTGTTGGGGAGTCAGAGAGCTGATAGGTTCATCAAGGTATTGTCAACCCCTAATGAACCTTTATCCTTCAGCTTCAGTTCCTTCTACATACGAGCTGACCCGCATCAGCTAGTGAGTATGTATTCAAGTAATCTTCGACTTCCTTGACGATGTCTATGACTTGAACTTGCTGAGGCTGCTCGCAGGAGTCTTCTTGAGTTTCACACTGATTTCATTATCAATGAGTCTTCTTTACTTGAATTATATATGTTTAAATCTTAGTCAAAGACCATTGGGCCTTTGTTAGGGAGTCAGAGAGCTGAGAGGTTCACCAGGGTATTGTCAACCCCTAATGACTTTATCCTTTAGCTTCAGAGAGCTGAGAGGTTCATCAGGGTATTGTCAACCCCTAATGAACCTTTATCCTTCAGCTTTAGTTCCTTCTACATACCAGCTGACCCACATCAGCTACTGAGTATGTCTTCAAGTAATCTTCGACTTCCTTGACGATGTCTATGACTTGATTTTTTTTAGGCTGCTCATAACGAGTCTTCTTGAGTTGCTCACTGATTTCATTATCAACGAGTCTTCTTTACTTAGATAATTTATGTTCAAATCCTAGTCAGATACTATTGGGCACTGAATTGGCCAAACAATAACACTTGACTGATAACCTTTCCTCCTCCGTCGTCCAAGACTATGAGGTTGTGTAGTCCCCACAGTTGTGTCAGTTGTATCTATTATGGTACCTTTTTTAGGTCTTTTTCCTTTTCTTCGTGTCCTTTCTTCGCGGGTTTCTTGTGGTGGTGGTGGTGGTGGTTATGTTTGTTGTAATGGACAGATTGGTGGCGGATTTTGTTGAAGATGTTGAAATTGTTGGTTAAGTAGTTGTTGTTGTTGTTGAAATAGTTGTTGATGAAATACAGTGACGGACCCAGCCGGAATACTATGGTGGTTCCTTAAGAGAGTATAGAGAATAAATCATTAGGTCAACTAATTGTATATTGGGTTGGGTCAGATTCGTTTAACGTGATTGCATTAAAAAAAAACTTAGCATTAAATATAAATCAAATAATAGTAAAAGTGTTGATAATTGGGTTTTCATTTTTTCATAGCAAAAATGAATATATAATTGTATCAATATTACAAAGTTATACATTTATCGAATTTGTGTCTGTGTGACAGTGGACTCAAACCCTGCAAATTATTCAACAAGATCAGAAATTCGATTACCTCAAAAATCACATTTAGATTTAGTAGTATTAATTTAATTTTGGCGTTAAAATGAATACAACTTTTATTACTTTTGTAATTGTAGAACTACTATTATTTTTTATTTTTTTTATTATTATATTTTTTTTGTTAAAGGGTTTTCCGGTAAAATATATTATAACAAAAAAAAAACAGTTAAGTACAATGGAATGTGGCTGAAATACCACATTAACCTAAAGCAACCGCTTGAACAACTACTAGATCATTTGTAACATGCCACAAAAGGGCCACACTAACTACATACACAAAATGGAACACCAAAACTGTCCAACTGCTACATTAGAAGTAGTCGTTTCATCATAAACATTCTCAACATCAGCATCATCACTCTCATGTAGATCACGCAAAATACTCTTCCCATCTTCCTTCGTGAGGAGGTCAAAGTCCGCATTCTTACCCGACCAAATACCGGTCTTCTTGAGAGGCCCCCCCACCTTTTTCTTTGCATCATCAATTCAGTTACTATATAGGTTGTGTACAATACTTATATAGCAACAACATTTACTTGTTAATCAAAATTATCGTATATAGAGTTCGCTAAATATTTGTATGGGCTTTTGTGAAAATGTAGAAATTTTTTATATAAAATAAGTGGAGGGGCCAAAGAAATGTTTTTATAAAAATAAAGCACCGAGGATAATATAAATTAATTATGAATTGGGTAGTCTTGATCACAAAAAACATAGCCGGCCAAAAACTCCAATTATAAGATGGTTCCTTAGCTAGTTCTAAGGTAGGTCTTAATTTTCTTTTTTTTATACAAACTTTCAAAGGTATCAGTTTTTAAGATGGTTCCAGGTTACCACCTAGTTAAGCCTAGGTCTGCTTCTGATGAAATAGTTGTTCAGGTGTGTGTTGGCATTTTATATTGGCTACCAAACGGAGGAAAATTGGGATGTTGTGACGAAGGTGTACGAGGGTTTGATGAAGATCATTATTGCGATATACCGAGAAGATTGTTGAAAACAGATCATTTGGTTGTTGAGACATTTTTTTGATATTTTTTTGTGTGTAAAAGAATGAAAGTGAAAATGAAAGTAGCGAGTAGTTTGTGTGTAAAATTAGTTGTGTATAAAGCTCATTATAGTGTGTAAAAATGGTTGTGTATTAGTTTTATAAAAAAATTGAAAAGTAGTCGTTGAATTTAAACAGGCAAAAAAAAATTGGACTTTTCCTCTTTGGCTTCGCGCCAGTTAATTTGCGTAGGAAATGGCGCGAGGATGGGGAGCGGCGGTGGTTTAATGCCGGAATAGCGGCACTAAATGAATGGCCAAGTAGGAATAACGTTGGTGGGACGCTATGACACCCATCGCTCAAAAGAACATTTATACAACCGCAAATGAGAATCCATATGCAAAACAAAAAAATACAGACATATGAAATGAATTCGGAACTATGTGGAGACTCGCATAAATGCACTCGTATCCAAGGTACCAAAGTAACTACCCTTATCACTAATACAAGCAACACTAAGTAGCTGGTCTTTAATCCGTTTGAAACTTCAAGCCTCTTGGAATGGTTAGTGAAGAAATTTGGAACACAAACTCTTGGAATGGTTAAAGTGAAGATGGTATTATTACTCTAGGTGTCTTGCTTGAAAGCCACTCTTCTCTCTTTCAAACTTGAAATGTTCTTGCATGTTGACACTAGTGTAAAAGTGTGTGTACATCCCGTTAAGAATTTTAAATAAAGATCATAGTCAATTCAGGCATGAAATTCTCAGATGAAATAAAATGAATTTCTCCATTTAAGTGTTAGTGCTACGGCTAAGTGCTAGTATTACCAGGGGTGAGATCAATAAAGATCACATAAAAACTAAAGATCAAATGGATGAATCTCAACCATTCATTTTTGATCAAATTAATTAAAATTCATTTTCACCCTTATATTTAAAAATTAAATATCTCACAAACCGTTAATAATTAGATAAAACTAATTATACCATTGCGACAAGAATAAAATTATCTTTCTATAGAGATCCAATATTGTATACTTTCGACGAACTTATTTTTTATCGTTTTTTACGGGTTTCGATATATTACACTATAAATGAAAATTTATAAAAAATACTATTTTGTGTTAACACAACCCCAAAACTACAAACCCTAAACCCTAAAAACCCTAACCCCTAAACCCTAAAAACCCTAACCCCTACCCTAAAAACCCTAACCCCTAAATCTTAAAAATCCTAACCCCTAAACCTTAAACCCCTAAAACCCTAACCGCTAAACAAAAATACCTAAACCCTATCCGCTAAACCCTAAGAAACCTAAACCCCCTAACTCCTAAAAAGCTTAACCCAAAAAAGTCAAACCCCTAAACCCTAAACCCTAAACCCTAAATATAAACCCTAACCGGAAACCCTAAACCCACAAAAAAATCGGAAAAAAAATTTCGTCGAAAGTATATGATGTGGGATATCAAATTAAAGATAATTTTATGCTTGTCGTGATGGTATGATTAGTTTCGTCTAACGATCAATGGTTTGTGAGATATTTAGTTTTTAAAAATGAATGTGAAAATTTATTTTATTGTTTTGATGAAAAAATGAATGGTTGAGAATGGTTTATTTGATCTTTAGTTTTTCTTTGATCTTTATTGAACCAAACTCAGTATTACCAAGCGTAAATTGAACCAAGGAACACATGAACAAGAATGACAGAGTCGCAAATTAATACCATATAAAGTTCAATAAATTTACCAGTCATATATACCATGTGTTACTGGAGTGAGGATCAAATGAGAAATATAATTAAGATGAGAAAGATAAGAAGAAATTACAACCATAAATTTTAGATGCACCTACAAAAATAAATGCATCTCTCTATTATTTCTCCTTCCTTAATTAAAATATGTGGCTAGTAATTTTTCTCATTCTTCTCATCTCAATAGTTCTTCTCACTAGATCTATTCCATGTGTAACTGGACATACATTTATCTTTGTACTTTTCCAGGTTCATCCCTTTATATTCGTGTTAGAGGTACATACTATACTGCACAAAGCCATAAATCAATGTACATGTGACGTTTTATTCACATACTAATGACGACCATTACGTCATATACCAAACTTCTGGCAAATATCTGCTAGAGCCCGATATAGAGTGGCAGCTGCTGGAGGTCTAGCCAAGGAACCAAGCAGAATTTCCGGCGCATTTATATATTGTTTTCCATAGAATCGGGAATTTTCATGTGTACGTGTTGTCACAACACTCCCTTCCAACGAACATCCAACAAATGCTCCTGCAATGTAAACAACATCTGAATCAACTAAAACCTACCTTTGGACTCGACCCATTTACTTGAAATTGGATTGATTTAGGTTACATTCCAGGAGTCGAATGGACCAATCTAAAAAACTTACCTAAAGATGACATTACACAGGTTAAAAGACACCCCGCTAGGTGTTATGTAAGTGTTCTCAACTTCCTAAACCGATTTATTCAAACAAAGTACTCCCTCCGTCCCAAAATATAAGTCATGTTTGACTTTTTGAATCAAACTTTGACTTCAAATATTTTTATTTATATATACGATACTTTATGCAAATAATGAATTGGGTTTTAAATGTATTTTTCATTGATATAATTTTCATCAAGTATTATATAATACAAACAAAAATATTTAAGGGCAAAGTTGGATAGTCAAACTGGACTTATATTTTGAGAGAGAGGTAGTAGATACTATTTAATAGTGAACCTGTTATAATGATAATTTAATTTATACAATTTTGAAATGAATTTAAAAGGATGGATAACCCAGCCCTATTATACCCGTTAAAAAGCACACTGAAAATTACCCATTTTAACATGTTATCCAATCTGCAAAATTCATAACTCCCATCAATATTATCATAAAACTTTTTATACAAGATATGTGATTCAATGCACTCTCTCTAGCCTTCTAATTACTTTCTTTCTATTTTAGAGAGGAAAGATATAGCAGAGTTTGAAAATTAGTTAGGTAGTCTCCATAATTTACTCAGTACAAAAGGATTTATTGCAAATTTGTCCTATAAAGCCAAAATATACTTTCTGCTCAATTAAACGTACAAAGCATAAGAAGTGAATTTTAGTCACGAGACACATGTCTCCAAAAAGCACATTCGGTATAATACAACTAATAAAGCACATATTTGCGGAAGCACTAGCCTTTCATTAGAATAAATCTCTAGAACCAGTCAACTCTTTAATGAGCATATATTACATTAGAAATTTCGTAATAAACATAATATAAAGCTTAAATTAAGATCGTAACACATTTTACTGCCAAATATTCATTTGCCAAATTAAAAGTTAAATTTATTGTTGTTCACTTTCTTTTTACTTCTTGCTTTAAAAAGATGCATGATTATAATAATAAGATTGACTATCATTTTTTATAAGAAAATGATCGCTATAGAATTTTGCATCTTCTGTCAATGCTTGAAGCTAATATCATGTTAAGGTTTGGTCAGTTGTACCCTAAGATTGTTTGTAGTCTTGTAGAATATATATCATGTTATTTAAACTAAGCTAAAATGCTTTACACTATGTTCTTGAGTTTTTTGGAGGACATTAAACTCAAGGGAAGAGAAAAGAAGAAAAAACAGTAACTTTTTCCAAATGTGTTATCGAGTTGGAAGGAAGGGGAAAGGAGGAGGGAAGGCTCATGTTCTTGAGTTAGATGAGGGAGGGAAGGGAAATGGAACAAAATCTGTCATTTTACAATTTTGCCATTATACTCCGTTTTCTAGTATTTTAAGAGTTGGTCATAGAAGCCAAAAGACACTACACCAAGCATAATTATGTCCACTGAAGTAATAAATTTGTTGAGACTACTAATTATATTAGCCAACCATAACTGTTAGCCAGTATTTCGACAGGAAGTCAGGGTGGTGTAGAGAAGCCAACATCTAGTGTTCGAGCTTGACTATGTTTCAAGAATAAGTCTTACATAAACAGAAAAACCAAGTTGATTAAACACTTAAAAACCGGCCAAGAAACCAAGATATGATGGGGCTTTACAACTGGCCAGTACAGACAAAACACAGTAGCAACAAATTATCATTAGTAATGACAAAACACAGTAGCAACACATGAAAATGGAAATTATCAAGAGCTTAGGTTCGAGCCTTGAATTTATGTTTTTACAGTAGCAACAGAAGTTCAGAAAGAAACTGAGAAGAGATAAACATTGGAAGAAGGAAGTTCGATTCAGGGTTAATAAGTAATGAAATGGACTTATTTGAGATATGTCTACTTTTTCACTTAAAAGCCCAAATTGACAGACTGAACTTGACCCATTAGAACTCTTATATGGAAATGCTAGGGTGAAAGTTGAAAAACACGTCAAAAAAAAATTTAGATTTACCAATATACGTAACATACATTATTAATTACCAATATCGCTAAAATACTTTCATTTTGTGAACAATATCGCTAACTTACATTTTATTTTTATGATCCAAAATTCCAATTTCCAGATTCCGGTCATCCACCGTCACACGTCCACCATCGACTCTTCCATTGATCAAGATTCTGGCCACCCGACATCCACCAAAAACATTGGATCCATTTCTTAATGGCCATAACCACCATCATCTTAAAAAAATCAAGTAAAACTCATAACTAAAACAAGTTTCCGGAGTCATCGGTTTCAGCTGCTAAATTCAAACCCACATTCAACAATCTGAATCGATTAACAGGTGTTGACCAATCAGTGGTTCGTAACCACATGCATATATAGCTTCAGTTGTCACACACTACGTTGTCAACTACAACTACATCCACCTTCTTTACTCCATTATGTTTAAGGTTAGTTCTATAAATTTGGATATAAGTTTCCTTTCTTTACAGAAAAAAGGTCGGTGTTTCCTTTATAAAAAGCCAAAATCTTATTCTCTCACAAAATTTTCCAGTGGAGAATTAGCATACGACAACTTCTTTCGTTTTCAAGGTAATATAATCTTTCATGTTTCAATCTTATTTATATATTCGTTTCATAAGATTACAAGGTTACGTATTGTGAGTGTTTATTGAATATAGGATTCGATTTAAGGAGATGTCGAAAAGAATTAGAATGAGCACTGATGATCCAAAGGTGTTGATTCAGTGCATACAATTGTTGTTACCTTTAAAAATGAAACAAACTACAAGAAGCTTATAAATAAGCTGCTTATTCGAACTATTTGGTTTATCTTCATGGTGATGAAAACGCGATTTGGGTTTGAAGCCAAATTGGGTCTAGATTAGATTAAATAAATTGACAAGGTAATGATTTGTTGAACGTCATGATATGGGATTAGTGTTTCTGGGTTTAAACATGAACCTAAAAAAAGAATAAATGTAAATTAAAGAACAAAATCAAAGGGGGAATAACGAGTTAACGAGTTAAACCGGTCATATTAGCGATATTGACAAACATTTGACAGTATTTTAGCGATACTAATAATTAATAGAGTACGTTAAGTATTTCGGTAAGTATAAAAAAATGTGTTAACAGGTTTTCAGCTTTCACCATTCTATGTTAAGAACCCACCAAACATAAAACACGTATAGAGACTTAATGTATGCCTTGACTGAGGTGCACGCCTTAGTATGCTTTTGGAATACACCTCCCTTCCCTTCCCATCTTACAAAAGTCTTGATACACAATATAAAAAAGTTGTATCCACCGTGCCCATACTTTTTCTCACTTAGAAACAAACTCAAGAAAACACTGTTAACGAGATACAACACAAGTCCAATCATGAAGCAGATTCATCCATTTTGAGGTATTATGCCTAAAAGAAATTGGGCAGTAAGGATGCATATCCATTTATAGCTCTAACGCAAAAACTATACTTAGCCAACAGTGTTAGCACTTTTTGTTACGATGGTGGTTATCAAAACAGACATTATCCACAAAGAATTTACAAACCTCCTTCAATATAGGTTTCTAATCAATGTGAAGTGTTGATGATTTCCTGATCCATCAAAAATTCAAAAGGTTTTATATGTTTCAAATTCTTTCTTCTGCTCGTGTGTAGGTTTTAAAGTGCTTTAGGTGCACGTGTGTTACTCCAACAGCTTTTCCCTCCATTCCAACCCATATCATTCCCTTTAAATACCCATTTTAGTTGTAACATTTCATTCCGTCTGTTTTGTAAACATTTCTCTCTCATTTCAATCAATCAACTTGTAACTGATTTTTGGTCATTTGATCAATCATCAATGGAGTGATAAGGTTCAAATCATGTTCTAGATATTGTGATTTCATCTTATTCTCTTAGTTCTTATATCATTTCTTCATTGAAATCTATAAGTCCATATCAAGTGGTATCAAGAGCCTCTTTCTTGGCAATTCCTTTTTCTTTTCCGATCAAATTCTGTTAGTTTTCCAGCAAGAAACAGTTATTTTCCGGCGAACTGTTTTTCTTTGATTTTTGGCGGTCAAACACTTCAAATTTTCATTTCTCTTTGTTCTTAATTGTTACAAAGGCGTTTCATTGTTAACTTCACTTTTACTTGATTCTAATTGCTCAAGAAACTGTGTGTAGGTGACGGGTGACTGTTTGATTCAATTGGCTGCTTCTTGGAGCACTAATACAGTATCACAAGAAACAGTTAGTTCAGATGGTGACAAGGGCTGCCACTTCTAGAAACAGTCGTTTAGAAATGGAGCCTGATCTCAGGGAAATGATTACGACTTTGCAAGATACGGTTACTCAATTGGCTCAAACTCTTCAGACAATTTCAACCAATTTTGACAATGTTAATGTGTCACAAGGGTATTTGACCACTGAAATACACAAGCTAAAGAATGGGGAAGGTAGTAGTAGAGGGATGTACACAAGAATGACAAAGTTCCCTAAGTTTTCAAGGGAAGATGTAAAGGGGTGGTTGCTCAGATGTCATCAGTTCTTTAAAGTAGATAGTGTGGAAGAAGAAGAGAAGGTTAGATTGGTCTCTATTCACTTATATGATAAGGCTTTGGCATGGCATAGGCAATTTGTGAAGATTCATGGAGAAACAGTGGTTTGGGAGTTTTATGAGCAGAAATTTATAGAAGATTTGGCACTTGTTTATGAAGATCCTATGGAAGAACTAAAGAATCTGAGGCAAAGTGGTACAGTGTATCAAGATAGTTTGAAACATTGTTGAGTATATGATGCTTATCATTTGGCAAGAATGCACGAGGCTGCAAAAGTTGTGATCAACAAGAGGTATACTCCTATTTTACCTACTCCCAAACAGCCTGTTGCTAATACTTATGCTAATAGAAACACAACTTATAACACTAGACCACAAACTCACTTAGCCTTACCTGCAACACCATATAATAGAGGCCCTTCAACTACTAATGCACCACCAAAGAGGCAATTGTCACAAAAGGAATAGGAGGAAAAAAGGTCGAAGAATCTTTGCTTTTACTGTGACTAAAAGTACAGACCAGGGCATAAATGTAGTGGTCAGTTGTTTTCCTTAGAAGTCCTAGCAGATGAAGAGTGTAGTGAAAGTGTAGGTAAGGAAGTGGTGCAGTTAGAAGAGGAAATGCTTGAGAATACAGTAGAAGAACAAACTGTGTACCCACATATCTCATTGAATGCTTTAGCTGGGGTGAATAGTTTTCATACTATGAGGGTCAAGGGTCATGTGGGAAAACAAGTTATTCATATTTTAGTAGATTCTGGGAGTACACATAATTTTGTGGATGTTCAGTGTGCTAAGAAGTTGGGATGTCCAATAAGTAATTAGTGTCCTTTACAAATTGATATGCCCGGAGGAAATCAAATAAGTACCGCAGCTTGCAAAAACTTCACTTGGTCTTTACAAGGAGAGGAATTCAAAAGTAATGTTATGTTACTGAAGTTGGGAAACTGTGATATGGTTTTAGGGTGCCAGTGGTTGACTACTTTGGAAAATATTCTTTGGAATTTTGACACTTTTGAGAATGGAATTCAAATTTAAGGGGAAGAAACTAACTTTGAGAGGCACCAAACAAGCTACTTTACAGTCGATACTGGGAAGGATTATGGTAAGATTTTTTTTGAAAACCACAAGAGCATGTCTTTGTGTGTTTACCCTGCTACACTGATGTGTCTATGGGTAGTGAATGAGTGGAAATGAGTGGGACTGATAAGAGTGCTTTAGCAGTTGTGTTGGACGATTTTCAAGATGTCTTTGCAGTGCCAAACACCCTACCACCCCATAGGTCTCATGAGCACAAAATTGTACTACAAGAGGGTACTCCCACCTGTCAACATTAGACCTTACAAACATCCCCTTTCTCATAAAGATGCAATAGAATTGATGGTAAGAGTTGTTAGACTGGAGTGATTAGACATAGCCACAATCCTTTTTCCTCACCCATTGTCATGGTTAAGAAAAAGGATGGGTCATGCCATTGTCATGGTTGAGAAAAAGGATGGGTCATAGAGAATGTGTATAGATTATAGACAACTCAACAAGCATACTATCAAAGACAAATTTCCCATACCAGTCATAGAAGAGCTAATTGATGAATTGAGTGGAGCAAAGATCTTTAGCAAACTGGATTTGAGGTCTGGATACCATCAAATCAGAATGGTGGATTCAGATGTTCATAAGACAGCCTTTAGGACTTATGAAGGCCATTATGAGTTTCTTGTGATGCCTTTTGGCCTCACTAATGCACCTTCTACCTTCCAGTCATGATGAATACAGTTTTCAAGGAGTTTTTGAGGGAGTTAGTGTTAGTCTTCTTTGATGACATACTCATTTACAGTGACTCAATGGCTTCTCACTTGCAACATTTGCCAAGCAAAGTAAATGTGTATTTGCAGTGGATCTAAGTAGAGTATTTAGGCCATGTTATTTCTGCAAAAGGTGTAGCAACAGATCCTTCCAATATTTGAAGTTATGAAGGAATGGCTTGTACCAAAGAATGTGAAGGAGTTAAGCGGATTTCTAGGATTGACCGGTTATTACACAAGATTCATCAAAAACTTTGCAACAATCACTCAACCCCTTACTAGTTTGCTCTAAGAAAAATGGCTTTGAATGGAATGGGTCTGCACAAATAGCCTTTGACCAGTTAAAAAATGCTATGATTCAAGCTCCAGTATTAACATTGCCAAATTTTGAAGAAGAATTTATTGTTGAAACTGATGCATCAGGCAGTCTTACAACAAGGAAGTCATCCCATTCCTTACTTGAGTAAAACTCACCCAAGCATCAATCTCTTTCTACTTATGAAAAAGAGTTTATGGGAGTGGTTTTGGCTTTGTAAAAATGGAGAGGCTATCTTTTTGACAAATAGCTACCTAAACTGATGGGTTTTGATTATGAGATAGCTTATAAGAAGGGGGCTGATATTGGAGCAGCTGATGCATTATCCAGGTTAACTATTAGTGGAGAGCTGCAAGCCATGGTATTGTCTTCCATTGAAACATATTTGCTTGATAAAATCAAGGCTAGTTGGGTAACTGATGTGGATATTCAATTGTTGATACAACAATTGGAGACTGTTGCTGTTCCAAACATGAAGTTTACTTGGGAAAATGGAGAGCTAAGGAAGAAGGGAAAATTAGTGGTTGGAAATAATTCCACACTGAGGGCTCAATTGATTACTACTTTTCACAATGAACGAGTGGGCATTCTGGAATTCAGGTTAGTCTTAAAAAGTTAGCATCATTGTTCTACTGGAAGGGTATGTGTAAGGCAGTCAAAATGTTTGTTAGACAATGTGATACTTGCCAGAGGAACAAAAACCCAATTTGGAAGCCTACCCAGGATTTTTGCAGCCCTTGCCTGTCCCAAACCATGTGTGGAGAGATATATCTATGGATTTTATTGATGGCTTACCTTGTTCACATGGCAAAACTGTTAACTTTGTTATTGTTGATAGGTTAAGCAAATATGCCCATTTTGTAGCATTGTCTCATCCATACACAGCTACACAAGTTGCACAAGCTTTCCTAGACAATGTTTATAAGCTTCATGGGTTACTACAAACCATTGTCAGTGATAGAGACAGAGTTTTTGTTAGCCTATTTTGGAAGACAATGTTTAAACTGTTGAAGACTGAGCTGCACATGTCAACCGCTTATCATCCCCGGTCTGATGGAGAGAAACCTAAGGAGTGGACTCAATGGCTGTCACTTGCAGAGTATTGGTACAATACCAACTTCCACACCAGTATCAACACTACTCCCTTTGAGGTGGTGTATAATAAACCACCTACTTTTCATGTCCTTTATGTGGTTAGTAATGTGGAGATAGTGGGCAGAACTTTAGTTGCAAGAGAAGAGGCTATCAATATGCTTAAGTTTCATCTAAGGAGTTCCCAAGATAGGATGAAAGCTATAGCTGATCAATATAGGCAATATGCAGTGGGAGATTGGGTTTACCTAAAGTTGCAGCCATACAGGCAAATCACTATAAGTCAAGGAGTGCATCACAACTTGTCATCCAAGTTTTAGGAGTTGTAGCTTATAGACTGCAATTACCCGATGCAAGAGTACATCCTACTTGTAAGTCTTATATCATTTCTTCATTGAAATCTATAAGTCCATATCACTTCCTTTGTTTCTTAGCTTTGTAACCAGTTTGGTTTTGTTTTTAACTATAAGAGGAGAAAAGAATGTACACAAGGAAAATGGGACTTGAAACCGAGATCTAATAGGAGAAAACTTCTTCCATTTATAAAGGTGTTGTAACTTGTAACATCAAAAATACAAGTTAGATGGCAAAATTATTAGGAACAAAGGTAATACTATAAAAGAATATAGCCATCACAAAGAACATCGTAGAGGGGGGTATATGAAATAGATTAGGGGGAGCGGGGCTGGGAAATAGTTCAAACCACGTAAATTTTGTTAGGGTCTGAGTAGGCTTGGATTGACCCGAAGCACTTCCTGTTCAATCTTAACGAATTGATTGAAATATATAGATATAAAAGAAGATTATAACAATAATCCAAATCTTTTAATAAAGTAGTCTAGTAGACCATATGCCTTCAATATGCATACTAGGAAACATCACACCCCGTTTGACCCCTAAACTTCAACCTAATTCATCAATTTTGTCCATTTAACAGTTGAGATAAAACTAACATAACCTGAATTGACCCATTCACAAGTAAAAAGGTAAAACTGCGACCTCGTGAAAAAAGTAAGGTCGCAAGTCGCAACAACATATTGCCAGGATACATGCAGAATTTATGAAATTTTATCTGTAGTATGAAACAAATTCGAGCACCTTTTTTTGATAACTGTGTTTATACACGGATATAGGCAAAGATGAAACGTTCAAAAATAAACAGAGCATTACTAGTATCAACTGATATCATAGCTTACTTACAGCCAATTTCTAAAGGCAATTCGGGTTGGTAGGTCATTCAAAGGTTGGTTATTTTCCGTGTCTTGTCTACTAAATTTGGCAAGAAAGATGAGAGTGTTAATGAAGGGATCAGTCGGTTGATAATCTATGCACAATCATTTATAAAGATTTTGAATTAAACCTTCCGAGTCTCGAGATGAAACCATCAAGGAATGTGGAGGAAACTGGTAGACGACGGCACCTAACTATACCTCAGGTTCAATAGTTAATTATAGTTAGCCAAGGTTGCAACAATCGCTAGGCGGTAGCTGGGTGGCCGGGTACCGCCTAGCCGAATTTTTTCCGATATGGCCGCTGATTTGGCCGATTTCTATCCGTAACCGAGTTGGTCGATATATCCTATTTGGCCGATATATCCGATTTGGCCGATTTATGCCCGATTCTTATCCGATTAATCGGTATGTTGACCGATTTTGGACCAAACCGATTAATTAGGCCGATTAGTGAAAATAGGGGCGGTTAATCCCCGCCTAGCGATTAATTGCCGATTAATCAGCCGCCTAGGCCGATTTTTGCAACACAAAGGTTTGTGTTATCTCATGTTCAGGGTCTCTTCTAATTGCGTAATTTTTGTTTAGAGCTCCATTAGTCTATGTTGAGTTCTCGAGAACCGTTGCCAAGTATAGGTTTCCATTTTAGGACTCCCCCGAGTATGTACAAAATTCATATACTTTTGAATGATTATTTACGCCCTCCTTTACCCAAAACATTTCGAGTGCCTTCCAAGAGATGTGGTTTTCAGAAAAAGTTAAGGCATGTAGATAAATAAAGAACAAAATAGCGAACCTTTCGTACAGCTGTATGTATAACACGCAGCATAGCCACCAGTTCCAGCTCGTACATCAGCTTCTGCAGTTCGTCCAAAAATACCAATGGCTCCACCTAAACCTGCTCCAAATGAGACATGAGCATCACTGCTGAAGATCTTGACAGCTTCTTCTGATCTCAAAACAATGATTAGATCTACAAATTCACCACCAGCCTGCAAACACGACATACTGAATCATGTAACAAGTATGAACAACCACAATATATCACCAACAGAAATCTTTATATTAATATTTGTTTTAGAAGAACTTATAAAGAGAGAAATGGTCAGATAAAATATAAGTTCCTTACCTGAGCACCCCATCCGACACCAATAGAAGATATGGCAGAAGGCGGAGACCATGAGCCATCTTCTCTACGAGCAACCACCAATCCAGTTCCAATTTTGTAGGTGACCATCATTCCAACCTTCACGATCGTAAGAACCGCAAGCCCCTTAGCGTGCCTTAAGATCGCCTTAGGAATTGACTTCTCGGGTCTCAAAGAACCAACCTGTAAGATTGTGCCAGATCAATGAACTTAACAAATTGTCAACAAATTTATAAACAGGATTACCTTGCTATATCCTTGAATTATGTTTGTGGCTTTGTATATCTCATGCTCCATCGATTGCCCCCAAGGGAAATTCAACCACGATCTTAAGGTACTTAAATCTGTAAGATCATGAGTTGGCAATAGTGAAGCACGGCTAACATGATCCCTCAAGTATGGCTGGACAACCTCAAGACGCACAAAACACACATCACACACTCGTTCTGTATCAGAAGCACGGAACTTTGCTGGCAGCAAGCTTCTTCCTTTACTACACTCGCTGCAGAAAATCCCTCCACAAAAGCGACAGTGATGCCTGGTGCACAGGATGGGGTGAAACCTCACGTTACACAGCATACATGCAGCAGCAGAACTATCGGGCAACCATTTAGGAGGTTCAGTTTCAAGAAGTTCCTGGATGTTACCAAAATTGGCATCAGTTAGAGTTTGAGCCATTTCTTTCCAAGCTTGATCAATTTGGTGTCGAGATATCAATGCAACGTTATCACCGGAGGTCAAAGAATTGACTTTCCCACGAGCGGCTAGTAACATTTCAACAAGCACATCCCACATGGTAATCTCCTTGTCTTTGTCTAAAAAGTGGTTCCATCCCGTGTCTTCATCAGGAAAGATTCCACCAACGGAGGAGAAACCTCGGGACCATTCTTGATGTTGAGTTTCCGACATAGGAGGAACTGAAACTGGTATCCATACTCCAGTTTCCTCGGAAAGTGGTGGATCATAAAAGAAATATTTCCCTGGTAACTTGTTACTTTTTGGTGATCCCCTATCCAAGTTATTATTTGCAGGCTGAGTTGGTAAACCACATTCTTGAAAACCAGAGTCAATTTCACGCCTCTGTGTGCATATAATAATAAATAAAAAAAAAACCAATGAGAAAAAGAATATAAAACATTCTTTTCAGAAATAATCGCTAAAAAGATACAAGCTTTTGACCTAGGGAATTAGCCGTAGTTAATTTTTGTTTAGTATTGGGTGGTTCCATCAATGATGTGTGATAAGTTTATATATTCAACTTTTAATTTAATAGTAGTAGCTTCAAATTTTCAAAAAAATAAAAGGATAAAAAGATTGTACCATGTGATTAGAAGAAGAATTTGAAAGTGTTTGATGATCGGTGTCGTTGTTTATTGAAGAATTCAGTTCACTTCTGGACATCTTCATTCAATTTTAATCCAAACCCTAGATGATGAAAACCAGGATTTTATTTTGCAAGAGGTTTCGTAGGCTTTACACTCGGATGATGATCATATTCTCTCTCTTTTATTTATTTTTTTGTATTTCTCTTTACGCTAGAGCAAAATAAGGGATGAAATAGTAAAAAAAGTGGTTATTTATTTGTGTGTTATTGAGTTTTTTTTAAGGTAACAATAAAAGGAAAGAAAGGTATACAAATTATCAATATACTTTCGTATTACCAATATGCTACTTCACAAAGATAAGAAACTAATATATTTGCTTATATTCAATCCAACAAATCTGAACAAGAAGCTAGTAAAGTTCTTATTTGAAAAAGTCGGTTCCCGATGAAATTGGATAATAAAATGAAGCATATTTTATTTTATAGAGGAAAATTTGTTCACGCTATTTAGCTATAAGACAATATCTATTTAGTATGTGGTTACATTTTTTATGTTGTCTATGGATCGAGTTGTACTTATTGTTGGTTTCTCGCTTTTAACTGCAACTACTCCATCTTCTCAAGCTTTTGTGTTATATGAATTTTATCTCCTTTTTATAACAAACGAAATGCAAATATATGATGTTGATATATCTTAATACTTTTTTGTTTGGAAACTTGGGGTATTTCTAGGCAAACTATGTGATTTTGTAGTTGTTAGGAATTAGAAATTCCATAGTGAAGTGTCGGTCACCCCAACTATTATCTAGCATAAGTTAGCTCGTAGACATATCGTTATTTACGTGTTTATTAGTTAGTTATAAAGTTTAGAGCAACACCGTGGAGGAAGGACGGGTCTTTACCAACTGTATGTCTGATCCACAGTCCGAAGGAGGACGTGTAGTATGTAACTATAAATACCCTCTACCTCCCAAGGTAGAGGGTTGGACCTTTCATTCTAATCTAACATTTTCTATTTTGTTTATTTTCTCTCTCTAGAAAGGCTCCCATTCTACTTTCTCTCTCTAAAACCTAATAACTATACGCCCCTTATAGTGATTATGTATGTGTTTGGAAAATCCAATATGTTACAGTAGTTGGTGTAAATGTGATTGTTTTTATACGGGAGCATTCTTGGACAACCCACAATGCAAATCGTGAAAGTCTTGAATCTTTTCTCCCATTAAATAGGGCATAATTCTAGACGAGCCTTCGTGTCATGTGTGTTACCTGTAGTTGTTTTGACCCATTTACTAATGAATAGATCGTGCATGAAAATTAAGGATAATATTGTAATTTAACAAAGGCACATGATGTTTAATACGTGTTTCCCTTCTCAATCCGCCCAAAATTGGACGGAACAAAAAAGACACTCAAAAGCCCATCCCTTCCCTCCCTCTCACCTTCCCGTCCCCTACATTTTCATCTTAAAAAAACTCAAGAACGCCTCTTTTTATTATTTCTCTTCCCCCCCCCCCCTTCCATTACTTAAAAAAAAACTCGAGAACAAAGCGCTAGAGACTCAAATTTCCGGCCACCGGACACTTTGGTACTTGCATATTCTTAAAGTCGTAAAATACCAACATAATTTCATAAGTGTTTCAATTTGGTACATGATAATGATGTGTCATACCTGAAAGTCTGACACGTGATACTATTTATAGCGTGACACATCATCGTCATGTACCAAAATGATATAAAAGTGCGTTGCTATTCTACAACTTTAAAAAAGTACAAGTATCAAACGGTACACTCTAAAAAATACATTGCTATTCTATGACTTAATCTTTTCTTTTTACAACTTTTTTAACAACAAAATTAAAATTCATTAATAATAAAACACACTACATAATAATTCAAATAAATTAAAACATTGCAATAATAATTATAAACTCAAACTAATAATCTAAATTATAGTACTCATTCATTTCTTGTTTTATCGTCCATTAGCTTCTCTTGTTGCTTTGGGGCAAAGTCTCGTCGATTCGTTAATTATAAAAGAAGATGTCTTTGTCCCATTTCTTTTTGCAGCTAATTCAATTGTTTAACGTTGTAGTGCAAGTTCTCTCTTTTCAACTCCGCTGCTTCCTGACGCGCCGCATCCTGGAGATCCAACTCTTGATTCTTCAACTATATATAGGAGTCTTGTTGCTCCTTCTTCTTTCCCCAGCTTGTCGGCTTGATGCTTTTCCATTTATCGGCTACTAATTCAACAAGACCTCCTCTTGCAACAGATGAAGATTCAGAATGAGAGGATGACGATGATTTCTTCTTAGCTCGGTCACGACCAGTTGGTCGTTCTTCTCGAATATCTTCCTCAGAACCATCCGCTTCACCGTTCAAATCAAAACCACCTTGCGCTGAACCTGAGCTAGTTTTTAGAAGTCTTGGATTTTTTGCTACCCTTTTTTTTCTTGTAAAAATTAGGCATCTCAACTTCTTTCCGAGCAGCATGATCCTTCAAAATATTCCAACACGGCTTCAATGTAAAGGGATGGTCATATTGCGCTTCGTATTCCGCTAACGCTTTTTGGTACACAATGAGATCACTCGACCCGCTATCGTTCCTCCATTTGACATTATAGATAATGGCACAAAATGCACCAATTCTACCCTGTTTTTCAATTTGCTAGTGAGGGCATCGTACCCTCTCCTTACACATGTTTCTTTCTCAAAGTAATTAATAACCTCCCCTTCCAAACCTTCCTATTCTTCATACCATTTCCTCTCACATATTTTCTGACACTTCTCACCAAGCTTTGCACAACGCGATCTCTTCATCCGTTGTCGATGGTTTTGGCGTTTCCTTGTTATCATTCTTCTTGACCTTTGAATCACGATTTGAAACTTTCTTAGCTTTGATGGGTGCCACCTCTTCGGCGTGAGAGTCGTCTTCAACTGGAGCCAAACTGTAAGCCGAATCATGACCCGAACCGTGACCTATAGAATAATCTTGACTCGAATAATAATCTTGATTACCGTGACCAAAAGCTAGACCAAACCCTTGACCGGAACCATGACCTGAACCTTGACCCGCATAATAATCTTTACTATCAAATAAGTTCTCCAAATCTATATCAATATTAATATGGTTAAGGGGAGATTACTCTTGATTTGGTTGGGGAGACGCCGCCGATGAATCTATAGTTGGACGATACATTGCATTTGGTGATTGGAAATAAGATGGTTCGTTGTTATATGGAGGATTGAATGGACGATTTAGATAAAATAGGTTATGATTTTGTTGTGGTTGTGGTAATTTTGTTTGATATTGTTAAGTTGCAGGTCGAAAGCAAACGGGTGGTGAGACACCGGATAATTGGAAATTCGGATCCGGTGAACGCTTTCTTGAATTCGGGATATTGCGGTTTTGGTTTTGGGAGTTTTCTTATTAGACATTGTAAATTAATATGAGAAATATAAGAGAAAAGTAGTTTGAATTTATATATAAAATGGCGAAACGAATGGGGTATTTATAGGGTAAAGGGTTGTTGGGATTACGTGTAACTACTATCAAGTGTCGGTCATTAACTATGTAATAAGTTGATAAGTAATTAGGCTTATATGTTAGTATTTATGTCTAGGCTTATGAGGTAAGCCCATGGGCCTATGACAAGGTCCAAACATAAACAAGGAAGGGACTAGATGTGTTGCCCTAGCTCTCTCTCCTATATAAACTCATGTAACTCTCATTTGAGAGTGTTGGTTCTTTCATATTGCAAGTAAACCTTTGTCATTCATTCTTGTGAAAGTGTCGACCATTCTACCTTTCTCTCTTATCATTATATCATTGTTATGACTGTGTTATAACTAGTATGGTGATCTAACAGTGGTATCAATCGCAAAATAGTTGTTTGGAACGTGTTTTGTTTAAGTTCTTGGTTATCCGTAACATTTTCTATTCAATTTATACCTTTTTTACGCGTTAATCTTTGTTTCCTACACTCAAATCTTGAAGCTTGGAAACTTTTAAGGTTGATATAGAATTTAGAAGCTTAGATTTTGCAAAAAGTTTTGAACTTTATAGGTTTTAACTAGTTTTTCTTCTCGTTTCTAAGTTTATCAAATTTTACGAATTAGCTCAAATTTCACTTTTGGTGTTAAAGGTTAAAACTTTCTTGTTCTTTAAGTGTTTTTGAAGCTATTTGATCAAAAGAAATAAGTGGAAATCGCGTTTTAAAGCTTAAAAAGTTGTTTTGGAAATTCTGGTCAAGTTTACGAATAAGCTAAAACCCTTATCTTACGAATAAGAAAAACCCTTTTCTTACGAGTAAGCAAAACCCTGATCTTACGAGTAAGCCATTGCTCATCAGATTCATCAAAGTTTAAACTAACTCAGTACTTCCCTTGCTTGGATAAGCTTGTGGAATACATCGACTTGTGATATCTTTCAAGCTTGGATAAGTTTGGAAGATTTATTGGTTTTTACCTATTCTTATGAATAAGGTTACCTCTTACGAGTAAGACCTTTACGAATAAGATACAATCTTACGAGTAAGGATTTTTACAACTAAGACTTAATCTTACGTTTAAGCCACATTTCTTACTAGTAAGAAAATCTTACGAGTAAGGAAAATTTTACGAGTAAGGATATTTTACGAATAAGCACCACTTTACGACTAAGGACCATTGGTATGTGCGAAAACACATACCATTTCTTTACCAAAATAGATCCAAAATAACCAGAAAAGAGCCGTTTATGTCTAATATTTGTTGGTTTCTCGAGTTTATGCATGTGCAGGTACGGATATGACAAAACAGACAAAAGAAAGCCAAAACCAAAGAAAACCGAGCACGAGAATGAGAAGAGTGCAAAAGCCGATGCCGGGATGCTATTTTAAGGGATTTGGATGCTAAAAAAATCAAATTACGGAGTTCTGGATCATTGTTGGGAGTTTTCACATCAAAACCTTTCATTTCACCAAATTTCACCTTACACCCCAATATTTCCTAATTTACACAATTGGTCCTCTAAATTGCAAAATATTTCATGAATGGTCTTTATAAATAAATGGATACTACACATTCAAGACCAAGTCCAAATAATAATCCTACCTAAGTACCCCATAAGTCCAATCCACTATCCTACCCGTCCACACCCATGACCCGGTCAAAGAAATAATACTCACCAAGTCAAACTTAAATAAAAAAAATACCCAAATCATAAAAATGCGCCCAAAAAGGAAATTATTGTTTATCTCCTCCATTCCCATTTTACCTTGATTCACCCAAGTTTTACCCGTACTAAAATGCTTCTTGAAGCAACTGACAACGTGTCAGAAGGAGCAGCACCTCAGGATCGCCAAGCTGGCAGAATCTCAGCATCCTATTGGAGGAGCCACCTCATGGATTGATCCAAAGGTCGAGAATTAAAGTGGTGATGAGATGAAGGAATGAATGGTGCAGATTAAACATCTGGAAGCTTCAGAAACCCTAGATGCATATTGTGCTTGACTATATAAAGACCTTCGATCACCTCAGATTAGATATCCAATTTCTCATGTATTTAGAGGAATTTTGATCAGTTATGTTTCTGTCAATTTAATTGTTTTTAAGTAGTTGTTTAAGATGTATTTTCAGTTTTAATGTTGTAATTTCGTTTGAATTAATGCAATTTCTGTTTTTCAAATTAAACTATCTTTGTCACTTTAAATTGAGATCGAGCTTTATCTGAGTTTATAGGTTTAATTACTGTTAATAAGAGCTCACATAAGCTTTTATGAGCTTATGTGAGCTGATTGTTGGTTCACCTTTTCTGAATTTCATTTTATTGCAAAAGTCAATAAAAGTCAAAGTTAAGTCAAACTTAGTCAAGTTCTAAAGTCAATACAGGTTCATGGTAATTTGTGATTTCAGGTTTTCAAATAGTTAGTTTTAGTGGTAATTTGTTCATTTCAATCCAGGTTAAATCAGTTTTCATCAAATTTTCAAGTTAATTTTGCAATTTAGTTATTTGATGGAGTGTTTGGATTAACTTCTTTTATGGAGATTTAGTCATGTTTATGACTTAGTACTGATAAGGTTGAGTTTTATTCTTGATTTTAAAACTTACTTTGATCATAGTTTCAGTTTTCAAGTGCCATTTTGAGTTTTCAATTACATAACTTTTTCTGTCAAATTGTCTTGTCCCAAACAGCTTATCTCCACAGTCTTGTGGAGGTCTCAATCATGTTTAAATCTTGTTCATGTTAGTTCTTATGGTTGTGAATGAATCTAAATTCATTTATCTTCAGTTCATATACCAAGTAGAAGCATTTAGTTAGCTTGTTTTTTTTTTATCTAAAAGCCCCTAGTTTAGCTATATTTGCTGTCTGCAGTTCTCTTCTTCTGTCATATAGCTTATTTCACTAACTGATTTAGGGTTTATTTTGGTGTTTTAGCTGCATGATTTTTGTTTGTTTAGGTAGTAAATAGTGTAGTTTTAATAAGTCTTTCCTTAATTAGGACCTTAGGAGCTTTTAGATTAGCTTATCTTAACCTGCAACTATCTCTATCTCTGTCCCCTGATTCTGCACATCAGCCTTTTCTCTGTCTCATGTAGCACTCTTTAAGCCAGCTTAACTGATTACTTAATTTAGTTTAGTTCTTGCTTTTTGGTTCCCCTAGTAGCCTTAGGTTCTAGCTTAATCAGTTTACCCTTATTTAGGTATTTAGTGCTTAATTTGAATAGATGTTTAGCCTACAAGTGCCCCTTAGACTGCTAATCACCCCATATGCTCCTTTTCTGTTGCTGTCATAGTCCATTTTAGCCCAAGTAGGCTTATTCCCATCTACTTATCTACTTAACCACTTAGCTTCAATACTTGATTTTTATTCCCCTTAGTAGCGTATAGTATCAAGTTCAACTGAGTTGCCATTATCAGTCCATTAGAGCTTATCTATTTAGCTTATTTTAGCCTACAAGTTGCCCTTTCATGCTCCTTAGCTGCTGTCATATCAGGTGTACTAATTTGCTGATAACTTGTGCTTATTTGATCTTTAACAGTTGCATTTGATTGCTTTTAATTGGTTTTAGTTTATCTTAGCTTAATGTAGCTTTTGGTAGCTTATTGGTGTTCTTTACCTTATTTCCATTTAGCTTTTCATATCAGTTAGTAGCCAAATAGCATAATCTGCATTCAAAAGTTGTTTTTCATAATTTTCCTAGATTCATAATTGCATTTAGAACTTTTCTGTAATTTTTCATAATTTTCCTAACACTTTTACTATTTTTCTGCAATTAAAAACAGCTTTTAATATTATTAAATAGCTTTTAATTGAAATAAATCAGAAAATGTTCACAAATATATAATCTCAATTTTCTTAGGTTTAGAAAAATCAAAAAGTCAGAAAAGTATTTTTCCAGATTTTTCTTAGTTAAACTAGTATTTTCTAGCCATTTAATTAGTTTTAAATTCATAAAAAATAGAGCAAAATTCAGAAAAATATAATTTCAGTTTTGAAAATTCTTTTAGTTAATTTAGATTTTTGAAAAATATTTTTGTAATTTTCTTGTAAGCTTTCATAATTTTTAGCATTTTAAATCTATTTTAAAAGTCCAAAAATAGTTTTTAATTCAAATAAAATCAAGAAAAACCAAAAAAATTTCAAATAATGTTTAAATAACATTTTTAGCTGTAGAATATAGTAGTTCATTTTTAGAGGTTTAAATAATGTAGATTGCATTTTAATTACGTTTTATAATTATCGTAATTTGCGTTTTAGTTTAAATTTGCATACTTAGTTGTAATTTCTTGTTTGCATCATAGATTTAGTAGATTTAATTGCTTTCCCTTATTATTGCTTGCCCCGTGGTTTAGAAATCACTCAAAATCCTTTTTACCCATTCAAATCCCGAATTACGCGACGTGAGTTTAAAACTTCATTCATCCTTCACAGGGAGAACGACCCGAGAAATACATTCCTTTGTATTTCTTCGGAAAATATCTGTACTACGAAAGCGAACTTATCAATTTTTGGCGCCGCTGCCGGGGAGGGCATGTAGTGAGTTTTCGATTCCGTCTCGATTCGCGTGTTTTTGAAGATCCTTCCCCGAGTGAAGTTATCGTTGTTTTTGTAAATATCTTAAGAGGAGAGTTATTTTACATACCAAACTTTTCTTACATAACAAGGGACTCATCTCCAGCATCTATCTAAAAAGAAATCAATTGCTGAGACTAAAAGCATTTTATTATTTCACCTATTTTTTATAATTTAAATATCTCTTAAACCGTTAATCGTTAAGTGAAAATATTTACACCGTCGCGAGGAGCATTTAATTATCTTTCTATAGACGGGCACTTTGATATACTTTCGAAAAAAGAAAAAAAATCATTTTTTTCACCTTTTTTCGTCTTTTTTTACGTTGCTTGAAATTTACATAAAAAAATTCATATATGATTAAACACTAATTTGAATATCACATGCGATATTAGTGTTAAATCATATATGATATGTGATATCACATGTGATATGATATGTATGTCATATGTGATTTTACACTAATATCACATGTGATATTACATAACACTAATATAATATATGATAAAACACTAATATCACATGTGATATTCAAATTAGTGTTTAATCATATATGATTTTTTAATGCAAATTTCAATAACGTAAAAAAAACGAAAAAACTTTAAAAAAAGGTGAAAAATACGAAGAAAAAAAAATTTGTCGAAAGTATATCAAAGTGTCTATCTATAGAAAGATAATTAAATGCTCATCGAAATGATATTTTTTTTTTCGCTTAATGATTAACGGTTTGAAAGTTATTAATATTTGAAAAAATAAGATGAAAGTGGGTTTTTTAAATTGTTGAGATTAATCTCATCCATTAGATTAAATAAAAATGAATGGTGAAGATTGATCTCTTGGTATGTAAATAATCTTTTGTCCTCAAATGATCTTAAATCATATATTAAATATAAAGACCCAAAAAGATTTTCCGTTTCAAAATTTGTTTTCCTTTTATATTTTCTATTTATAAAAACCCAAAAATAATCATCTTTATCCTCTGAACCGTCAATTCTTTCCTCTTACCCTCTTATCTGTATAATTCTTCGATGTCTTCGTCTTACCAACTCATTTGCATATGGTGCGGAGGACCCGAATATGGTGGGAATTGTCCCGGTTGTAGCAATGGAAATTCGGGAACCGGGTTTGTTTACAACCAAAATCCATACAATAAGACAACCGATTCCTTAACCAACCTCCGTACCATGAGATGGAGACATATTCTTGTGAGTATTGTGGAGGTCCTCACCAAGGTTTTCAATGTCAAGCTCAATTTAACAACTCAACCTTTGGTTATGAACCTTATCCATATACTTCACCAAACCCGTCACAACAATCATACTGTTGTGAGTTTGTGGAGGTCCGCACGTTAGCTCCGATTGTCAAATGCAGAACCCGCTTGTTTACGAGCAAGTTCCTTGTAACAATTATGACTATTCTTATGACCCACCTCCACAATACCAAGAGATTCAACCACAACTTCCGCAAATTAATCAAGAAATTCTCCAAAGATGTCTTAATAGATTCGAAGAATTTGTTAATAACTATGCTCAAGAAGAAGATCCTCATTGATGAGTGTGTAAATACTCATCATTTTTGGTTAAATCTGAACTGCAAAACGTTTAAAAATGCTCAGAAATGCATCAAAATACTGAAAATATCTCAAAGTTTCATTTTATATGTTTCAGATGCAAAATGTTTAAAATCGATGAAAAATGAGCTAAGTTTGCATAATTGGCAGTTTCAGTCCCCAAGTTTCAAAAGTTGTCAGAAATAGTCCCTGAGCACATAATTTCAAAAGAAAAATCACCAAAGGTCCTTTTAAAATCATAACTTGTCAAAATTAGTCCTTTGGTGAAAAATGTCAAAAGTTTTGAGAAATTACAAGTTTGGTCCTCCAAGTTTAAAATTTGGCAAAAATGGCCCTTGGAAATTGGAAAATGTCAAGTTTGGTCCTTGCATTATTGAAACTTGTCACTTTTAGTCCTTGGAGCAACTTTGCAAATATGGCAGAAGTGGTCCCTTGAATTTCAGAATTTACAACAAAGGTCCTTGTTTATTTAATCCTTTAAACCCATTTGGCCCTTGTCAAATCCCTTGTGACCCCTGCCAACCCAATTGGACCCCCTACATATTGGACCCCCTTCATAATATTAAAACCGGTCAACCACTGGTCAAGCAAACACCTCACCCGCCAAAGTCTTTCTTCCCACTTGCTCCTTTGCAAAACCCGGCTTCCCATCCCCCTCCTCACCTTTACACACTACCATGTTCCCTCTCTCAACAACACTCCAAAGACATTTAATGCCTCTTCTACCCAAGCACTCAACCCATTAACTGCAAAACCATATTTCCCGCCAAAAGTTGAATCAATGGCCAAAATGCATTTGACTCATCCAATGGTCCAAAAAGATGGTGGGATCAAATCAGAAACAAGTGGGAAGATATTTCAGATATAAAAAGAAGCAAGAAGAGAGAAGAAAGGCAAGAGAAGTTAGTTTAATAATTTTCCTTTATGTCGTTTTTCAATTAAATGTTTTAGTTTAAGTTAAAATGTTGTAATTTTAGTTTCTATGTATCACATTTAAGTTAAAACAGCTTTGTAATGTGCTTTTGAGTAACAATCCAAGTTTTTATCTAAGTTCCAAGTTTATTCTTCACTGTTGCAATTTCAGTTTCAAAATTCTATTGTCCAAGTTGTTAGTGGCTTATTTTAAGCTTAAACAAGTTTATTTAAGCTCTCTATAAGCTTTGAGTAAGCTTACATTTCATTTTCAAGCATTTTCACTTATAGTCAACAAAAGTCAACTGTGAGCTCAAATGGAATTGGAAATGGTTTGGGGTGTTGCAGAGCCTTGATTTGGGTTGGAATAGCTTCAAGTAGTTTAGTTATGGTTCTAGTATGAGTGGTTAATCACCGGAACACTTGTAGTATTAATCTCAATTTCAATTTTCAAGTCAGTTTGCATATTTTGTTTGTACTTGTATTTTTAGTCATAAACTGTTTAAACTTGTTTATTAAGTTGTATTTAGGATAGTCAAAGTCACTTTAATTGTTTGCTTTAGCTAAATCAGTGATTAGCTCATCTAAATTTGCATATCAGTCTTAGTAAGGGTGTTTGGATTTACTGCTTTGTCTGTGATTTAGGTTTATGCAGTGGTAGGTTCTTGTTGTTTCAGGCTTTAGTAGCTCATTTGAACTCATTTGAGTCATTTATTTGTGGTCGCTAACCACAATAGTCAAAATCTCATTTCATCTGTCCTAATTAGCTATATGTTGGATTTTTATAAAAACAAAATCTTGTTTTGTGCTTAGAAATCTTAGAACTAGCTTATTTCAGTTTCATTTCATCTTAATACATCATAATAAGTCCATAAATTAAGCTCAAAGTTGGAAAAAGTCAAATGCCAAATCTGTTTTCAAAAGTCAAATTTGCAAAATTTCAGTTTTGGGCCAAGATGAGTGGATTTTTCATGAGCTCATTTCTAGGTTAAATCAAGTGAAACTTTGGGTGTTAAAAGTCCAACTGGTCTTATTTCTTATTACCATTTTAGTAGATTTTTGCAAATTTTTTAGAAGCCCCAAATGGGCTTGTCAATCGAGTTATTTGCCCTGTGCAACTGACTCAGCTTAACACTCGAACCGACAGGGACTTGCAGGGTTTGGGAAAGGCTCATAAAAGCTTATCTTGGTCTGTTCTTTGGTCTAGACATAGCCACCCAGGTCTAGTGTAGGATCCAAGTCTTGGTTTCATGTCTCAGCTTATTATGTAGCTTATTTCTTAGCTTAAACTTGGTACCTCAAACTGTTTTTAAACTCATTAGCCAAATCATCCAAATCTTGGTATTTAGCAATTCAGTGGTTAAGAGCAGTTGAGATTAGTTGTTTTCTAGTAGTTATAGCATAATATAGCTTCTGTTTCAGTATTGGTGCTTGTTTGTAGCTTTTGGCTTTTCTCAAGTGCTTATTTATAAGCAGTTTCCACTGCAGCCTCAATTTCCTTCACACAAGCACCTGTTTTATATATTTTCCTAGAATCATAATAATATTTTAGAGTTTTCCTGAATTTTTCAGATTTTTCCAAGTCTGTTTGGTATTTTTCTCCATTTAAATTAGTTTTTAAGACTTTTTAAATAGTTTTTAATACAATTAATTCAGAAAAAGTTCAAAAAAATAATTTTTCATTTTTCTTAGGTTAAGATAAATATAAAAGCAAAAAAAAATATTTTTCCAGATTTTTCTTAGTTAAATTTGTATTTTAAGTAATTTAAGTAGTTTTAAATAGTTTTTAAATCATAAAAAATAGAAAAATAATCAGAAAAATATAAAAATAGTTTTGAAAATTCTCTTTTGTTATTTTAGATTTTTCTAAGTCCTAATTTTATTTTTCTAGCTAATTTTTTCCTATTTTCTTGTATTTTAGGCTATTATTAAATAGTTAAAAATAGTTTTTAATTAATAATAATTAGATAATTAGTTATAAAAATAATTTTCTTTTTCTATAAATTTTCTTTTATCATTAGGGTTGTAAAAATGTCATTTTCATATTTTTAGAATTTATATTGTTTAAATTTTACATTTTCCTTTGTACGTCACGTAGTTTTTAATTTAAGTTTTATAAAAGAAAAATCAAAACATCAGATTTTAAAAATAGTGATAGCGTTTATTTAATATAGTTTATCTTTTTTAATTTCCTTTAATTTGCATTTAAGCCCCTGTAGTTTATGTGCTTTTTCTCAGAAGTTATAATCATTCACAATCTCTTTTCCGTTCAAATCTCTCGATCACTACACGTTTGATTATCATTGCATAGCTCGCTGGACATAACGACCTGTGGAAACACTATACTCCCCAGATCTTCATTGCATTTGCTTCTGAAAGCTGTTTTAAGTTTTACTCGGCCATTCACAAGTGGCCGCTTGTGTGAGAAAACTTGACGGTTTGGAGCGAATCAAATTTGGCGCCACTGGGGAGCCGTGCTGATTATCTTCCTTCTAGCAGATTAGTGATTTGAATATTCACTCCTTGTTCATACCATCTATATGTATTTATATTTTCTTATAAAAATCAAAAACCCAAAAATATTTTCATTCTTTATTTTTATAGCATGTTTTTCAAAAATCCAAAAAATCCATCCTTTATCTTCAAATCTGTTTAATTCTCCATTCCTTATCCTCTATAACCGTTTAATTCTTCATCTCTTATCCCTCTTATCCGTTTAATTCTTTATGTCATGGTTTTCGACATGTTCGTGGTGTGGAGGTCCATTTAACGGTGGAAATTGTCGGCGATGTACCAATGTGAGTTTCGGAGACAAATTTGTCGGTAATCCCGATCCCATTTCAAATAATGAAACACCCGATTTTTCCTACCTACCTCCACAGCCCCAATACTTAATCCTACTCATGCGAGATTTGTGGGAATGATTCTCATTACGGTTTTGATTGTCCACCACGGGTCCCGCTTGTCTATGAGCCAGAAACCATGTTACAATCAAAACTTTGGTGAAAGTTATTTTCCCAATTATCTCTGTTGTGAGAATTGCGGGGTCCTCATGCGACTTTTGAATGTCAACCGATGAATCAAAATTTTCACAATTCCAATTCTCCCGGTTTTGACAATTTCCAACCCCACAGTATTCCATCATTCATCAATATCATCATGATAAAACTATTGGAGAATTACTAGCTGAAGAACGAACGGCTAATCCTAGTACTCAGACTTCCGAGCCTTCACAGCATTTCAATGATTACGAGGAGTGTAATCTTCCACAAAGTTCTGAAGAAATACGCATTCGAAAGCAACTACAAATGAAAAGAATGGTATGTAAGCTTCAGCAGATGAATATAAGAATCCGATATGATGACGATGATGATGAGGATACTATTCAAATGAGGGAATATTATGAGGACGACGAGGAGAGTGTTATTCTTTTGAAAGATATCATCTCTCAACTCCCTCAGTCTATTGCTATCACACCTATCTTACCTATTATTGCTTCCAAAGACTCTCTCACCATGGGGGATAAGCATCTCAGCACTATACCGGAAACGGAATCGTCTAATGTTGAGAACTTCATCCCAATCCCAAGTGAGTCTGAGGATATATCCGATAGTGATTGTGATTTGCCTTTTTGTGATTCTCTTGACATTTCTGAGGTTACTTCCGGGATTTTCTCAAATCCTCTTTTTGAATTTAATAATGACTACACTTTTGGGAAAGTAAATCCTCTTTTCGATGAAATGTCTGAGGCCGATACAGAGACCATCACGGAAGTGGTGGAAATTGCTAGCTCTCAGAGCACACCACTTGTCCCACATCTGTATTCTAACTTATCTCTTCCATCATGTGATGACGATTCTATCCTCATTGATGAGATTCATGATCCAAAAATCATGAATTCCCCTTATGATAATGAGGAGTTAGTCATGATTTTTATCATGATTTTCTTTCTTTTCTTCACATATGGTGTGACTTCTCGTTCCCTTTTCTCCTTCGGGAATGAGGACACTATTTTTGATCCCGACATTTTCATTTATCATTTTTGAGCCGGTTCTATCTATATCTCATCGGAGTGGAACTTTCAACACATTCAATGTTTATACAAACATCTTGAATGAAAGTCCGATGGAGATTGTATCTTCCACTTATTTCCCCAAGAACCATTGAATGCGGGGTCGAGTCAAGCTAGCGACTCGGTAATCAAAAACAATAGCACACACCATATGGGTTTTCACCCATATTTCTGTCTTCTTTCTCTGTTCTACCACCTAGTGTGGGGGAGTTGCCCCGCTATATAACAAAAATTAAAAAAAAAAAAAAAAAAAAATCAATCAATCTTTCAAAATAATGGCCGTAGTATTTCCCTTTTACGTTCTATGTTTCGGCTTAACAGCCGGTACTTTGAATATTGAGGGCAATATTCATTTCTAAGTGTGGGGGGGAATTCTCACGAATTTTATCATGTAATTATACCGCCCAATTCCCCTATTTTTGGCCAAATTTTTTTTTGGAGTAAGTATTTTACACTTACTCAACACTTGGTTATCAGTCCGCCATGTCTAAAAAACAAAAGGATTGGCTAATCCAGAAGCAAACGGCTCTTGGTAAAGATATCTCAAATCCGTTGACGGCTTGCAATTTGCCCAAAATTGTATGGTATTCATCTCACCATATCCTTAAAAGTGAAGAGTTGGCTAGCCCGCAAGTTTATGGCTTGTGGTAAAGGCAGTGAAAAACCATAATTGGTAATCAGCTCACCAAAGATAATATTGATAATTTATCTAAGAGTTGGCTAGTCCAGAAGCAAACGGCTTCTGGTAAAGACAAATCAAATCCGTTGGAAGCTGGTGGTTTGCTCAAAATCACATGGTTATCGGTGTACCATGGTTCTTACTTGAACTGAAACATTTGGCTACTTCAGAAGTAATGGCTTTTGGTAAAGAGATTCAAATCCATTAAGTTTTTCTCTAAAGATTGCTAGGGACTAGCAATAGTTTAGTGTGGGGGATTGATGAGTGTGTAAATACTCATCATTTTTGGTTAAATCTGAACTGCAAAACGGTTAAAAATGCTCAGAAATGCATCAAAATACTGAAAATATCTCAAAGTTGCATTTTATATGTTTCAGATGCAAAATGTTTAAAATCAGATGAAAAATGAGCTAAGTTTGCATAATTGGCAGTTTCAGTCCCCAAGTTTCAAAAGTTGTCAGAAATAGTCCCTGAGCACATAATTTCAAAAGAAAAATCACCAAAGGTCCTTTTAAAATCATAACTTGTCAAAATTAGTCCTTTGGTGAAAAATGTCAAAAGTTTTGAGAAATTACAAGTTTGGTCCTCCAAGTTTAAAAATTGGCAAAAATGGCCCTTGGAAATTGGAAAATGTCAAGTTTGGTCCTTGCATTATTGAAACTTGTCACTTTTAGTCCTTGGAGCAACTTTGCAAATATGGCAGAAGTGGTCCCTTGAATTTCAGAATTTACAACAAAGGTCCTTGTTTATTTAATCCTTTAAACCCATTTGGCCCTTGTCAAATCCCTTGTGACCCCTGCCAACCCAATTGGACCCCCTACATATTGGACCCCCTTCATAATATTAAAACCGGTCAACCACTGGTCAAGCAAACACCTCACCCGCCAAAAGTCTTTCTTCCCCACTTGCTCCTCTGCAAAACCCAGGCTTCCCATCCCCCCTACTCACCTTTACACTACCATGTTCCCCTCTCCTCAACAACACTCCAAAGACATTTAATGCCTCTTCTACCCAAGCACTCAACCCACAACTGGCAAAACCATATTTCCCGCCAAAAGTTGAATCAATGGCCAAAATGCATTTGACTCATCCAATGGTCCAAAAAGATGGTGGGATCAAATCAGAAACAAGTGGGAAGATATTTCCGATATAAAAAGAAGCAAGAAGAGAGAAGAAAGGCAGTAGAAGTTAGTTTAATAATTTTCCTTTATGTCGTTTTTCAATTAAATGTTTTAGTTTAAGTTAAAATGTTGTAATTTTAGTTTCTATGTATCACATTTAAGTTAAAACAGCTTTGTAATGTGCTTTTGAGTAACAATCCAAGTTTTTATCTAAGTTCCAAGTTTATTCTTCACTGTTGCAATTTCAGTTTCAAAATTCTATTGTCCAAGTTGTTAGTGGCTTATTTTAAGCTTAAACAAGTTTATTTAAGCTCTCTATAAGCTTTGAGTAAGCTTACATTTCATTTTCAAGCATTTTCACTTATAGTCAACAAAAGTCAACTGTGAGCTCAGATGGAATTGGAAATGGTTTGGGGTGTTGCAGAGCCTTGATTTGGGTTGGAATAGCTTCAAGTAGTTTAGTTATGGTTCTAGTATGAGTGGTTAATCAGCTGGAACACTTGTGAGTGTTAATCTCAATTTCAATTTTCAAGTCAGTTTGCATATTTTGTTTGTACTTGTATTTTTAGTCATAAACTGTTTAAACTTGTTTATTAAGTTGTATTTAGGATAGTCAAAGTCACTTTAATTGTTTGCTTTAGCTAAATCAGTGATTAGCTCATCTAAATTTGCATATCAGTCTTAGTAAGGGTGTTTGGATTTACTGCTTTGTCTGTGATTTAGGTTTATGCAGTGGTAGGTTCTTGTTGTTTCAGGCTTTAGTGGCTCATTTGAACTCATTTGAGTCATTTATTTGTGACTGCTAACCACAATAGTCAAAATCTCATTTCATCTGTCCTAATTAGCTATCTGTTGGATTTTTATAAAAACAAAATCTTGTTTTGTGCTTAGAAATCTTAGAACTAGCTTATTTCAGTTTCATTTCATCTTAATACATCATAATAAGTCCATAAATTAAGCTCAAAGTTGGAAAAAGTCAAATGCCAAATCTGTTTTCAAAAGTCAAATTTGCAAAATTTCAGTTTTGGGCCAAGATGAGTGGATTTTTCATGAGCTCATTTCTAGGTTAAATCAAGTGAAACTTTGGGTGTTAAAAGTCCAACTGGTCTTATTTCTTATTACCATTTTAGTAGATTTTTGCAAATTTTTTAGAAGCCCCAAATGGGCTTGTCAATCAGGGCTTATTTGCCCTATGCAACTGACTCGTTAACACCGAGTCACAGACAGGACTTGCAGGTTTGGGAAAGGCTCATAAAAGCTTATCTTGGTCTGTTCTTTGGTCTAGACATAGCCACCCAGGTCTAGTGTAGGATCCAAGTCTTGGTTTCATGTCTCAGCTTATTATGTAGCTTATTTCTTAGCTTAAACTTGGTACCTCAAACTGTTTTTAGCTCATTAGCCAAATCATCCAAATCTTGGTATTTAGCAATTCAGTGGTTAAGAGCAGTTGAGATTAGTTGTTTTCTAGTAGTTATAGCATATTATAGCCTTTGTTTCAGCTTGGTGCTTTTTGGTAGCTTTTGGCTTTTCTCAAGTGCTTATTTATAAGCAGTTTCCACTGCAGCCTCAATTTCCTTCACACAAGCACCTGTTTTTATATTTTTCCTAGAATCATAATAATATTTTAGAGTTTTCCTGAATTTTTCAGATTTTTCCAAGTCTGTTTGGTATTTTTCTCCATTTAAATTAGTTTTTAAGACTTTTTAAATAGCTTTTAATACAATTAATTCAGAAAAAGTTCAAAAAAATAATTTTTCATTTTTCTTAGGTTAAGATAAATATAAAAGCAAAAAAATATTTTTCCAAATTTGTCTTAGTTAAATTTGTATTTTTAAGTAATTTAAGTAGTTTTAAATAGTTTTTAAATCATAAAAAATAGAAAAATAATCAGAAAAATATAAAAATAGTTTTGAAAATTCTCTTTTGTTATTTTAGATTTTTCTAAGTCCAAATTTCATTTTTCTAGCTTTATTTCCTATTTTCTTGTATTTTAGGCTATTATTAAATAGTTAAAAATAGTTTTTAATTAATAATAATTAGATAATTAGTTATAAAAATAATTTTCTTTTTCTATAAATTTTATTTTATCATTAGGGTTGTAAAAATGTCATTTTCATATTTTTAGAATTTATATTGTTTAAATTTTACATTTTCCTTTGTACGTCGCGTAGTTTTTAATTTAAGTTTTATAAAAGAAAAATAAAAAACATTAGATTTTAAAATAGTGATAGCGTTTATTTAATATAGTTTATCTTTTTTAATTTCCTTTAATTTTCATTTAAGCCCCTGTAGTTTATGTGCTTTTTCTGTAGTTATAATCATTCACAATCTCTTTTCCGTTCAAATCTCTCGATCACTACACGTTTGATTATCATTGCATAGCTCGCTAGGACATAACGACCCGGGGAAACACTATACTCCCCAGATCTTCATTGCATTTGCTTCGAGCTGTTTAAGTTTCTTACGGTCGGCCATTCACAAGTGGCCGGCTTGTGTGAGAAAACTTGACGGTTTGGAGCGAATCAAATTTTACTGCCGGGGAGTGTGCTGATTATCTTCCGCTAGCGATTAGTGATTTGAATACTCACTCCTTGTTTATACCATCTGTATGTATTTATATTTTCTTATAAAAATCAAAAACCCAAAAATATTTTCATTCTTTGTTTTATAGCATGTTTTTCAAAAATCCAAAAAATCCATCCTTTATCTTCAAATCTGTTTAATTCTCCATTCCTTATCCTCTATAACCGTTTAATTCTTCATCTCTTATCCCTCTTATCCGCTTAATTCTTTATGTCATGGTTTTCGACATGTTCGTGGTGTGGAGGTCCATTTAACGGTGGAAATTGTCGGCGATGTACCAATGTGAGTTTCGGAGACAAATTTGTCGGTAATCCCGATCCCATTTCTAATAATGAAACACTCGATTTTTCCTACCTACCTCCACAGCCCCAATACGAATCCTACTCATGCGAGTTTTGTGGGAATGATTCTCATTACGGTTTTGATTGTCCACCATGGGTCCCGCTTGTCTATGAGCCAGAACCATGTTACAATCAGAACTTTGGTGAAAGTTATTTTCCCAATTATCTCTGTTGTGAGAATTGCTGGGGTCCTCATGCGACTTTTGAATGTCAACCGATGAATCAAAATTTTCACAATTCCAATTCTCCGGTTTTTACAATTTCCAACCCCCACAAGATTCCATCATTCATCAATATCATCATGGTAAAACTATTGGAGAATTACTAGCTGAAGAACGAACGGCTAATCCTAGTACTCAGACTTCCGAGCCTTCACAGCATTTCAATGATTACGAGGAGTGTAATCTTCCACAAAGTTCTGAAGAAATACGCATTCGAAAGCAACTACAAATGAAAAGAATGGTATGTAAGCTTCAGCAGATGAATATAAGAATCCGATATGATGACGATGATGATGAGGATACTATTCAAATGAGGGAATATTATGAGGACAACGAGGAGAGTGTTATTCTTTTGAAAGATATCATCTCTCAACTCCCTCAGTCTATTGCTATCACACCTATCTTACCTATTATTGCTTCCAAAGACTCTCTCACCATGGGGATAAGCATCTCAAAGCACTATACCGAAACGGAATCGTCTAATGTTGAGAACTTCATCCCAATCCCAAGTGAGTCTGAGGATATATCCGATAGTGATTGTGATTTGCCTTTTTGTGATTCTCTTGACATTTCTGAGGTTACTTCCGGGATTTTCTCAAATCCTCTTTTTGAATTTAATAATGACTACACTTTTGGGAAAGTAAATCCTCTTTTCGATGAAATGTCTGAGGCCGATACAGAGACCATCACGGAAGTGGTGGAAATTGCTAGCTCTCAGAGCACACCACTTGTCCCACATCTGTATTCTAACTTATCTCTTCCATCATGTGATGACGATTCTATCCTCACTGATGAGATTCATGATCCAAAAATCATGAATTCCCTTATGATAATGAGGAGTTAGTCATGATTTTTATCATGATTTTCTTTCTTTTCTTCACATATGGTGTGACTTCTCGTTCCCTTTTCTCCTTCGGGAATGAGGACACTATTTTTGATACCGGCATTTTCATTTATCATTTTTGAGCCGGTTCTATCTATATCTCATCGGAGTGGAACTTTCAACACATTCAATGTTTATACAAACATCTTGAATGAAAGTCCGATGGAGATTGTCTCTTCCACTTATTTCCCCAAGAACCATTGAATGCGGGGTCGAGTCAAGCTAGCGACTTTAATCAAAAACAGTAGCACACACCATATGGGTTTTCACCCATATTTCTTCTTTTCTCTGTTCTACCACCCTAGTGTGGGGGAGTTGCCCCCCGCTATATAACAAAAAAAAAATAAAAAAAAATAAAAAAAATCAATCAATCTTTCAAAATAATGGCCGTAGTATTTCCCTTTTACGTTCTATGTTTCGGCATAACCGCCGGTACTTTGAATATTGAGGGAAATATTCATTTCTAAGTGTGGGGGGGAAATTCTCACGAATTTTATCATATAATTATACCGCCCAATTCCCCCATTTTTGGCCAAAATTGTTTTTTGGAGTAAGTGTTTTACACTTACTCAATTGGTTATCAGTCCGCCATGTCTAATAAACAAAAGGATTGGCTAATCCAGGAGCAAACGGCTCTTGGTAAAGATATCTCAAATCCGTTGACGGCTTGCAATTTGCCCAAAATTGTATGGTATTCAGCTCACCATATCCTTAAAAGTGAAGAGTTGGCTAGCCCGCAAGTTTATGGCTTGTGGTAAAGGCAGTGGAAAACCATAATTGGTAATCAGCTCACCAAAGATAATATTGATAATTTATCTAAGATTTGGCTAGTCCAGAAGCAAACGGCTTTTGGTAAAGACAAATCAAATCCGTTGGAAGCTGGTGGTTTGCTCAAAATCACATGGTTATCGGTGTACCATGGTTCTTACTTGAACTGAAACATTTGACTACTCCAGAAGTAATGGCTTTTGGTAAAGAGATTCAAATCCATTAAGTTTTTCTCAAAAGATTGCTAGGGACTAGCAATAGTTTAGTGTGGGGGATTGATGAGTGTGTAAATACTCATCATTTTTGGTTAAATCTGAACTGCAAAACGTTTAAAAATGCTCAGAAATGCATCGAAATACTGAAAATATCTCAAAGTTGCATTTTATATGTTTCAGATGCAAAATGTTTAAAATCAGATGAAAAATGAGCTAAGTTTGCATAATTGGCAGTTTCAGTCCCCCAAGTTTCAAAAGTTGTCAAAAATAGTCCCTGAGCACATAATTTCAAAAGAAAAATCACCAAAGGTCCTTTTAAAATCATAACTTGTCAAAATTAGTCCTTTGGTGAAAAATATCAAAAGTTTTGAGAAATTACAAGTTTGGTCCTCCAAGTTTAAAAATTGGCAAAAATGGCCCTTGGAAATTGGAAAATGTCAAGTTTGGTCCTTGCATTATTGAAACTTGTCACTTTTAGTCCTTGGAGCAACTTTGCAGATTTGGCAGCCTAGGTCCCTTGAATTTCAGAATTTACAACAAAGGTCCTTGTTTATTTAATCCTTTAAACCTATTTGGCCCTTGTCAAATCCCTTGTGACCCCTGCCAACCCAATTGGACCCCCTACATATTGGACCCCCTTCATAATATTAAAACCGGTCAACCACTGGTCAAACAAACACCTCACCCGCCAAAAGTCTTTCCTCCCCACTTGCTCCTCTGCAAAACCCAAAGCTTCCCATCCCCCCTACTCACCTTTACACTACCATGTTCCCCTCTCCTCAACAACACTCCAAAGACATTTAATGCCTCTTCTACCCAAGCACTCAACCCATAACTGGCAAAACCATATTTCCCGCCAAAAGTTGAATCAATGGCCAAAATGCATTTGACTCATCCAATGGTCCAAAAAGATGGTGGGATCAAATCAGAAACAAGTGGGAAGATATTTCCGATATAAAAAGAAGCAAGAAGAGAGAAGAAAGGCAGTAGAAGTTAGTTTAATAATTTTCCTTTATGTCGTTTTTCAATTAAATGTTTTAGTTTAAGTTAAAATGTTGTAATTTTAGTTTCTATGTATCACATTTAAGTTAAAACAGCTTTGTAATGTGCTTTTGAGTAACAATCCAAGTTTTTATCTAAGTTCCAAGTTTATTCTTCACTGTTGCAATTTCAGTTTCAAAATTCTATTTTCCAAGTTGTTAGTGGCTTATTTTAAGCTTAAACAAGTTTATTTAAGCTCTCTATAAGCTTTGAGTAAGCTTACATTTCATTTTCAAGCATTTTCACTTATAGTCAACAAAAGTCAACTGTGGGCTCAAATGGAATTGGAAATGGTTTGGGGTGTTGCAGAGCCTTGATTTGGGTTGGAATAGCTTCAAGTAGTTTAGTTATGGTTCTAGTATGAGTGGTTAATCAGCTGGAACACTTGTGAGTATTAATCTCAATTTCAATTTTCAAGTCAGTTTGCATATTTTGTTTGTACTTGTATTTTTAGTCATAAACTGTTTAAACTTGTTTATTAAGTTGTATTTAGGATAGTCAAAGTCACTTTAATTGTTTGCTTTAGCTAAATCAGTGATTAGCTCATCTAAATTTGCATATCAGTCTTAGTAAGGGTGTTTGGATTTACTGCTTTGTCTGTGATTTAGGTTTATGCAATGGTAGGTTCTTGTTGTTTCAGGCTTTAGTGGCTCATTTGAACTCATTTGAGTCATTTATTTGTGACTGCTAACCACAATAGTCAAAATCTCATTTCATCTGTCCTAATTAGCTATATGTTGGATTTTTATAAAAACAAAATCTTGTTTTGTGCTTAGAAATCTTAGAACTAGCTTATTTCAGTTTCATTTCATCTTAATACATCATAATAAGTCCATAAATTAAGCTCAAAGTTGGAAAAATTCAAATGCCAAATCTGTTTTCAAAAGTCAAATTTGCAAAATTTCAGTTTTGGGCCAAGATGAGTGGATTTTTCATGAGCTCATTTCTAGGTTAAATCAAGTGAAACTTTGGGTGTTAAAAGTCCAACTGGTCTTATTTCTTATTACCATTTTAGTAGATTTTTGCAAATTTTTTAGAAGCCCCAAAATGGGCTTGTCAATCAGGGCTTATTTGCCCTGTGCAACTGACTCAGTTAACACTGAGTCTGCACAGGGACTTGCAGGGTTTGGGAAAGGCTCATAAAAGCTTATCTTGGTCTGTTCTTTGGTCTAGACATAGCCACCCAGGTCTAGTGTAGGATCCAACTCTTGGTTTCATGTCTCAGCTTATTAGGTAGCTTATTTCTTAGCTTAAACTTGGTACCTCAAACTGTTTTTAGCTCATTAGCCAAATCATCCAAATCTTGGTATTTAGCAATTCAGTGGTTAAGAGCAGTTGAGATTAGTTGTTTTCTAGTAGTTATAGCATATTATAGCCTTTGTTTCAGCTTGGTGCTTTTTGGTAGCTTTTGGCTTTTCTCAAGTGCTTATTTATAAGCAGTTTCCACTGCAGCCTCAATTTTCTTCACACAAGCACCTGTTTTTCCATTTTTCCTAGAATCATAATAATATTTTAGAGTTTTCCTGAATTTTTCAGATTTTTCCAAGTCTGTTTGGTATTTTTCTCCATTTAAATTAGTTTTTAAGACTTTTTAAATAGCTTTTAATACAATTAATTCAGAAAAGTTTCAAAAAATAATTTTTCATTTTTCTTAGGTTAAGATAAATATAAAAAGCAAAAAAATATTTTTCCAGATTTTTCTTAGTTAAATTTGTATTTTTAAGTAATTTAAGTAGTTTTAAATAGTTTTTAAATCATAAAAAATAGAAAAATAATCAGAAAAATATAAAAATAGTTTTGAAAATTCTCTTTTGTTATTTTAGATTTTTCTAAGTCCTAATTTTATTTTTCTAGCTTTATTTCCTATTTTCTTGTATTTTAGGCTATTATTAAATAGTTAAAAATAGTTTTAATTAATAATAATTAGATAATTAGTTATAAAAATAATTTTCTTTTTCTATAAATTTTCTTTTATCATTAGGGTTGTAAAAATGTCATTTTCATATTTTTAGGATTTATATTGTTTAAATTTTACATTTTCTTGTATACGTCACGTAGTTTTTAATTTAAGTTTTATAAAAGAAAAATAAAAAACATTAGATTTTAAAATAGTGATAGCGTTTATTTAATATAGTTTATCTTTTTAATTTCCTTTAATTTGCATTTAAGCCCCTGTAGTTTATGTGCTTTTTCTGTAGTTATAATCATTCACAATCTCTTTTCCGTTCAAATCTCTCGATCACTACACGTTTGATTGTCATTGCATAGCTCGCTGGGACATAACGACCCGGGGAAACACTATACTCCCCAGATCTTCATTGCATTTGCTTCTGAGCTGTTTTAAGTTTCTTACGGTCGGCCATTCACAAGTGGCCGGCTTGTGTGAGAAAACTTGACGGTTTGGAGCGAATCAAATTTTGGCGCCGCTGCCGGGGAGCTGTGCTGATTATCTTCCGTCTAGCAGATTAGTGATTTGAATATTCACTCCTTGTTTATACCATCTGTATGTATTTATATTTTCTTATAAAAATCAAAAACCCAAAAATATTTTCATTCTTTGTTTTTATAGCATGTTTTTCAAAAATCCAAAAAAATCCATCCTTTATCTTCAAATCTGTTTAATTCTCCATTCCTTATCCTCTATAACCGTTTAATTCTTCATCTCTTATCCCTCTTATCCGTTTAATTCTTTATGTCATGGTTTTCGACATGTTCGTGGTGTGGAGGTCCATTTAACGGTGGAAATTGTCGGCGATGTACCAATGTGAGTTTCGGAGACAAATTTGTCGGTAATCCCGATCCCATTTCTAATAATGAAACACTCGATTTTTCCTACCTACCTCCACAGCCCCAATACGAATCCTACTCATGCGAGTTTTGTGGGAATGATTCTCATTACGGTTTTGATTGTCCACCACGGGTCCCGCTTGTCTATGAGCCAGAACCATGTTACAATCAGAACTTTGGTGAAAGTTATTTTCCCAATTATCTCTGTTGTGAGAATTGCGGGGGTCCTCATGCGACTTTTGAATGTCAACCGATGAATCAAAATTTTCACAATTCCAATTCTCCCGGTTTTGACAATTTCCAACCCCCACAGTATTCCATCATTCATCAATATCATCATGATAAAACTATTGGAGAATTACTAGCTGAAGAACGAACGGCTAATCCTAGTACTCAGACTTCCGAGCCTTCACAGCATTTCAATGATTACGAGGAGTGTAATCTTCCACAAAGTTCTGAAGAAATACGCATTCGAAAGCAACTACAAATGAAAAGAATGGTATGTAAGCTTCAGCAGATGAATATAAGAATCCGATATGATGACGATGATGATGAGGATACTATTCAAATGAGGGAATATTATGAGGACGACGAGGAGAGTGTTATTCTTTTGAAAGATATCATCTCTCAACTCCCTCAGTCTATTGCTATCACACCTATCTTACCTATTATTGCTTCCAAAGACTCTCTCACCATGGGGGATAAGCATCTCAGCACTATACCGGAAACGGAATCGTCTAATGTTGAGAACTTCATCCCAATCCCAAGTGAGTCTGAGGATATATCCGATAGTGATTGTGATTTGCCTTTTTGTGATTCTCTTGACATTTCTGAGGTTACTTCCGGGATTTTCTCAAATCCTCTTTTTGAATTTAATAATGACTACACTTTTGGGAAAGTAAATCCTCTTTTCGATGAAATGTCTGAGGCCGATACAGAGACCATCACGGAAGTGGTGGAAATTGCTAGCTCTCAGAGCACACCACTTGTCCCACATCTGTATTCTAACTTATCTCTTCCATCATGTGATGACGATTCTATCCTCACTGATGAGATTCATGATCCAAAAATCATGAATTCCCCTTCTGATAATGAGGAGTTAGTCATGATTTTTATCATGATTTTCTTTCTTTTCTTCACATATGGTGTGACTTCTCGTTCCCTTTTCTCCTTCGGGAATGAGGACACTATTTTTGATCCCGGCATTTTCATTTATCATTTTTGAGCCGGTTCTATCTATATCTCATCGGAGTGGAACTTTCAACACATTCAATGTTTATACAAACATCTTGAATGAAAGTCCGATGGAGATTGTCTCTTCCACTTATTTCCCCAAGAACCATTGAATGCGGGGTCGAGTCAAGCTAGCGACTCGGTAATCAAAAACAGTAGCACACACCATATGGGTTTTCACCCATATTTCTGTCTTCTTTCTCTGTTCTACCACCCTAGTGTGGGGGAGTTGCCCCCCGCTATATAACAAAAAAAAAATAAAAAAAAATAAAAAAAATCAATCAATCTTTCAAAATAATGGCCGTAGTATTTCCCTTTTACGTTCTATGTTTCGGCATAACCGCCGGTACTTTGAATATTGAGGGCAATATTCATTTCTAAGTGTGGGGGGGAATTCTCACGAATTTTATCATGTAATTATACCGCCCAATTCCCCCATTTTTGGCCAAATTTTTTTTGGAGTAAGTGTTTTACACTTACTCAATTGGTTATCAGTCCGCCATGTCTAATAAACAAAAGGATTGGCTAATCCAGGAGCAAACGGCTCTTGGTAAAGATATCTCAAATCCGTTGACGGCTTGCAATTTGCCCAAAATTGTATGGTATTCAGCTCACCATATCCTTAAAAGTGAAGAGTTGGCTAGCCCGCAAGTTTATGACTTGTGGTAAAGGCAGTGGAAAAACCATAATTGGTAATCAGCTCACCAAAGATAATATTGATAATTTATCTAAGAGTTGGCTAGTCCAGAAGCAAACGGCTTCTGGTAAAGACAAATCAAATCCGTTGGAAGCTGGTGGTTTGCTCAAAATCACATGGTTATCGGTGTACCATGGTTCTTACTTGAATTGAAACATTTGGCTACTTCAGAAGTAATGGATTTTGGTAAAGAGATTCAAATCCATTAAGTTTTTCTCAAAAGATTGCTAGGGACTAGCAATAGTTTAGTGTGGGGGATTGATGAGTGTGTAAATACTCATCATTTTTGGTTAAATCTGAACTGCAAAACGCTTAAAAATGCTCAGAAATGCATCAAAATACTGAAAATATCTCAAAGTTGCATTTTATATGTTTCAGATGCAAAATGTTTAAAATCAGATGAAAAATGAGCTAAGTTTGCATAATTGGCAGTTTCAGTCCCCCAAGTTTCAAAAGTTGTCAGAAATAGTCCCTGAGCACATAATTTCAAAAGAAAAATCACCAAAGGTCCTTTTAAAATCATAACTTGTCAAAATTAGTCCTTTGGTGAAAAATGTCAAAAGTTTTGAGAAATTACAAGTTTGGTCCTCCAAGTTTAAAAATTGGCAAAAATGGCCCTTGGAAATTGGAAAATGTCAAGTTTGGTCCTTGCATTATTGAAACTTGTCACTTTTAGTCCTTGGAGCAACTTTGCAAATATGGCAGAAGTGGTCCCTTGAATTTCAGAATTTACAACAAAGGTCCTTGTTTATTTAATCCTTTAAACCCATTTGGCCCTTGTCAAATCCCTTGTGACCCCTGCCAACCCAATTGGACCCCCTACATATTGGACCCCCTTCATAATATTAAAACCGGTCAACCACTGGTCAAGCAAACACCTCACCCGCCAAAAGTCTTTCTTCCCCACTTGCTCCTCTGCAAAACCCAGGCTTCCCATCCCCCCTCCTCACCTTTACACTACCATGTTCCCCTCTCCTCAACAACACTCCAAAGACATTTAATGCCTCTTCTACCCAAGCACTCAACCCACAACTGGCAAAACCATATTTCCCGCCAAAAGTTGAATCAATGGCCAAAATGCATTTGACTCATCCAATGGTCCAAAAAGATGGTGGGATCAAATCAGAAACAAGTGGGAAGATATTTCAGATATAAAAAGAAGCAAGAAGAGAGAAGAAAGGCAGTAGAAGTTAGTTTAATAATTTTCCTTTATGTCGTTTTTCAATTAAATGTTTTAGTTTAAGTTAAAATGTTGTAATTTTAGTTTCTATGTATCACATTTAAGTTAAAACAGCTTTGTAATGTGCTTTTGAGTAACAATCCAAGTTTTTATCTAAGTTCCAAGTTTATTCTTCACTGTTGCAATTTCAGTTTCAAAATTCTATTGTCCAAGTTGTTAGTGGCTTATTTTAAGCTTAAACAAGTTTATTTAAGCTCTCTATAAGCTTTGAGTAAGCTTACATTTCATTTTCAAGCATTTTCACTTATAGTCAACAAAAGTCAACTGTGAGCTCAAATTGTTAGGAATTAGAAATTCCGGGTATTAAAGAGTCGGTCACCTCAAGTATATGTAATCATTAGAAAGCTCGTAGTCGTAGTTATTTTAAGTTAAGTAGTATTTAGTTAAGTAACACCGTAGAGGACGGACGGGTCTTTACCCAATGTATGCCTGATCCACAGCCCGTTGTGTGGCGTTTTATGTAAGACTATAAATACTCTCTACCTTCCAAGGTAGAGAGTTGGAGCTCATAATAATATCTTTCACTTTCTCTCACTAAGTTCCCTAAACCTCTAACTTTCTCTCTCTAGAATTCCATCTATATGCTACTTTGTGTTATGGTTTGATGTGTATGTGAAAAGTTATATCTTACAATTGGTATCAAGAGCCATGGTTAGATCATATCTTGCACATCTTTGGATTTATAGTGGTTTTTAGGTGGTTTTGAGTTTGAAAAAGTTTAGTGGTTTTTGCATCATTTGGTTGATTTCTCGGGTTAAAGTTCGGATTTTGTTAGTACTTTTATGTTTAGAATCATCACAAGTGTGTAGGTTATCAGTTGGTAAGCTTAAATCATCTTGGTTGGGTTGTTTTTGGATTGAAAAGTGATGTTTATGTGGTTTTTTCATGCTAGCGACTTACTTCACGGATTAGTTTCTTCGTAGCGACTTGCTTTACAAATTTGTAGCGAGTTACAGTTCTAAACATAGCGACTTAGATCTAGCGATTTACAGTACAAGTAGTGGACTCTCCACTACGGGTAGCGACTTGGTGATAGCGACTTGGTCGGTAGCGAGTTGCTCTTTAGCGACTTGTATCTTTAGCGACTTGAGTAGCGAATTACTGCCAAAATTTTGCTAGCGACTTGAGGCTTAGCGAGTTACTACCTAGCGACTTGCATTTGTCTAGCGACTTGGGACTCTAGCGACTTAGTGGTGTAGCGAATTAAGCGTTAGCGACTTAGTGCATTATCTTCTAGCGACTTAGTGCATTATCTTCTAGCGACTTAGTGCATTATCTTCTAGCGACTTGAGTGATTGTTTACGGTTTTCTCTTGATTTAGTAAAATCCCGTGAAAGAATCTATTTCCCGGTTTAATCATAGAGTTATAAAATCCCGTATAAACTGTAAACATGTCTACCAACGTTCCTACTGTCATCTCCACTGTTGCCGAGGATGTTCAAGCAGCTGGCTCAGATACTCGTCCACCCATGCTTGACAGAACTGACTACGATTCTTGGGCTCAACGAATCAGATTGTACTGCCTTGGGAAGGAAAATGGTGTCAACATTCTCAAATCCATTGATGAAGGACCATATCGAGTTGAGACGACTAGAGACATACTTGATACTAATGAAGATGGTACTCTTGTTTACGGAATGGACAGACCTAAAATGTATGATGAGCTTGAGGATAAGGAGAAAAAGAGATTCGATGCGATATCGGGCTTCAAACATTGTTCTTCAAGGTCTTCCTAAAGACATCTACAAGCTGATCAATCATAACACCGATGCAAAGGCAGTATGGGATAATGTTAAGATGCTTCTCTCAGGTTCAGAATTAACTATGGAAGACAGAGAATCCCAACTCTATGACGAATTTGAACACTTCAAGATGAAACCAGATGAGAGTGTCTATGAGTACTATGTGAGATTTCATAAGTTAGTGAATGACATGAGGAACATCAGAATGACTATGCCTAACATTCAGCTGAACTCAAAATTTGTGAACAACATGAATCCCGAATGGCACAAGTTTGTCACCGCTGTGAAGCTCACTAAAGGATTGAAGAATACAAACTATGAGCAACTCTATGCCTTCCTCCTTCGGAATGAGAGACATGCTATGTTTGAAAAATTGATTCTCAATCAGTTCAAAACCAACCAGGGAGAGACAAGCTCGTCTAATGACTCAACTGCCTTCTACTCAAACATCGGAATCACAACCAAAGCATCACAAGTCATACCCTTGGGTAATGGTAATCACAAACTCATTCCTGATCCTATGTTCAAACAAGCTGATGCCGATCCACACGTGGGTAACTTCATTAATCAACTAGCTCTTCTGATTAGTCAAAACATGAATTCTCTCCCACAAACCAACAACAACCTCAGAACAGCATCTAACCCACACAATCAAGCCACTGTTAAAGATGGAAGGATCGTGGTGCAACCAGTTCAGGAAAGACAGTATGATCAGGGAAGAGGTGGAGCTGGTAGAGGTTATGTTGGTAACCAGAATCGAGGAAGGAATGGTAACCAAGGTCAAGCTAAGCCAATCAAATGTTATAACTGTGGTGGTGAGGGACACATTGCAAGGAACTGTACATCTCCAAAGCGTCCACAGAATGCTGATTACTTCAGAGATAAGATGCTGCTGGTACAAGCTCAGGACAATGGTGCTGCTTTGGATGAAGAGGAATTGCTGTTTCTAGCTGAGGGCAATGCCAAGACCTATGATGCAGATGTGGATGAGCAGCCTATTCAGGAGATAGGTCACAATCATCAGAATGCCTTTCAAGTCGCTGATTGTGATGCATACGACTCTGATGTGGATGATGGACCTACGGCACACACAATTTTTATGGCTAGCATTTCTCCAATGGTCTCTCCCAAGGTCTCTTCTTCACCACTAGCTGGCCCATCCCGAGACAAACTCATCTCAGAGGTATTAAAACTATACGATTATGCTGATGTGCAAAAGATGCATGACAAAGTACATTCAACTGAAACTATTGAATCAAATGTTGAAAATATGGGTAATATCGATATTATCCCATATGATCAATACGTGAAACAAAGTGAAAGTGAAGGTGTACCAAGTGATGCATCTTCTGCAGTCAACAATGACTATGTTTTTGATGAATACACTGCATGTGCCCCTGATGATTCTGTAATTTCTGAACTAAATGCCTATAAAGAACGTGTTGCTATTTATGAACAACGTGCTAAATTTGAGTTGACCACTCGTGAGCAGGAAATGGATGACCAAGTGCGTACAGTCATTAGAAAAGTAATTTTAGAGAAGAAGTATTGAAACAAGAATTAAATTCCTTGCAAGAAAAACTTTCTAAAACAGCTAAGCAAAAACAAGAACTTCAAGAAAATGTGAAAATGCTTAAGCAAGAATTTAATGCAAAGGAATCAAAACTCTTGAGAGATTTTTCTAATCTGAAAACTTTGAAAAACAAACTTGAAAACAAGTTGTACATACAAGGAAACACCATTCAGACTGCTCACATGGTCACTAAACATAGAGTCCTAAGCGATAAGCATAGTGTTCCCATTATAGATAAACCCAACCCTGAGTACGGAAAGATAGCAAAAGCAGCTCAAAGTGTGATCTATGATGGCAATGAGATTCTTAAACCTAGACAGAAACCTAGTTGCGTTGAGTGCACTGAGGAGGATAAGAAATCAGATGAAGTCACTAGGGAAAGGATGAACAAAAATTAGATGATCCTAAATGCAAAGAAAAAAAATAATTATCACTCCCCATGACTACAAAAGGAAAACTGGATTTCCTTGAACATGTTTAAGCCTCAGACATTGTTGACTCCCGAACAAGTTTTCTGAAAAAAGGATTTAGATAAGCAGAAAGCTGATAATATTGTTGAAACAAACCCTCCCCTATGGAAAATGCCTAGAGCGACTGTGTATCCTCCTAATACACCAATGCATCTTGTTCCTAGAAAAATTGCCACTAAAAGCAAGACCTTAATTAGCCAATATGTTATATTTCAACTATTTGTTGATTTTGAGAAAACTTGCAAGAAAAGGATCACACCCACTGGTATAACGGAAGGAGAAAGGGGTTTTGAGCAAATGAAAGAATGTTATTTAACTGAGGTCATGCCTTTCTTTAAACTTCTGAAAGATCACTTTGAGAGTCTTAAAAAGGGATAGAAACTGATATCAAGGGAATGGAAAAGGAATTTGATGCAATGGTAGTTGAAGTTAGTGATTATGAGCGTGCACTAAAATATAATGAGAGTGAGAGGAAGAACTTGCATACATTAAATGAGACTCTTATTACTGAATGTGTTGCTCAAGATATCTTTTTCACTGCTTCAAATTGCTCTATTAATGCTTCCAAATTTCATGAACTATCTGTGGCCCTGAAAGTCTCCCATGATCGTGTCATTGAGCTTGAAAAACTAATTCTAAACTAAACGAGAAAATTGAACTGGATGATCACGACAATTTGGTTAAACATTTTTCTAAACTGGAAGTTGAGCATTTTAATTTACAACTAAAATATCAACATCTTAAAGAAAATGTTAAAACTTCAAATATCAAGACATCGTCAGATGCTCCAGAGTTTGATGCAGTTTTCAAATTAACAAACGTGATGAACAGATTCAAGCTCAGTGCAACACGATCAGAAAGTTGAAAGCCCAAATCTCTCAATTAAAGGGTCAAACGAACAATATGACAGGCTCCCAAATCCTTCCTCCTTTAGATTCTCAGAATTCTCAAACTTTTCATCTTCAAAACTTAGTTGATGCCTTACAAAAGGAAAACGAGAGTTTTCTAGAAGAAAATGAAAAAGTTAAACGACATTTTAAAGAGTTATATGATTCAATAAAAGTCACCCGTGACCAAAACAACGATAAAATAACGTCTCTACAAAAGGAAATTGAGAATCTGAGAAGTCAGGGAAATGGGAAACTGCCACTTGTTTTCAATAAGAATGTTGTCTCAAAGTCACCCTTAGACTGCAAATACACTGTGACAGTTAAATATATTCCTCCTCATCTTAGGAATAATGAACATGCTTTTCATGAATACTGTGCTCACCTTAAGGATAGTCTAGAATGTCTCCGTGAGATTGTCGAAGAGGATTTCATTAACAAACCTCTTGATAGTGAAATTAGGTTTGCTTGCCTCCAGGCCAAACGATCTCAAGAGTTGCTAGAATGTGTAATTGCCACATGTCCCAAATCCTTAACCTTAGGTGCAAAAGGCAAAGCTGTGATGCCTTGTTCTATGCCTAGTGCCAAGCAGGAAATCCGTTCTATGCCCAGTCTTAAGAAAGGAAACACTAATGTGCCTTCAAGTAGTTCAGATTCCAGATATGTTAGTGCTAAGAAAGTGAACTTTAGTGTGCCTGCAAAAAGCTCAAATCACAGTCTTAATGTATACACTAATGTGCCTTCTAGTACTTCAGATCCTTGCACATCAAGTTCAGGAATGCAAAAATTAGATCAACCAACTAATGTTCCCATTCCCTCTACAGGAGTAATCAGTGACTTTAAAGCGAGCAAGTCAAAGTCTCAAGACAATACAAGGAATGATAGGACCTTGCAAGCTAAGAATGTGCATTGGAAGAAAGTAGAAGACCAATCTAGGAACTTTAAGCTTGTGTTGAATAAAACGAATCGTGTTGATTCTAGTATTAGCCTTAGGCGTACTGTAATTAATTCGAATTCTGATACTATCTGCAAACCTTGTAATGCTGTCTGCTTGAATTCTGTTGCTAATCATGAATGTGGTGTGAATGCTTTGTCTAATTCTGTCAAATGCCCAGTTAAAATTGTTAATGCTAATAATCGTGCAAATAAGGCAAAAAGGCAAAAACGAAAGACTGTTAGAAAACAGTGGAAACCCACAGGAAGAACTTTTATAAAGATAGGTTATTATTGGATACCTTTTGGCCATAAGAATAATCAGTTTTGTTCTCAAACTGCTAAGATTATGCCCACTAGAAAATGGATGCCTACTGGTAGAACTATTCCCTTAAGAAGTAAACATACTTTGAATAGGTCAAATATAGACACCAGCATTGCATCTATTCCCAATGATTCCATTGCTTCTACTTCTGATATGGATGTTTCTGTTTCTGATGTGGGTGTTCCAATTAATGTTACTAACCAAGTGGAACCCATTCTTGCATGGGGATCCCAATTATCCAGTTATCCATTCTTGTCTGTGTTCAACTGCAGATCATTCAAATCGTTCTGTGGTACCTGGACTCAGGCTGTTCCAAGCATATGACTGGAGACCGGTCGCGGCTCATGAACTTCGTGAGCAAATTCATCGGGACAGTTAGATTCGGTAATGATCATTTCGGTGCAATTAAGGGTTATGGTGATTATGTTGTTGGTGATAGTGTTATCTCTAGAGTATACTATGTGGAAGGTTTGGGTCATAATCTGTTCTCTGTTGGTCAACTCTGTGATTCTGATCTAGAAGTAGCCTTCAGAAAACATACCTGCTTTGTTAGAGATCTTAATGGCAAGGAACTGTTAAAAGGAACTCGTGGTTCAAATCTTTACACCATCTCCATAGAAGATATGATGAAGTCTTCTCCAATTTGCTTGCTGTCAAAGGCTTCTAAAACAAAGTCATGGTTATGGCATCGACGTCTCAATCACTTGAACTTCGGCACCATCAATGATATCTCCAGAAAGGACTTAGTTGTAGGTTTACCTCGACTAAAGTATGAAAAGGATCATCTTTGTTCAGCATGTCAATTGGGAAAAAGCAAGAAGTATGCCCATAAACCCAAACCTACTAACTCTGTCACAGAAGTTCTTCATACAATTCATATGGATTTATGTGGACCAATGAGAGTGCAGAATATCTTTGGGAAGAAATATGTATTAGTTGTAGTTGATGATTACTCTAGATTCACCTGGGTCAAGTTCTTAAGGACAAAGGATGAAACTCCTGATATCATCATCAAACTTATCAAACAGCTGCAGGTTCGACTTAACAAAACCGTCAGAATTATCCGGACGGACAATGGAACTGAGTTTGTTAACAAACAACTTAGTGAATTCTATGAAAGCATTGGAATCAGCCATCAAAGAAGTGTTCCACGAACTCCTCAACAGAACGGTGTAGTTGAAAGACGAAATCGAACTCTTGTAGAAGCCGCTCGAACAATGCTGATTTACTCAAAAGTTCCAATGTTTCTCTGGGCTGAAGCTATTGCCACTGCATGCTACACACAAAATCGTTCCCTGATTCACACTGTTCATGGAAAGACACCATATGAACTTGTCCACAACAGAAAACCTAATCTCTCTTTCCTTCGTGTGTTTGGTGCATTGTGTTATCCAACTAATGAGGGTCAAGACTTAGGGAAACTTAGGGCTAAAGCTGACATTGGAGTATTTGTAGGATATGCACCAAACAAAAAGGGATACCGAATCTATAACAAAAGAACCCGAAATATCATGGAAACCATTCACGTTACGTTTGATGAGCTGACCGGTCAAATGGCTCCTGGACACTCCAGCTCAGGACCCGCACTTCAAAACAGTCCCATTGGTTCATCTCTTGTTCCAAACTCTTCTCAAGAAACTCCATATGTACCTCCATCTGAAGATGATTTAAAGAAATTGTTTGATCCTATGTTTGATGAACTGTATGATTCAATTACTAATGAGGTGTTGATCCCTACAACAGAAGATGCTCATATTCCTGTGAATGAAGACAATCCTTCAGTCTCAATATCTTTAAGTCAAGAAGCACCTGCTGCTGATCCTTCAGTCTCATCAACAAATCATCATTCTTCAAATGTACATCATGGAAATGTTTCTGGCATCAATGATGAAGTTAATCCCTTTGCTACTCCTGAAGATGCTCCATTTGAAAACATATTTGCTACTCCTGAATCATCATCTGAACCATCTTCTTCAGAAGACATCGACTCAGCTACCTCAGTTCCTCAACAACTGCCACATGAACACCTTAGAAAATGGACTCACGATCATCCATTAGACAACATCATTGGAAATCCCTCTCGTCCTGTATCAACCCGGAAACAACTTGCAACCGATGCCTTATGGTGTTTCTTCAACTCCGTACTATCTAAGATCGAACCAAAAGATGTTAAAACCGCCATGAATGAAGACAGCTGGTTCAATGCCATGCAAGATGAAATTCATGAGTTTGATCGACTTGATGTATGGGAGTTAGTACCTGCTCCAGACTGTGCTATGATTATTGCCCTTAAATGGATCTTCAAAGTGAAACTTGATGAGCATGGTGATGTGTTGAAAAACAAGGCCCGATTAGTTGCTAAAGGATATCGTCAAGAGGAGGGTATAGACTTTGAAGAATCGTTTGCTTCAGTTGCTCGAATCGAGGCAATCAGAATCTTTCTGGCTAATGCTGCTAGTAAGAACATGGTAGTATATTAGATGGATGTGAAGACGGCATTTCTGAACGGAGATCTTAAAGAAGTCGTCTACGTCAGCCAACCTGAAGGATTTGTGAATCAAGAGCATCCTACTCACGTTTATCGTCTGAAGAAGGCTCTTTACGGTTTAAAGCAAGCTCCAAGGGCATGGTATGATACACTGTCAAAGTTTCTTCTATCAACCGGATTCAGCAAAGGAGCAGTTGATCCTACCTTATTCACCAGGAAGTCAGGCAAACATTTAACTCATGTTCAAATTTATGTTGATGATATTATTTTTGCCTCGACTGACCCAATGGAATGTGATCGTTTTTCAAATGAAATGAGTTCAAAGTTTCAAATGTCAATGATGGGACAAATGTCATTTTTCTTGGGATTACAAATTTCACAAAGTCCCGGAGGCATTTTCATAAATCAATCTAAATATGCAACAGAGATTTTAAAGAGATTTGGATTTGATTCAAGTGACCCTGTTGACACCCCCATGATTGATCGAACCAAACTAGATGAGGACCACTCAGGGATCATGATTGACCAAACGAAATATCGTAGTATGATTGGATCCCTGATGTACCTCACAGCTAGTAGACCAGACATCTTGTTCGCTGTTTGCATGTGTGCTAGATACCAGGCTAAGCCTACTAAAAAGCACCTTGAAGCAGTTAAACGGGTCTTTCGGTATCTCCAAGGAACCATCAATATGGGACTATGGTACCCGAAGGACACCGGTATGTCACTAACGGCCTATGCAGATGCTGATCATGCAGGTTGTCAAGATACACGTCGAAGTACGTCCGGAGGTGCTCAGTTTTTGGGTGATAAGCTTGTGAGCTGGTCTTCAAAGAAGCAAATGAGTACTTCTATTTCCTCTACAGAGGCTGAATACATAGCCATGTCATCCTGTTGTGCTCAAATCTTATGGATGAGATCTCAATTATCTGACTATGGCTTTGTATTCAACAAAATCCCTATGTACTGTGATAATAAAAGTGCTATTGCTCTCTCATGCAACAACGTTCAACACTCAAGAGCAAAGCATATCGACATTCGACATCATTTCATCAGGGAACAAGTGGAAAAAGGTGTGGTGGAACTATATTTTGTGAGGTCTGAATATCAGTTAGCAGACATCTTCACCAAAGCTCTTCCAAGAGAACGTTTTGAGTTTATTCTTCCACGTCTTGGCTTGAAAAGCCTTCAACCAGATACTCTCAAACGTCTTCAGGAGGAAGACGAGGAGTAAAGGTCTATCTTCATCTATCTCTTGTAAATATTTATTCGAAAATCAAAATACAAAATTATAAAACCCTCAAAAATCAAATAGAAAATTATAAAAACCTTCAAAATCCATAAAAATCTGAAAAATTCGAAAAATCTTCAAAAAAAAAAAATGTTGTCAATTTGTCATGTTTTTTTCGGTTCGATAATATCTACGGTCTTTGTGCTGTCATTCAAAGAATGACACGGGACTTTAGATGTTGTTCGAATTCTTAAAAAAAAAAAAAAAAATCAAAAAATCAAAAAATATTTTTGGGAGAAAGAGAAACAATGGTTTATTGTCATTTTCAGGCAATAACCCGGTTTTAAAAGAAAGAACAGAGCCATGTTTTACCATGTTTTCAAATTCCATGCTCTGATTCTATAAACATTTATCTGCTGAAAACTAAATGCTTTGAAAAATAACTCGGTCTCTATTTTTGATAATCATCAGGACTTAGTTGTCAAAATCTCCATCTCTCAATCAACAACCTATGTCATTGAGTGAGGGGGAGAATGATTTCAATTAAATTAAAAAGTTATTTGGCATTAAATTGTTTTCAAAAGATGTACATGCATGTTTTATCAATGGAGTTTAAAGTCTTAAAATCCGATCCTTAGCAGTTAAAACGCTTTCATAATCAAGTCACAATTCTCCTTAAAAGCTTTCAAAATCAATTTAAATCTATAAGAGATCACAAATCTCAAATGATTTGATAATTGTGATCAGGGGAGAATGTGTGATTTAAATTGGATTTAAACTGATAATTCGGTAAATGGTTTTATAAGAATGTACATGATGTCCTCCCCGCATGTGACAAACGATTTCAAATTTTCCATGCACACATTGAGGGGGAGCATCTATATCAAACCTATAATTTGAAACGTGATCATTTATCTCAATGTGCAGGTTCCCTCTAGTATGTCTAAAACTCCTTTCAAACCTAGAAGCACATATTGAGGGGGAGCAAAATCATGAAAATCTCATCCTTCCCCAAAATGCTTTATCTACTTGATTCAATTTGGGAAGTGATGTTGATATCTTTTAGAAAATGGTAATCAAAGAAGTTAATTCTTTCTCTTGCCTCCGTGTGCAAAACATTTTCATACTTGATGCACATGTTGAGGGGGAGTTCTCGTTCTAAAAATATCAAAACAATTCAGGTACAAAATGCTTTGATAATATATCACAAGTATCTGAATTGATTTTCAAATGGTTTTCAATTGGTTCCAACGGCAGATGAACAATACCAAATAGACCGACCAACTTTACTTTATGTACGGTGATATAAGGATGATAAGGTTAGGTTTTTGTTCCCAAGATCCGCCAGAACCGGAGGGATCTACCCAGGAACTATCCACTAGTTAGTGTAGAGTTCTTAGGTATGATAATAAAAGGAGAAAAATGAGGAATGGGAAGAGTGCAGACTGAGACTGAGCTAGTACTGGAATAAACCCAACAAGGTTCTAGTTATGAAATCTCGGTAAGCACTGAAGGGGTTGAAGAATTAAAAAGAATTGAATGAGAAAAGGGTGAAAACAAATAGCCCTCCATTTATTCAACCTTAGGGCAGAAACCGGGTTCAATTCATATGCTACTGATGGTAACATCGGTATTGAAGACAAGACGTCATGGACCCAGTGACGCACTGCACTTCAACTTTCCAAACCACTCAAGTTCCTCTTAAAAGGACTTGTTTCATTCTCACGGGGAACCGACATTATCTATCGACTTTCTCTTAGAGATTGTTGATATTGAAGAAGGAGACCCTCTCCCTAGTCTCCGGCACAGGATCCAAATATGCACAAATTGAGTCTAGAGCCACGAGATCATCAATAAATCTCATTAGGACACTTTCAATGAAGACTCTCTGTTTCACACAATGTGGAAAGAGAGATTATATCTTGAGTCCTACGCATTATCCTTGTGGTATTGCCAGAACATCTGAGTAATGTGTCTACACACTCACAATGAAGATGGAAAGCCTTCTGGAGCCAACATCAAACAAGCTCCTGGTAGGTGGCATGTGAGATCTATTATATGGATCAACCATGTGACAACTGAACAGAAACAATGGGGCGATTCAATTTCTTGAATCAATCCTGGTTCAGGTTAGGGATTGACGGATACCTTTGAAAAACCGGTCTTTGTGCTTAACAACTCTTTTCTTTAGCACATCGACCGTGTACTAATTTTTCAAATCAAAAGGTGGTTTATGATTGATAATTGATTTTCATTAAAACCTTCGCTGTATTGCAAAAACAATTTCTATTGAGCAATACTCGATTGTTTTTCAAATATCTTTTCATCAATCAGTGGACTCAAATTCGCTGGTTCACTCACTCCGTGTTGTCTTCTTTGAGATGTTCCGGTTTGAGAACAGCTAGAGCAGCTGCGAAACCTTGTCAAGGAAATTCTTCGGAATTATACCTGATCACAGGCAGTACTTGTACTGATCAACGGGGAACCGTGGGCCGTGTACCTCAATTCAACGAAAGTGATCAAAGACACTTTCGTGCGATTTATTGCTAACTGTTGTATGCAGGTACGCCCGACGTTTGCAGCTGATCAGAATGAAGCGATCAATCCATAGCCGCATGCTCACTTAACACATTCAACTCAAAAGAAATCATGATTAGTGCATCAATGACTCTGATATTTTCACTCCAAGCTTCTGCTACGCTGCTGCCAATATCATGATTCAACAAAAGCTTCCGCTACTCTGATGAGAAGATATCATGATCCAGAATGTGAGCATGTCGGTCCGAATGTCACAACATCACATAATACCAACACCACAATGGATGTCACAGAGATCTTTGATTGCTGATGATCTCTATAGCTGGCTCAAATTTACTATCACGTGGATCAGTAAAAGACCTCCACTTGAAGTAACCAAACATGCAATGTGAAGAATCAATGACTACGAGCTTCGAAGCAAAGCACTACATCAAGAATGCAAGATCAATTTTTAATGTAATATCTGTTTGTATTCAATGTAATTTTAGTACATGATTGAGGTGACCTCCCTTAGGGGGAGATTGTTAGGAATTAGAAATTCCGGGTATTAAAGAGTCGGTCACCTCAAGTATATGTAATCATTAGAAAGCTCGTAGTCGTAGTTATTTTAAGTTAAGTAGTATTTAGTTAAGTAACACCGTGGAGGACGGACGGGTCTTTACCCAATGTATGCCTGATCCACAGCCCGTTGTGTGGCGTTTTATGTAAGACTATAAATACTCTCTACCTTCCAAGGTAGAGAGTTGGAGCTCATAATAATATCTTTCACTTTCTCTCACTAAGTTCCCTAAACCTCTAACTTTCTCTCTCTAGAATTCCATCTATATGCTACTTTGTGTTATTTGATGTGTATGTGAAAAGTTATATCTTACACAAATGGAATTGGAAATGGTTTGGGGTGTTGCAGAGCCTTGATTTGGGTTGGAATAGCTTCAAGTAGTTTAGTTATGGTTCTAGTATGAGTGGTTAATCAGCTGGAACACTTGTGAGTGTTAATCTCAATTTCAATTTTCAAGTCAGTTTGCATATTTTGTTTGTACTTGTATTTTTAGTCATAAACTGTTTAAACTTGTTTATTAAGTTGTATTTAGGATAGTCAAAGTCACTTTAATTGTTTGCTTTAGCTAAATCAGTGATTAGCTCATCTAAATTTGCATATCAGTCTTAGTAAGGGTGTTTGGATTTACTGCTTTGTCTGTGATTTAGGTTTATGCAGTGGTAGGTTCTTGTTGTTTCAGGCTTTAGTGGCTCATTTGAACTCATTTGAGTCATTTATTTGTGACTGCTAACCACAATAGTCAAAATCTCATTTCATCTGTCCTAATTAGCTATCTGTTGGATTTTTATAAAAACAAAATCTTGTTTTGTGCTTAGAAATCTTAGAACTAGCTTATTTCAGTTTCATTTCATCTTAATACATCATAATAAGTCCATAAATTAAGCTCAAAGTTGGAAAAAGTCAAATGCCAAATCTGTTTTCAAAAGTCAAATTTGCAAAATTTCAGTTTTGGGCCAAGATGAGTGGATTTTTCATGAGCTCATTTCTAGGTTAAATCAAGTGAAACTTTGGGTGTTAAAAGTCCAACTGGTCTTATTTCTTATTACCATTTTAGTAGATTTTTGCAAATTTTTTAGAAGCCCCAAAATGGGCTTGTCAATCAGGGCTTATTTGCCCTGTGCAACTGACTCAGTTAACACTGAGTCTGCACAGGGACTTGCAGGGTTTGGGAAAGGCTCATAAAAGCTTATCTTGGTCTGTTCTTTGGTCTAGACATAGCCACCCAGGTCTAGTGTAGGATCCAAGTCTTGGTTTCATGTCTCAGCTTATTATGTAGCTTATTTCTTAGCTTAAACTTGGTACCTCAAACTGTTTTTAGCTCATTAGCCAAATCATCCAAATCTTGGTATTTAGCAATTCAGTGGTTAAGAGCAGTTGAAATTAGTTGTTTTCTAGTAGTTATAGCATATTATAGCCTTTGTTTCAGCTTGGTGCTTTTTGGTAGCTTTTGGCTTTTCTCAAGTGCTTATTTATAAGCAGTTTCCACTGCAGCCTCAATTTCCTTCACACAAGCACCTGTTTTTATATTTTTCCTAGAATCATAATAATATTTTAGAGTTTTCCTGAATTTTTCAGATTTTTCCAAGTCTGTTTGGTATTTTTCTCCATTTAAATTAGTTTTTAAGACTTTTTAAATAGTTTTTAATACAATTAATTCAGAAAAAGTTCAAAAAAATAATTTTTCATTTTTCTTAGGTTAAGATAAATATAAAAAGCAAAAAAATATTTTTCCAGATTTTTCTTAGTTAAATTTGTATTTTTAAGTAATTTAAGTAGTTTTAAATAGTTTTTAAATCATAAAAAATAGAAAAATAATCAGAAAAATATAAAAATAGTTTTGAAAATTCTCTTTTGTTATTTTAGATTTTTCTAAGTCCTAATTTTATTTTTCTAGCTTTATTTCCTATTTTCTTGTATTTTAGGCTATTATTAAATAGTTAAAAATAGTTTTTAATTAATAATAATTAGATAATTAGTTATAAAAATAATTTTCTTTTTCTATAAATTTTCTTTTATCATTAGGGTTGTAAAAATGTCATTTTCATATTTTTAGAATTTATATTGTTTAAATTTTACATTTTCCTTTGTACGTCGCGTAGTTTTTAATTTAAGTTTTATAAAAGAAAAATCAAAAACATTAGATTTTAAAATAGTGATAGCGTTTATTTAATATAGTTTATCTTTTTTAATTTCCTTTAATTTGCATTTAAGCCCCTGTAGTTTATGTGCTTTTTCTGTAGTTATAATCATTCACAATCTCTTTTCCGTTCAAATCTCTCGATCACTACACGTTTGATTATCATTGCATAGCTCGCTGGGACATAACGACCCGGGGAAACACTATACTCCCCAGATCTTCATTGCATTTGCTTCTGAGCTGTTTTAAGTTTCTTACGGTCGGCCATTCACAAGTGGCCGGCTTGTGTGAGAAAACTTGACGGTTTGGAGCGAATCAAATTTTGGCGCCGCTGCCGGGGAGCTGTGCTGATTATCTTCCGTCTAGCAGATTAGTGATTTGCTCAGAAAACTTATGGTGAATTACTCGCTGAAGAACAAGCCGCTAAAGTGAGTTCCCAATATTGGAAACCTCTCGTTTACGACTATGATGACAATTCTGATTCTGATGAGGAATATATGCCTCCGAGCGGCAATCCCACTCCCGTTGAGGAAGTTAAAGAAGGTAAGAGCATGGGAGAATTGTTGACGGAGGAGAATGCAAAGAGTCTACTTGCAATATATGATAACAAGAAAGACGAAAACCAAGAAGGAAAGAGTATGGGAGAATTTTTAGCAGAGGAGAATATGAAATGTCTAAGAGCTATAAACGAGGAAAGTACTATTCCATTGAAAGATGTTATTTCTCAATTTCCTCAGTCTATTGCAATCCCATCTATCCTTCCTACTATTGTTGATTCCGAGGACTCTCTCATAATGGGGGACGAGCCTTTTAGCACCATTCCGGAAACGGAATCGTCTAGTGTTGAGAGCCTTGACCCAATCCCAAGTGAGTCCGAGGATGTATCTGACAGTGATTGTGATTCGCTTTTGTATGATTCTCTTGACATTTCTGAGGTTACTTTCGGGATTTTCTCAAATCCACTTTTCGAATTCAATGATGACTATACCTTTTGTGAAATTTATCCTCTTTTTGACAAAGATTTTCAGTCGGAAACAGAGTCCACAACGGAAGTGGTGGAAATTGCTAGCTCTGAGAGTACACTACTTGTCCCATCTCTGTATTCCGACCTTTCTCTCCCGTCAGTTGATGTTATGCATAATGAAGAAAGTGATGAATCCGACACTAAGGATATCATGGAGATTGATTTGGAGATGAAGACCGAAATGGATAAATTGACTAAAGTGATTGAAGACGATATTCTCGATAATCCGTCAAGTAATTCTAATATCGAAGAAATCAACTTATTTCTTGATGATCCAATACCGCCGGGTATTGAGAGTGACGGGTTCGACTCTGAACAAGATATCCGTTTTCTTGAAAACCTGCTTAATGATGATTCTCTTTCTTCTGTTAAGTTTACCCTCACTTATCCCGTTGAGCCCACATGTGAAGACAATATTTTCAACCCCGGGATATTCATCATAGATGAGCTTCATGTTACAAAAGTTGTCCGAGATAAGGATCCTCCGATGGATGCCTTCACTACTGAGCTTTTAAGTATGATGCCTAACTATGAACTCCCGTCTTCTTTGGAGTCTTCTCATTTCTATCCATCATCCCTTTGTCCTCCCACTAAACCACCGGATGATGGATCGTTCTTTCATGTAATGACCAAGATTAGTTTGGGGGGAGTTATCCCTTATGTGCTGATGCTCGACATTTTCTTCTCCACCCAACCCACCGAGTCTCATTCCTTCGGGAATGAGCACACCATTTTTTACCGTGATATTTTTACCATTTTCTTCCCCAAGGACAAATGAATTCGGGGATGAGTCAGGCTAGCGACTCGGTGAACAAAAACAGTAGCGCTTCATGGGAGGCACCCCATGCTTATCTCTATCTTCTTTCTATTTTCTTCTAATAAGTGACGTGAAGGGGTTAGCCTCTTCGATTTCTCGTGTTTGGTTGTTTGTGATGTTTTTGTCTAGGATTTCTTCGATATGAAGACTCTCGTGCTCGAAGTTTGTCTTTTCTCCACTCGAGTTTCATGATCGATGATGGTGGAAATCCGATATCCTAATCTTATCGACTAACGTTTATCTTTAAGCATACTTAATAAACGGATTTTAGATTTTCGTTGATACCCTTGCCTTTAAACATTGAGGACAATGTTTCGTTTTAGTCTGGGGTGGGTAATCTTCGATTTGATTTGACCGCACCTGCTTGTTTTTTTTCGTGTACTCTCGTAACCCCGTTTTTCCTTAGAGAATGAAAAAATTGTGCAAAAATGCAAAAAAATTAAAATTTTTGTAAGCTTTTGCTAGTTTTATGATTGAAAAGTCTTTGCTAGTCTCTTAGAAGTTACTTTAAATATGCGTTTTCTTGAAAAAGTCTTTACTAATTGCTTAGACAAGAGGCTATAAAATGCGATTCTAGCTCACAAGGCCAAGAATTTGCAAGCTTCCCTAAGTGATTTTAAATATGCAAAGCTTTGAAAAGATTTGCTAGTTCCTAATGAGTGACTTTAAAAATGCGAGACTTGAGATTATTTGACGAAGCATTTGCTAAGTTAATATATGTTTTGACACCTTGTTGACTTTCCGCTGATGAGAGTAGGAATAGAATTCTGACTTGACCGGGCGTGTTGAGCCCTAGCTTGTTCCCTTAACCATAGATAATTTAATTATCGGCTAAGCATCCGTGGATCTCATTATTTGAGATTTTAAATTTGCAGAGATCGAGGAATGATAGAGTTACTTATGAGTTTAGATGCTAAGCGTGGAGTAGATGGTTCTCTTTAGAGCTCATCGAAGGTACTTGTGGCTTTTTGCTCCCACAAAATTGTTTCACCCCATATATGTCTAATAATATTTAAAGATGTTAGGTTTTGGCGAAAGTTAGTTCTTTGTCTTCATTAGAGAATCCTTGCTTATGAGAGCTGGGTACACATCAAGGTACTGTCAGTGTTGCGGTGTAATAGACAACTGATTCTTGATAGTTTGCTGCTATTGTTTCTATTGTTATAAAAGCCGTGGGATTCGGAGTTTGGCAAAAATTAACATGAAATAAAGCCCAAATGTATTAAAGTGAAAATCCAAAGCCATAAAAGTTTTCTATGTCTGACGGTACCCCCGTTGTCATGGACTTCAAAAAGGTTGAGGAAAATTCCAAAGTCATAATAAGACTTCTGATAAAACGGTAATCCCGTTGAATTAGTGGTTGAAAAGACCGAGGGCTTAAATTGCAAAAATGCAAATGTGCTGAAATAATGTTTAGCCAAACTTTGAATCCGGGAGATGTCTAAATAAAGCTTCTGTCTCTGGACTCGTAGATGAGTTGTTTCAATCGCCATAAAAAGGATATCTCCCTAAATCGTGTTAAATTAGGACCTTGATGTGGACCTCATTCTTGTGTGCAACGGTTTTCGAGGGAAGGGGGAAAACTAATTAGCGTCTTAGCTTCATATCTTTATCGGAATAAATATTATCGAAACGAGAAAACATGAAGAAATTCATTTCTCACCAAAAATAAAATAAATGGAGGAAATAGGAAAATGGGAGCAAGAGGTAATTACACAAGTAACTTCCATGGGTAGTGTTAGCATCTAAAGTCATATTTAGCAATGATTTCGATTTTAAGCTTAGTTTGGGAACTTGTGAAAAATCAGGGACGATGTATTCTATCCGTATGGTCACTTCTCGCTGAGTTGTGTTTCCTACTCCGTGATCCTAAAAATGTCTTTTGAAAAATGTTGGAGTTATTGATCGACATGAAAGTTCAACAAACCGTCACACATAATAAGTGCTTAATCGTTATATCTATATGTGAAATAAAAGGTAAACGAGGCGTTTTTAGAATTGAGGGCTTCTTAAATTCTTTTGAGGAATCTTTGCTACTTTTCATAGATTTAATAGAAAGAGGTTGGAATCCTTGGTTTTAGAAGCGTGAGTTGATGACATTGTGTGAGGACACGACAATCTTCTAGTCTGGGGTATTTTGGTATGTGCAAAAACACATATCATTTCTTTACCAAAATAGACCCAAAATAACCAAAAAAGAGCCATTTATGTTTAATATTTGTTGGTTTCTCGAGTTTATGCATGTGCAGGTACAGATAAGACAAAACAGACAAAAGAAAGCCAAAACCAAAGAAAACCGAGCACGAGAATGAGAAGAGTGCAAAAGCCGATGCCGGGATGCTATTTTATGGGATTTGGATGCTAAAAAAAATCAAATTACGGAGTTCTGAATCATTGTTGGGAGTTTTCACATCAAAACCTTTCATTTCACGAAATTTCACCTTACACCCAAATATTTCCTAATTTACACCATTGGTCCTCTAAATTGCAAAATATTTCATGAATGGCCTTTATAAATAAATTGATACTACACATTCAAGACCAAGTCCAAATAATAATCCTACCCAAGTACCCCATAAGCCCAATCCACTATCCTACCCGTCCACACCCATGACCCGGTCAAAGAAATAATACTCACCAAGTCAAACTTTAAAAAAAAAAAACCCAAATCATAAAAACGCGCCCAAAAAGGAAATTACTGTTTATCTCCTCCATTCCCATTTTACCTTGATTCACCCAAGTTTTACCCGTACTAAAATGCTTCTGGAAGCATCTGACAACGTGTCAGAAGGAGCAGCACCTCAGGATCGCCAAGCTGGCAGAATCCCAGCATCCTATTGGAGGAGCCACCTCATGGATTTGATCCAAAGGTCGAGAATTAAAGTGGTGATGAGATGAAGGAATGAATGGTGCAGATTAAACATCTGGAAGCTTCAGTTACCCTAGATGCATCCTGTGCTTGGCTATATAAAGACCTTCGATCACCTCAGATTAGATATCCAATTTCTCATGTATTTAGAGGAATTTTGATCAGTTATGTTTCTGCCAATTTAATTGTTTTTAAGTAGTTGTTTAAGATGTATTTTCAGTTTTAATGTTGTAATTTCATTTGAATTAATGCAATTTCTGTTTTTCAAATTAAACTCTCTTTGTCACTTTAAATTGAGAACGAGCTTTATCTTAGTTTATAGGTTTGATTACTGTTAATGTGAGCTCACATAAGCTTTTATGAGCTTATGTGAGCTGATTGTTGGTTCACCTTTTCTGAATTTCATTTTATTGCAAAAGTCAATAGAAGTCAAAGTTAAGTTAAACTTAGTCAAGTTCTAAAGTCAATACAGGTTCATGGTAATTTATGATTTTAGGTTTTCAAATAGTTAGTTTTAGTGGTAATTTGTTCATTTCAATCCAGGTTAAATCAGTTTTCATTAAGTTTTCAAGTTAATTTTGCAATTTAGTTATTTGGTGGAGTGTTTGGATTAACTACTTTTATGGAGATTTAGTCATGTTTATGACTCAGTACTGATAAGGTTGAGTTTTATTACTGATTTTAAAACTTACTTTGATCGTAGTTTCAGTTTTCAAGTGCCATTTTGAGTTTTCAATTACATAACTTTTTCTGTCAAATTGTACTGTCCTAAACAGCTTATCTCCACAGTCTTGTGGAGGTCTCAATCATGTTTAAATCTTGTTCAGGTTAGTTCTTATGGTTGTTAATGAATCTAAATTCATTTATCTTCAGTTCATTTACCATGTAGAAGCATTTAGTTAGCTTATTTTTTTTATCTAAAAGCCCCTAGTTTAGCTATATTTGTTGTCTGCAGTTCTCTTCTTCTGTCATATAGCTTATTTCACTAACTGATTTAGGGTTTATTCTGGTGTTTTAGCTGCATGATTTTTGTTTGTTTAGGTAGTAAATAGTGTAGTTTTAATAAGTCTTTCCTTAATTATGACCTTAAGAGCTTTTAGATTAGCTTATCTTAGCCTGCAACTATCTCCATCCCTGTCCCCTGATTCCGCACATCAGCCTTTTCTCTGTCCCATGTAGCACTCTTTAAGCCAGCTTAACTGATTATTTAATTTATTTTAGTTCTTGCTTTTTGGTTCCCCTAGTAGCCTTAGGTTTTAGCTTAATCAGTTTACCCTTCTTTAGGTATTTATTGCTTAATTTGTGTAGATGTTTAGCCTACAAGTGCCCCTTGGACTGCTAATCACCCCATATGCTCCTTTTCTGTTGTTGTCATAGTCCATTTTAGCCCAAGTAGGCTTATTCCCATCTGCTTATCTACTTAACCACTTAGCTTCAATACTTGATTTTTGTTCCCCTTAGTAGCATATACTATCAAGTTCAACAGAGTTGCCTTTACCAGTCTATTAGAGCTTATCTATTTAGCTTATTTTAGCCTACAAGTTGCCCTTTCATGCTCCTTAGCTGCTGTCATATCAGGTGTACTAATTTGCTGATAACTTGTGCTGATTTGATCTTTAACAGTTGCATTTGATTGCTTTTAATTGGTTTTAGTTTATCTTAGCTTAATGTAGCTTTTGGTAGCTTATTGGTGTTCTATACCTTATTTTCATTTAGCTTTTCATATCAGTTAGTAGCTAAATAGCATAATCTGCATTCAAAAGTTGTTTTTCATAATTTTCCTAGATTCATAATTGCATTTAGAACTTTTCTGTAATTTTTCATAATTTTCCTAACAATTTTACTATTTTTCTGCAATTAAAAATAGCTTTTAGTATTATTAAATAGCTTTTAATTGAAATAAATCAGAAAATGTTCACAAAAATATAATCTCAATTTTTTTAGGTTTAGAAAAATCAAAAAGTCAGAAAAAGTATTTTTCCAGATTTTTCTTCGTTAAAATAGTATTTTCTAGCCATTTAATTAGTTTTAATTATTTTAAAATTCATAAAAAATAGAGAAAAAGTCAGAAAAATATAATTTCAGTTTTTAAAATTATTTTTAGTTAATTTAGATTTTTGAAAAATAGTTTTGTAATTTTCTTGTAAGCTTTCATAATTTTTAGCATTTTAAATCTATTTTAAAAGTCCAAAAATAGTTTTTAATTCAAATAAAATCAAGAAAAACCAAAAAAATTAGTTTTAAATTTAAAATAATTTTTAAATAACATTTTTAGCTGTAGAAAAATATTAGTTCATTTTTAGAGGTTTAAATAATGTAGATTGCATTTTAATTACGTTTTATAATTATCTTAATTTGCGTTTTAGTTTAAATTTGCATACTTAGTTGTAATTTCTTGTTTTCATCATAGATTTAGTAGATTTAATTGCTTTCCCTTATTATTGCTTGCCCCGTAGTTTAAAAATCACTCAAAATCCTTTTTACCCATTCAAATCCCGAATTACGCGACGTGAGTTTAAAACTTCATTTATCCTTTGCTGGGAGAACGACCCGGATACATTCCTTTGTATTTCTTCAGAAAATATATGTACTACGAAAACGAACTTATCAACCATCTTTCAACATCAACACACGTTTCAATCATCTACTAAGATCCATCAACAACACAAATTTATAATGTCTCAACCACCTTATTTCAACTACTTTCCTCAGCAGTATCCTCAGCAACAGCAGTATCATCAACAACAATACCTCAACAACCGTAACAACACTCATTTCTACAACCACAATCAGGTCTACAACAACAATTCATTCAACAACAACAATTTCCTCAACAACAACCATACCCTCAACAACAATCATACTTTCCACCATTATATGCAATGCAATTATTTACTACAATTCCACCAAAGGAACCTCATTGGTTTGCACAAATGTGTGAGGCTATCAGCAGTCAACAATCTATCCATGAAGCTGGATCACTTGATAGACCTCCAATGCTCACTCCCGGAAATTATGTTCAACTGGTAAGTCGATTCTTTAGGTTCATCGAACTCAAGAAACCTCATGGCAAATATTTGAAGAATGTCATCCTTGAAGGTCCTTTTCAAATGCCAACTGTTACGAGTCCCGAAGATCCAACAACTATTCCACCAAGAATTGAAACCATCTCCACTATCATTGAGAGTCAACTAACTGTAGAACAAATACTTCACCGTCAAACTGATGAGCTTGCAATGGAGTATATTCTTCTGGGCATACCTAATCCCATTCTTTGAAGTGTTGATGCTCAGAAAACAACAAAGGATATGTGGGAACATGTTCATCTCTTAATGGAAAGCATTGAAATTAATCAAGAATACATGGAATCCAAACTTTATCTATCATATGAAATGTTCATGATTGATACAGGGGAGTCATTAGAGTCTTATTATCATCGATAAACAAATTTATATTTAAGTGAAAAGAAGGGTTTGGAACCCTAAAATACTTCCCAAGTCGGAATCTTAATGAACTAGGGTTTGCTCTCCAAAATAATGCACACAAAATATAGAAAATTTGAAGTCTATATATAGATTTACACTCGTGATGGCGTCTGATGAGTGTCTAAATACTCATCATTTTTGTACCATTTAAACTGCAAAAACATCTGAAAACACTCAGAAATGCATCAAAATGATTAAAATATCACAAATAAGTGTTTTATGTGTTTTAAATGCAAAAATATCAAAATCTGGTGAAAAACGTATCAAGTTTGCATAATTGGCAGTTTTAGTCCCCCAAGTTTCAAAAGTTGTCAAAAACAGTCCCTGGTAAAACCAAATAAAGAAAAATATCATTTTAAGTCCTTAGGGATTCTTAAGTTGTTAAAATTAGTCCTTGAGATTTAAAATTACAAATTTACAACTTAGGTCCCTGAACTTTCAAAAATGTCAAGTTTGGTCCCTGGAAAATTGAAAATGTCAAAACTAGTCCTTGTACTATTGGAACTTGTCAATATTGGTCCCTTGTAACAACTTTGGAGAAATTACAGTTTTGGTCCCTCTAATTTGGCAGATTTACAAATTGGTCCCTATAATATTAAACCATGCCTTGTCAAAACTGAATTGAACCCCTGCCAATACCTATTTTGACCCCCCTGCCTTAACCCTTGACCTCTCTATTTTGAACCCCAATCAAACCCCAAGCAGTTTCCCTCCCAACTGGGTTTCTCTCCAACTTGCCTGCAAATCCCTGCAACTTATCACCTTCCACTCTCTCCCATCACCTCACCTTATCCCAACACCTCTCACCCCTACAAATCCACCCCCCTAGTTGCTAGCTCAGAAGCCACAGAGGTCAAAAACCCCTTTCCCGCCAAAATTGGAAAAGTGGCCAAAATGACTTCTACTCTCCCATTGGCTCTCAAGTGTGGTGGGATGTGCTCAGAAACACGTGGCAAGACTTTTTGAAGTATAAAAGAGGAAGAAGAAAGATGAAACAGAGAGTAGTTAGCTTTTTAATAAAACTTGTATGTCGTTTTTTAGTAATTTAGCTTAATTAATGTTTTAAGATGTAGTTTTCTGTTCTATTGTACTCAAACCAAGTTATTTCATCAACTTAATCTGTTTTTCAAGCTTAATTCAAGGTTTCAGTTATATTTCAAAATTTCAAGTTTACTGTGGAAATTTTCAGTTTCAAGTTTGATGTCCAAGCTTCTAATAAGCTCATGTTAAAATCAAATAAGCTCATTTAAGCTTATTATAATTTTTGGTAAGCTTGGATAACAGCTTCAAGCAAATTTCATTTTGGGTCAACAAAAGTCAACAGGGGAGCTAAATTGGAAAATGGTGATCTTTGGTTGTTGTAGTGGTTGAAATGGGTTGGAAATAGATTAGGTTAGAGTAGTATTGGTTTTGGTTTTAAGCTGCAAACCAGCTGGACAGTTGTGAGTAATTTTCTCACTTTTCAATTTTTAGGCAATTTTGCATTTCATGCTTATACTTGTATCTGTGATCACTGGTAGTTCTAGCCTGTTTATTAAGTTGTTCTTAGGTTTAGTAAACTCAGTTTGAATGTTTGCTTTAGCTAAATCTTTGGTTATCTCATTTTTTTCTTGCAAACAGTTGGTATAAAGGGTGTTTGGAATTGCTGATTTAGCTGTCATTTAGGTTAGTGCAGTGGTGGATTATTGTTACTTTAGGTTTGTTTAACTCTTATATATCCAATGCTGTCTTAAATTTGCATCTACAAACACTCAAAGTCAAAATTCCTATTAAACCTACCTTATAGCTTGACTGTTGTTATTTTGCCATATCAAAAGCTCATCCTGTGTTTAAAATCCATAGATTTAGGTTGCAGTAGCGTTATTTTATCACTTATCATCTATTTCAGTCCTTAAATCATGATCAATGTTCAAAATAGTCAACCTTTCAGTATTGCTTAAGAAGTCAAATTGCATAAAAGTCAGTTTTGGCCAAGCTAGGATGAATTTTCATGAGCTCATCTCTTGGCCAATTTCAGAGTAACTTGTGGCTTTTAAAACTTCAGCTGGTATATTTTATGATTAGCATTTTTTTTTTAATTTTTACCAATTTGGTTTAAGCCTCAAACTGGCTTATCATTATGGGCTTAAGTGCCCTGTGCAGGGCACTGATCTGCACAGGTTTTGTGCAGATCTTGCAGCCCTTGCACAGAGGTCACAAGAGCTTGTCTAAGCTTGGTTTTTGGTTTGCAAGGTCCCAACCAGGTCTAGTTTAGATCCCAAGTTCTGGTTTTCAGTTTCAGCTTATCTAGCAGCTTGTGCATAAGCTCAAAGTAGCTACCCAAAATCTGTTTTAGCTTATTATCTCAATTTCATCAAATCTGTTGTAATTGCAATCAGTGGTTTAGGCTAGTTAAAAATTGTTGTATTTGGTCAATTTTAGCTTATAGTAGCTTGTGTATCAGTGTGGTACTTGTTTTGTCCCTTTAGCTTATCCAAGTGCTTATTTCATAAGCACATTCCACATCAGTTTCATTTTCCTCCACACAACCATCTGTTTTTCCATTTTTCCTAGCTTCCTAATATAATTTTAGAGTTTTCCTGAAATTTTCATATTTTTCTAAGCTTGTTTGCTATTTTTCTTAATTTAAATTAGTTTTTAAGCATTTTTAAATTGCATTTAATACAATTAATTAAGAAAAGCTTCAAAAAAATAATTTTTCATTTTTCTTAAGTTAAGATAAATATAAAAAGCCAAAAAAATATTTTTCCATATTTTTCTTAGTTAAATTTGTATTTTTAAGTAATTTAATTAGTTTTTAATAGATTTTAATTCATAGAAAATAGAAAAATAATCAGAAAAATATAAAAATAGTTTTGAAAATTATTTTTTGTCATTTTAGATTTTTCTAAGTCATAATTTTATTTTTCTAGCTTTGTTTCATATTTTCTTGTTTTTTAGGTTAATACTTAATAGTTAAAATTAGTTTTTAATTAATAATAATTAATTAAATAGTTATAAAAATAATTTTATTTTTCTAAATATTTTCTTTTATCATTAGGTTTGTAAAAATGTCATTTTCATATTTTTAGGTCTTTTATCTCTTAGATCTCACTTTTTATTTTGTACGTTTACGTAATTTTATTTAAACGTAAGTTATAAAGTTTTAAACGTTCATCAATTTTAAAAATAGTGATAGCGTTTATTTAATATTTCTTATCTTTTTAATTTCCTTTAATTTGCATTTAAGCCCCTGTAGTTTATGGGCTTTCTCTTTAGGTATAGATCAATCACTATCCTTTCACGTTCAAATCCTCTCGATCACTTTACGTTTGACTATTCTCGCACAGCTCGTTGGCACTTAACGACCTGGGGAAACACTATACTCTCCTGATCTTCATTGCATTCGTGCTTAAGCTGTTTTAAGTTTGTTACGGTCGGCCATTCACAAGTGGCAGGCTTGAGTGATAAAACTTGACGGTTTTGCGCGGAAGAAATTTTGGCGCCGCTGCCGGGGAGCAGTGCTAATAGTCTTACGTTTAGCAGATTAGTGATTTGAGTATCACTCCTTGTTCATACCATCTATCTCTATCTATATCTATATATATCTTCTTATAAAAATCAAAAACCCAAAAAGATTTTCATTCTTTGTTTTTTTCAAAATGTTTATCCAAAAACCCAAAAATATTCATCTTTACCCTCTTACCCTTTTTGATTCTTTATCTCTTTACCCTCTATCCATTTGATTCTAAACTTCTATTCTCATGGAATCTCTCGACTGCGACGAATTCTGGGACGAAGCTGAAAAGCTTCAGACTTTATCACAAATGTCAAGAATTCGTGTTGTTCGTAATGATCCATTAATTCTGCGTAGGGAAATGGAAAGAGAAACCGGGGTGACAAAGGACCAGGTACTTCCCTCTAATAAAGGAAGTGCTAAATACGTCCAACCTACGGTTATCCAAAGATCTAATCCCTCAATTGCTCCTAAGCCGTCTAGAATTGATCCTAAACTTTCACGATTTACGGTTAAAAGCAAACATGCAGAATGTAGACCGGTGACTAGCAAGAATGACTTGCCTAATCTTCACGTTTCTCAAGAACCAGAACCGGAGACCATAACGGAAGTGGTGGAAATTGCTAGCTCTCAGAGCACACCACTTGTCCCATCTCCGGATTTTTCAAAATGTTCTTCGAGACTTGATAGTCATTCTGATCACCATGTTGGTTTTGTTGATTCTTTGAATAAACAGATTCCTTCTCATAACTCTCAAATGCAATCGTTTATTCCTTGTGTCGGTTGTGGTGAGCCTCTTTTTGGTTCACCCTGTCGTTGGTGTACGTGTGTACAGTGTGGTAATGATATTCGGAACGGGAGTTGTTGGTTTTGTGGTTCGAGGAATTCATTTGATTATGATCCTAATCCGAACTCATGTAACGACCCCTCAAACTTTTCCAATTACCCACCACAGCCCGACTCATCCTCATATAATCAACATAACTGCTGTGAATTTGGTGGAGGTCCTCACCAAGGATTTGAGTGTCAATCCGGAAACACGTTTGTCTATGAACAGTTTTCTGGTAACACTCAGGACTTTGGAAATGACCAAATTCCATATTATTCACATGACCAACCACAACAATCATTTTGTTGTGAGAACTGTGGAGGTCCCCATTTCAGGTCTGATTGTCAAACAGGGAATCCATATCACGACCAACCTCCACAGTGCCAAATAACTCAAACTCCTCAACAAACCCAACAAGACACTTATCTAGAGCTTCTGGAGTTACTGAAAAGAGGTGAGGAGTTCAATAAGACTGCATTTCATAATGTTCCCAGTTTTTCTTGTGTATATTGTGGGGGTCCTCATGATGATTATCAATGTCAACCTTCCGGTTTTGACAAATCTCCACTCCCACAATGTCCCGTCATTAAAAATTCACATGAGAAATCCATGGAAGAATTGCTAGCTGAAGAGCGGGCTGCTAAATTAAAATCCCAAATTGCCTTTGAAAAATCTGTTAGGGAATCAATTGCAAAAGAAAAAGCAGCCAGATCTAGCTCTCAATTTCGTTTTATTCCTGATGACAGTGATGATGAGGATACACTTGAAGACTCATCAAATTCATCAGTTGATATCCCAGCAGTTGAGATTCATTCTCAAACAACTGCTATCACACCCGAGGCTCCCACTCACTCTCTGAACATGGGGGATGAGCTTCTTGACACTGTTCCTGAAAAGGAATCGGACGAATTCATAAAGTCTAGTGTTGAGAACCTTGTCCCAATCCCAAGAGAGTCACAGGGAATTCTTGATCATGTGTGTGATATCCCTCCTCCTCTTGTCTTCCAAAGTAATCATGTTGAGATGTGCTCCGATTCTATTGATGACGATTCGTTATCTTGTGGAGACATCAGTTATATGGAAGAATTACCTTCTGAGCTTGTTAGCTTAGAAGAAGAGAATGATGAAGTTACTGACATGGAAATCAAAGATGAAGCACTTCGTGCAACATTATTGAATGTCAGTCTTCTCATTTCTAAAATCGAGGCTTTCAAAGAAAAACCCATTTCATCTCCTATCCCCATAAAGGATAGTGACATTTTTTCCGATGATTCTATTCCGGAAATGGAAGCCTTCTGTTTTGATAATATGGGAGAGAAGATTAGTGGCAGTACCACTTTTCATTCTCATAATTCTCTCCCCGATTATGAATCATTTACATTGGATGAGTTCACCAGTGAACCCACTGATACCAATTCTGAATATGATTCATTTACCTTCGAGGAGTTCTCCTGTGAACTTACTCATATCATATCTCCGCCGGAGTATGATAATTTCTACTTTGATCTAGACACACCCATAATATGTCTTGATCAAGTGAGCTTAACTGAGGAGATTCATGAAACTATGAATTCTCCTATTGAGGATGAAGAGTTAGTCATGATTTGTATCATGATTTTCTTTCTTTTCTTCATATATCCCGTGACTTCTCCTGTTCTTCACTCCTTCGGGAATGAAGACATTATCTTTGACCCCGGCATTTCCATGTACCATTTGTGAGCCGGGTCTGTCTCTATATCTCATCGGTGTGGAACTTTCACGTACTTCAATGTTTATCCAAACATCCTGAATGAAAGTCCGATGGAGATTGTCTCTTCCACTTACTTCCCCATGAACAAATTAATTCGGGGTCGAGTCAAGCTAGTGACTCGGGAATCAAAAACATTAGCATACACCACATGGGTTTTCACCCATGAGTACCACTCTAGTGTGGGGGAGATGCCCCACATGTTGTATAAAAAAAAATGAATAATTGTTGTGTTTCTGCACTTAGCTAGTAATGTTATCTTTTTACGTTTTAAAGTTTCGGCATAACAGCCGGTACTTTGAATATTGAGGAAAATATTCATTTCTAAGTGTGGGGGGGAAATTCTGGCGAATTTTGATCATAAATGTACCCTTTTAGTCCCTTTTTCCCCCAAAATGGCCAAAATTTTAAAATTTTTTTTCAGTGGAAGTACTATGTACTAAACACAACAAATGGTAATCAGTCCACCATGTCTAACCCACATAAGGACTGGCTAATCTAGGAGCAAACGGCTCTTGGTAAAGATATCTCAAACCCGTTGACGGCTTGCAATTTGCCCAAAATTGTATGGTATTCAACTCACCATATCCTTAAAAGTAAAGAGTTGGCTAGCCCGCAAGTTTATGGCTTGTGGTAAAGGCAGTGGAAAAACCATAATTGGTAATCAGCTCACCAAAGATAATTTATCTAAAGAGTTGGCTAGTCCAGAAGCAAACGGCTTCTGGTAAAGACAAATCAAATCCGTTGGAAGCTGGTGATTTGCTCAAAATCATTTGGTTATCGGTGTACCAAGGTTCTTACTTGAACTGAAACATTTGGCTACTCCAGAAGTAATGGCTTTTGGTAAAGAGATGAAATCCATTAATTTTTCTCAAAACATTGCTAAGGACTAGCAATATCTTAGTGTGGGGGATTGATGAGTGTCTAAATACTCATCATTTTTGTACCATTTAAACTGCAAAAACATCTGAAAACACTCAGAAATGCATCAAAATGATTAAAATATCACAAATAAGTGTTTTATGTGTTTTAAATGCAAAAATATCAAAATCTGGTGAAAAACGTATCAAGTTTGCATAATTGGCAGTTTTAGTCCCCCAAGTTTCAAAAGTTGTCAAAAACAGTCCCTGGTAAAACCAAATAAAGAAAAATATCATTTTAAGTCCTTAGGGATTCTTAAGTTGTTAAAATTAGTCCTTGAGATTTAAAATTACAAATTTACAACTTAGGTCCCTGAACTTTCAAAAATGTCAAGTTTGGTCCCTGGAAAATTGAAAATGTCAAAACTAGTCCTTGTACTATTGGAACTTGTCAATATTGGTCCCTTGTAAAAACTTTGGAGAAATTACAGTTTTGGTCCCTCTAATTTGGCAGATTTACAAATTGGTCCCTATAATATTAAACCATGCCTTGTCAAAACTGAATTGAACCCCTGCCAATACCTATTTTGACCCCCTGCCTTAACCCTTGACCTCTCTATTTTGAACCCCAATCAAACCCCAAGCAGTTTCCCTCCCAACTGGGTTTCTCTCCAACTTGCCTGCAAATCCCTGCAACTTATCACCTTCCACTCTCTCCCATCACCTCACCTTATCCCAACACCTCTCACCCCTACAAATCCACCCCCCTAGTTGCTAGCTCAGAAGCCACAGAGGTCAAAAACCCCTTTCCCGCCAAAATTGGAAAAGTGGCCAAAATGACTTCTACTCTCCCATTGGCTCTCAAGTGTGGTGGGATGTGCTCAGAAACACGTGGCAAGACTTTTTGAAGTATAAAAGAGGAAGAAGAAAGATGAAACAGAGAGTAGTTAGCTTTTTAATAAAACTTGTATGTCGTTTTTTAGTAATTTAGCTTAATTAATGTTTTAAGATGTAGTTTTCTGTTCTATTGTACTCAAACCAAGTTATTTCATCAACTTAATCTGTTTTTCAAGCTTAATTCAAGGTTTCAGTTATATTTCAAAATTTCAAGTTTACTGTGGAAATTTTCAGTTTCAAGTTTGATGTCCAAGCTTCTAATAAGCTCATGTTAAAATCAAATAAGCTCATTTAAGCTTATTATAATTTTTGGTAAGCTTGGATAACAGCTTCAAGCAAATTTCATTTTGGGTCAACAAAAGTCAACAGGGGAGCTAAATTGGAAAATGGTGATCTTTGGTTGTTGTAGTGGTTGAAATGGGTTGGAAATAGATTAGGTTAGAGTAGTATTGGTTTTGGTTTTAAGCTGCAAACCAGCTGGACAGTTGTGAGTAATTTTCTCACTTTTCAATTTTTAGTCAATTTTGCATTTCATGCTTATACTTGTATCTGTGATCACTGGTAGTTCTAGCCTGTTTATTAAGTTGTTCTTAGGTTTAGTAAACTCAGTTTGAATGTTTGCTTTAGCTAAATCTTTGGTTATCTCATTTTTTCTTGCAAACAGTTGGTATAAAGGGTGTTTGGAATTGCTGATTTAGCTGTCATTTAGGTTAGTGCAGTGGTGAATTATTGTTGCTTCATGTTTGTTTAACTCTTATATATCCAATGTTGTCTTAAATTTGCATCTACAAACACTCAAAGTCAAAATTCCTATTAAACCTACCTTATAGCTTGACTGTTGTTATTTTGCCATATCAAAAGCTCATCCTGTGTTTAAAATCCATAGAGTTAGGTTGCAGTAGCCTTATTTTATCACTTATCATCTATTTCAGTCCTTAAATCATGATCAAAGTTCAAAATAGTCAACCTTTCAGTATTGCTTAAAAAGTCAAATTGCATAAAAGTCAGTTTTGGCCAAGCTAGGATGAATTTTCATGAGCTCATCTCTTGGCCAATTTCAGAGTAACTTGTGGCTTTTAAAACTTCAGCTGGTATATTTTATGATTAGCATTTTTTTTTTAATTTTTACCAATTTGGTTTAAGCCTCAAACTGGCTTATCATTATGGGCTTAAGTGCCCTGTGCAGGGCACTGATCTGCACAGGTTTTGTGCAGATCTTGCAGCCCTTGCACAGAGGTCACAAGAGCTTGTCTAAGCTTGGTTTTTGGTTTGCAAGGTCCCAACCAGGTCTAGTTTAGATCCCAAGTTCTGGTTTTCAGTTTCAGCTTATCTAGCAGCTTGTGCATAAGCTCAAAGTAGCTACCCAAAATCTGTTTTAGCTTATTATCTCAATTTCATCAAATCTGTTGTAATTGCAATCAGTGGTTTAGGCTAGTTAAAAATTGTTGTATTTGGTCAATTTTAGCTTATAGTAGCTTGTGTATCAGTGTGGTACTTGTTTTGTCCCTTTAGCTTATCCAAGTGCTTATTTCATAAGCACATTCCACATCAGTTTCATTTTCCTCCACACAACCATCTATTTTTCCATTTTTCCTAGCTTCCTAATATAATTTTAGAGTTTTCCTGAAATTTTCATATTTTTCTAAGCTTGTTTGCTATTTTTCTTAATTTAAATTAGTTTTTAAGCATTTTTAAATTGCATTTAATACAATTAATTAAGAAAAGCTTCAAAAAAATAATTTTTCATTTTTCTTAAGTTAAGATAAATATAAAAAGCCAAAAAAATATTTTTCCATATTTTTCTTAGTTAAATTTGTATTTTTAAGTAATTTAATTAGTTTTTAATAGTTTTTAATTCATAGAAAATAGAAAAATAATTAGAAAAATATAAAAATAGTTTTGAAAATTCTTTTTTGTCATTTTAGATTTTTCTAAGTCATAATTTTATTTTTCTAGCTTTGTTTCATATTTTCTTGTATTTTAGGTTAATACTTAATAGTTAAAATTAGTTTTTAATTAATAATAATTAATTAAATAGTTATAAAAATAATTTTATTTTTCTAAATATTTTATTTTATCATTAGGTTTGTAAAAATGTCATTTTCATATTTTTAGGTCTTTTATCTCTTAGATCTCACTTTTTATTTTGTACGTTTACGTAATTTTATTTAAACGTAAGTTATAAAGTTTTAAACGTTCATCAATTTTAAAAATAGTGATAGCGTTTATTTAATATTTCTTTTCTTTTTAATTTCCTTTAATTTGCATTTAAGCCCCTGTAGTTTATGGGCTTTCTCTTTAGGTATAGATCAATCACTATCCTTTCACGTTCAAATCCTCTCGATCACTTTACGTTTGACTATTCTCGCACAGCTCGTTGGGACTTAACGAACTGGGGAAACACTATACTCTCCTGATCTTCATTGCATTCGTGCTTAAGCTGTTTTAAGTTTGTTACGGTCGGCCATTCACAAGTGGCAGGCTTGAGTGATAAAACTTGACGGTTTTGCGCGGATCAGCGTCTTCTTTTTATGGTGACACCGTCTGATCGCCGTCATTAGGGTTTCGTTTAGGACAAGTCATCGTTGGGACGACGTCAGGTGAGAAATAGTGACGCCGTCTGGCTTGCTTGAGGACGTCGTCTGGGAAAGATCTTGGTCGTCTGGTGAAGAAAGTAAGGGCGACGTCCTTCTTGAATAAGGCATGACGCCGTCAGGTGATAAGACCAAAATATGACTTGAACCGTCGCTTGAGACTTTTTAGAAAACCTTGTGAGTGACGACGTCGCCCTTGAGGTTGAGACGCCGTCAAGCTTGTGAAAACAGCCTTGTTTCTTGACTTTGTCATTTTCTTCATGTTTTCGCTCCTTTTCGTTCAAAAGTGTTTGATTCCAGCAATTTGCTTCCAAAAGGCCTAAAATATGAAAAGGAACGATTTTAAGCCTTAGCGGATATAATATTTATCAATTTAGGGCTTAAACGACCCCCTAAAAACGTATGTTTTAAATCCTTATCAAATATCCCTACACTTGGAATTTGCTTGTCCTCAAGCAAATGTGCTTTTGGCTAATCAATTTATGAGTTAGGGGTCATTTAGAATTGGTTTAAAATAGTCTACAACAAGTACAAATGCCACAATAGTCAAAACAAGCACGGAAATTATACTCTGGCACCTCACAATTGGTGTTTGGATTCTCTCATCTCTCGGGTTTATATGAAATATAACATGTACGAAAATGAAAGATAAACACTCACTACCTGTCATAGCACAATGATTACCATAGGCTTAAGAATAGATCAAACCTCCACCACTTTGGCGTAAGCACCTAGGAATAACTATCTAAGAGGTCTTTACATAGGGTTATAATGTTAGGCTTCGGGTAGGGGATAAAAGGGTTTTGTTGGATATGGGGAATTTTTAGTGGTGACAAGTCAAAAATCTAAGTTACATGCATGTAAAACGCGGCGTTGCTAAGCCAAGACTCAACTCACTAACACTAAATAACAACTTGAAACAAAACATAAACATAAACTTAAAACATAAAACATAAAGATAGATGTAGGATGGTAGCCCGTATGTTTGACTCATCATTTTTTTACTTAACTCTTTTTTCGATTTTTTTCATACCTTTTTGTAGAAAACTAGAAGGGGGGTTGAATAGTTTACCAATTAAAAACTTTGTTTTGAAACTTATTGAAAGATCAATTGATATTGATCTTTGGATATGTTGATGAAATATGCAAGTAATATGTAAAGAGTAAATAAGGAAAGAAATGATCAAACCACAACAAGTTGTTTATAGTGGTTCGGTCTACAAGGACTCTTTTTCCTTGCCCTACTCCACTCCCCGAGTCTCACACTCGAGAGTTTAACTTCACTAGTCAACAAGCTCCTTTCACCGGCGGAGAAAACCTTTACACTTCGCTTACACTATTTCCGACACTAAGCTAGATGTCGAGTTCTTTCCAAGGGTACAACTACTCCCCACACACAATGTATTTTGAGGACTAAAATACTAACCACTCACACTCACAAGACTATGATGGTTTAATACAACTATGAAGTATGAATCAACACTAGATCATACAACACTAAACAAACAAGACTTCCAACTTCTCGTTGAAGCTTGAATGTGACTTGATCTTCTTTGCTACAAAAGAGATCACTAATATGATATGAAACTGAGTTAGAAAGGTTAGAGAGAAGATATGTATGAGAGTATATTAGAAAGGGATAAGAAACTACTTGGCTTGGCATTGCTATTTATAGCCAAAATGGACAAGAGCGTCCACGGACCGCAGAACCCTTTTAAGGGTTCCGCCCGTGTACCATTTTGGTACCAGCGGGTCTGACTGCCAAGATATCAAATCTTGCCAAAGTCAACTCTATCTAAGTGAGATTGTGCAAGATATGAAGAGTACAAATCCACACAAAATATCTAATGAAATCTTCCAATGATTTCCATGATGCATCACATGATGTCATATGTTGTATTTCTATTTTTAGAAATATGCAAGTACTTAAGTAGTGTTTGGTTTTAAGAACCTAACACATTCTAAAACTACTATCATACATAATGATTAGAGTCATATCAAGATGTTACTAATCATAAATGTAAATGCTTGAATGATGAATATATTGTTTGAAAAAGCTTGTTTTAATATCTATTAAACTTGACAAGCTTTAAGCTTTTATAAATTAAATTTACTTTTGTCGTTAACAAAACTTAGGTAAAGATCAAAAATATAAATAACGTTTAATGACGATATTTGTATTAACAATCTTCCTCTTTTTGTTGAGGACAAAATATAAATTTTATATTTATAAAAGATACAAAGTTTGTGCAAGAGTTATAAAAATATTAGTTTTAGAACTTGAAAAGAGAATGATAATGCAAGTGTATGATGTTTGACTTTTTTAGAAAGTCAAAGTATTCACTAGTTGATGCATGATGTTGACTTTTTTAGAAAGTCAAAGTATGCAGTTGACTTTTTAAGAAAAGTCAAGTATTATCAATGATGTATCCTATTTGACTTTTAGAGAAAATCAATGTCAGTTTGACTTTTTCAGAAAAGTCAAAATATAATCAAGTTCTATATTTTCTCCCCTTTTGTCTCAACAAAAGAAGAGGCTTGCGGAATGTAATGAGCCGAGCATTATCTCCCCTTGATCAAAGCTCCCCCTAAATTGGGTGCTTAATGGGAAGATACATGGATTGTGAAAATAAAGCTACAAAAAATGTTAGTAATAATGATCATTCACAAGCATTTCCAAACACTATGTAAAAACACCAACACTATAATAAAAACACCATTCATTAGTTAAAATTTTCATGAACAAAGATCATGAAAGAAGAACACAATGATGTGTTTTAGTACAATAAAAGAAAAGAAAATAAAATCCTAGGAAAAGAAGAGCTAGAATGCTAATCTATGGCCATCCTAGTTAGATGGTGGATGAGAAAGAGCGTTGAGGCGCTCAAGGATATGATTGAGGATGAACCTCATTTCCTCTTGGAAGTCATGGACCATAACCCGGGTCCTTTCCACGGTTTGGGCCGTTTGCTCACAAGTTGAGCAACCATGCCTAGGGGGGTAGTATGTTTGGGAAGGTTGTGGTGGTGGTATGATAGATGTGTTGGTGGTGTTGGGAATGTTTGGGGTGGTTATGATGGAGGCAAGCAAAGCATTTTGCATTTGCATAGTCTCACTTAAGTGAGAATCCACCATGCCTTTGAATTGGTGGAGGTTGTGGAGTTCCGCTTGAATCTCCTCTCTAGTGGGATTGGCATCCCACATGCACTCCTCAATGTCCTCAAGATGAGGGGACATTGATGTTGGGAGTGGATGATCCCCATACAAAGGACCATGAATGTCTTTGTAAATGGGGTGGAAGAGAAGAGGTTTTGGCCCTAGTGGGGCGTTTGGGTCAAAAGATGACCTTGGTGGTGGTGGATGGCAATGGTGGTGGATGATTTGGCCTAGGAGGCAAGTCATCCAAGTCCTCCAAGAAAGGATTTGGTGAAGTTGGTGGAGTGGAAAATAACTCCATAGGCATGAGAGTAGGAGACCTTGGTGGTGAAGGTGGTGAGGGTGTTTTGGATGTTTGGATGGGTGCCGGTGGAGGTGAAGTTGGTGTTTTTGTAGGTGGTGGAGTGGTGATCACAATGTGTGATTGATTTGGTGTAGCCAAGGTAAGACTTGTATCATCTCGGATGGGAGATGAGATTGTGAGTGGAGAAGACTCGGATGAGGAGCTAAGGTTAACGAAGCAACAAGGCCTCACACTAATTCTAGCGGTCTTCTTGCAAGGTTTTGGAGATGATTTTGTCATTTTTGACTTTGGTTATTCTTTGCTAGATGATAGTAAGAGTGAAGAAGGTGTGAGGATGATCATGGTAAAACCTCTTAAAAAATTGTCGAGAAATGTGTTTGATTTGATGTTAAACCATTGAAGAGATGAGGTTCCTAATGATTTGGAAGTGGGTTGAATGCTAGTCATGTCACCCAAGTCAATCCATACAAGAGAGATGGAGTGAAGAAGAAAAGATTTGCAATAAATGTGTTCTAATGAGTGGAATTTCCTAACAATCAGATCACCCACGGATTTGAAGGTACCAAAATTTGGTTCCTTCCTTTATGCCAAAGGGCTCCTTGGGTGGATTTTTCAAATTTTTGAATTTTGGTGGGAAATGGATTTCTTATATACCTAAGTAAATTATACTAGTTCTAATAAGAGTATAAACTAGTTAAGATTGATTTATAAGTGATGGATGGTAATTTGGAATCACGAAAGAGTCGAAATTCAGAAAATTACCTAGAGGATCCACGGCACCAAAATCATACACGGACGGTACCCTAAAGAGGGTGCCGTCTGGTCCTGTTATGCAGTGGCGGTACCAATTACATAATGGACGGTACCAAATTTATGGTGCCGTATGATCCGTGAAGTGCAGAAAAGTGGACAGAGTACGTTTTTAGGTGTCGGGGACTTTTCGAAACACGAAATTTTTCTCAAAACTTTTGACACTAAACATTTCTAGTTAGGAAAAGTAAATAACACATGTATAAACATAGTGGAGCATAGATTTTGAGCAAGGCTTTTTGATTTTCACATTATAGTGAAAATGGGTAAAATTTGATAGCATACTTGTGCTATCCCCTGCATAAGATTGTTAGCATACAACATTGTTTTAAGTTATATTATCATCCTACATAATAAAAGCAACTAAATTGTATCAAACATTAACGATAATGTATTGTTCCAAACACTCCTTAATGGACCCTTATTTGTCCAACTTCTTGTAGATCTTGTTCATCATCCTACCAAGGCACTTGAACATTCCCTTAGTTTGCTTGAATTCTCGATTCATTCTCGATCTCGGGAAGAGACGCGTAATACTCATGAGGTGGAAGACGAGAGCTTGGAAGACCATCCTCGGAGCTATTTGATGATGATGATGATGGAGTTGGAGGTTTTGCTCTTTTGCCTTTTGTCTTAGCAACTCGTTCATCACTCAAAGGTACAAAGATGTGAGGGATGAGCTCATAGTGAAGGTGCATCCCTTTTGGGGTTGGTGGAATTGGTGCAAAATTTCTATAGAGACGGGTGAGAAGCATCCCGTATGGAAGAGCAACCGATCCTTGAGTTGGAATATCAATCATTCTCCTAGCGATGTAGTAAGCTAAATTGAATGGTTGAAGGGTGGACAAGTTATAGAGCATGTGGCAAAGGCAAGCGTTGATGTGATCCCTATTTCCTATGGTGCTAATGACGTTGGCTCTAAGTAACTCCTCCCATTTCTTAAATTCGGGCTTAAGTTCATTTAGCTCCATTCCATATGGATCTCGGTTTACCTCTTTTCCCTTCGGGTAACTTCGGGTTGTATCACCTTTTGGGTTAAAAAGGTGTTCACGGATGACATCCTTATCGGCCAAACGGGTTTGGTAGGGAAGAGAGCGGTCATTGATTGCATCAAGAGCGGTGAGTGACCATTTATCCGAGTAGACACAAGTTCCTCGGTTGGGAATTCCTAGCACTTGAGCAAAGTTGGCTAAGGTGATGGTGTAGTCGTTTTGATTGATTCTAAACCTAAGACAAAATTCATCATCATCTTCATCACTAAAGCCGGTCACACTAGCATAGAATTCTAACACAAACCTAGGACAAATTGGTTCATCGATGTCAAGAAGATAATCGAATTGAATGGCGGCTAGTTCTTCACGAAGATTGGTATTTTCAAGGAAGGATGAGTGAATGGTTCTACCCTCATGGAAATACCTCGATTCTAGACCCCTAAATATTTCTACTTGTTCCTTGGTAAGTCCTTTAGTTTTGTGGTGTTCGGGAATGTAGTTAAGGGTGTCTTTGTGATCATAGAATCTTGCGGCTACCATGGTTATTCCTAAGGACAAGAATTAATATGTTAAAAATGAGAATAAATTTTAGCGTTTTTGGTTCTAGTGTGTGCCTATATGAAAACAATTTGGAGTTGCGGTTATCTCGACTCATTTTATGCACAAAATGGTTTTAGTGGGGTGTTTGGCAAATACCATGAGATAACCCAAATGCTCCTAATTCAATGTGGCTTCATTTGAATATACAGGGAATGCATATTAGTAATGCAATACCTTTAGTATTCAAGAGCATGCAAGTGATGAAAATTTAACGTTTCTATTTGTATTAGCAATGAAAAAATTGTTTTCCTACAAGTGAGAAGCTTTTCAAAACTTTTGACATGGGGTGTTTGGTTGTTTGAATAAGGCCTTATATTCATTATCTATCAATTAGTGGAAGCATGATTTGTTTATGCAATATGATAATGTAGTACCTAATTTCAATGACTAGTTATGCATTTTGCCAATTGAATTCATATTTGGTATAAAAGCATACATAAAACCCCATGTAATGATTTGTGATAGTTTTGTGCATAAATAAGAATCCTAGACTCAGAATTAAGAGATGAATGTAGTTAGGATACTTACAATGATGTTATCTTCAGTGATTAGTGAGTGGAAAGATGACAATAATGAGCTTGGTTTAAGTTTTACACGTTTTGGTAAAGTGGGTTGTGAGGAAGAGGATGTTTTGTATATAGCAGGTTTTGCTTCGTAGACACCACGGACGAACGGTACCAAATTTTGGTTCCGTCCGTTTGTTGTCGTTGGTGCGTGGCTCTGATAGCAGGTACAAAACAAATTTGTTTAGTTTTGACTATTCTAATGTTTTTGGCTATGTTTATCCTACATGTTTGGTTCCATTAACCCTAAACCAAGTCTAAGAAGATTAAAAGGTTCTCGTTTAAGAGGCTTAGTTAAGATGTCGGCAATGTTGTCTTCGGAGGATACTTTCTCGATTGAAATGTTTCCTTTTTGAACATTGTCGCGAAGAAAGTGATGGCGGATTTCAATATGCTTTGTACGAGCATGTTGAACGGGATTCTTACTGAGATCGATGGCTCCTTTGTTGTCGCAAAGTATCACAATGTCGTTGAGATGAATTCCGTAATCTACGAGCGCTTGCTTCATCCAAAGAGCTTGTTGACATGCTTTTCCGGCTGAGGCGTACTCGGCTTCAGTAGTTGAGATGGCTAAAGCCGTTTGCTTCTTTGCAAACCATGAGGTGAGACAATGTCCAACAAAAGTGCAAATACCACTTGTACTTTTTCTATCGACATAATCACCGGCATGATCCGAGTCGGCATACACTATGGTTTCTATACCCGTTCCTTTGGGATACCATAATCCTAAACACGTTGTTCCCTTAATGTATCTAAAAATCCTTTTAAGGCTTCTAAGTGTGATGCCTTTGGGTTTTCTTGAAAGCGAGCACATAGACAAACACTAAACATAATGTCGGGTCTACTAGCCGTAAGATAGAGTAGGCTACCAATCATTCCTCTATATTTAGTGTTATCTACGGATTCACCTTCTTCGTCCTTGGTGAGTTTAGTGTCCGAGGACATGGGTGTTTTAGTTGGTTTGGAATCTTCAAGACCAAATTTCTTAAGCATGTCTTTTATATATTTAGATTGGTTAAAGAAAATGCCATCTTCTAGTTGTTTAATTTGAAGTCCTAGAAAGAAGTTTAACTCACCCATCATACTCATTTCAAACTCGTCATGCATGATTTTAGAGAAATCATCACATAGTTCTTGACAAGTTGATCCGAATATAATGTCATCAACGTATATTTGAACAATGATAATTTGTGATTCCTTTTCCTTGGTAAAAAGAGTATTATCTACTAATCCCATAGTATATTTGTTATCAATAAGAAAAGTCTTAAGTCGGTCGTACCAAGCTTTAGGTGCTTGTTTAAGGCCATATAATGCTTTCTTGAGTTTGAAGACATGATGTGGTTTCTCAAAGTCGGTAAAACCGGGAGGTTGAGCAACATACACTTCTTCGTTAATAAACCCATTAAGGAAAGCACTTTTAACATCCATTTGAAATAATTTAAAGTCATAGGCACATGCATAAGCAAGTAATATTCTAATAGATTCAAGTCTAGCTACCGGTGCATAAGTTTCATCATAGTCAATTCCTTCTTGTTGATTATAACCTTGTGCAACAAGCCTAGCTTTGTTTCTAGATACTACACCATTTTCATCCATTTTATTTTGAAAAACCCATTTTGTTCCAATTATAGTTTGATCTTTAGGTTTTGGAACTAATTTCCAAACATCATTTCTAACAAATTGGTTTAATTCTTCTTGCATGGCAATTACCCATGATTCATCTTTTATTGCTTCATTTATGGTTTTGGGTTCAATGGTGGATACAAAACAAAAATAATTACTTTGATTTTGGGCTTGTGACCTTAAGGTTCTTTGATTAAGTTGTCCTATGACCTTTTCTAAGGGATGACTTTTAGATTCTTTGATGTTGACAATCTCTTTATTTAATGGTTCATCTTCCTTAATTTGACTTTCTATTATTTGACTTTCAACTAAGTCATCATCTACCAAAGGTGATGTCTTAGAGGGAGGTGGACTTTCGTCAAATGTTATGTTCAACGATTCCTCGACTATCAATGTTTCTTTATTTAGGACAATGTAAGCTTTACTAGTTTGAGAGTAACCAAGAAATACACCTTCATAAGACTTTGGGTCAAACTTGGTGAGATAATCCTTAGTATTAAGAATAAAGCATTTACAACCAAAGACTCTAAAATATCCTAACGTTGGCTTTTTACCTTTATAAAGTTCATATGGTGTTTTGTTTAAGAAAGGGCGTATTAAGACTCTATTTAAAATATATGTAGAAGTGTCAACGGCGTTACACCAAAACTTTTGAGGAATGTTTTGTTCATTAAGCATTGTTCTACTCATTTCTTGAATTGTTCTATTTTTACGTTCTACTACTCCATTTGATTGAGGTGTTCGTGGAGCGGAAAAGTTATGTGTTATACCATTTGTATCACAAAAGTTTCCAAATTGAGTTTCGTTGTCAAATTCACGACCATGATCCGTTCGGATCGACACAATTTGGACACCTAGAAGATTTTGAATTTTCTTGCTAAGTATTTCAAATTTATCAAAAGCTTCATTTTGGTTTTCAAAAACAACGTCCAAGTAAACCTTGAGTAATCATCTACTATGACCAAAGTGTATAAGTTGCCTCCATAGCTTCTTATAGCGGATGGTCCAAACAAGTCCATATGTAATAATTCTAGACACTTAGATGTGGACACCATATTTTTAGATTTGTGACTACTATGGGTTTGTTTACCAATTTTGCAAGCGTCGCAAAAGTGTTGGTCATATTTTAGTTTTGGTAAATTTCTAACTAACTCTTTTGAAGATAGGTTTTGTATAAGTCTCATATTAGCGTGACCTAAGCGTCTATGCCAAAGAGATGAGCTATCGTCTAATGTTGTTAGGCAAAGTTTGTCATTATATGTTTTATCTATTTTCATGACGTATATGTTATTTTTCCTAACTCCTTTAGCTATGGTGATACCATCTTTTAGTATTTTACTACCATTTTCATCAAATAGTACTTTATACTTTTTATCACATAATTGGCTAATACTAAGTAGATTAAATCCTAACCTATCCACATGAGCAACATTTTCAATAGTTAGGGAGTTATGAGCAATCGTACCTTTGCCAATAATTTTGCTTTTGAGATTGCTACCAAAGGTGACATTACCTCCGTCATACTCTTGGTATGATGAGAAGAGACTTTTGTTGCCCGTCATGTGTCGTGAGCATCCACTATCTTTTATCCATTCATCGGGTTCCAATCCAACTTTCAAGCATACCTAAGAAGCAAATAACTCAAGCATTTGGTCCCCAATATCTCATGGGTCCGTTTGGGTTAAACATACCATTTATTTGATTCATGTATGGAAATGATGGGTAAGAGTTCCATGGCATGTAATATGGAGTTTGATATGGTCTAGGAAAGTTTTGATTCCAACCGTTGTGTTGGTAGTTGGGTTGTACGTTGTGGTTGCTCTTAGGAAAGGGGCGTTTGGCAAAAGGAGTTTTATATCGTTGTTGAGTAGTTTTGATCTAAATTCATTTTTGACAAGTCCTACTCCGATATAACAGGTGGTTTTAGTTTAACATTACCATTGGTTTTCTTTGTTACTTTAACAAATTTAGTACGGTCCGTATTGCGAACATTCGTTCTGCGAAGTACCCACGACACCATTTTGCACAACGGACGGAACCCTTATTTTGGTTCCGTCGGTCCGTCTTTATCTTGCAGCAATTTTGACAGAATGTTCGTCCTTTTCGGCTGCTTTGTTTTGACTCTTTGGAATTAATACTTCATTAAAACCTAGCCCATTCATGTCTCATGGTGTTTTATGGATTTTAACTATTTCATCGGCAAGAGCGATGTTTTTGTTAAACCTTTTAAACTTAGAATTATTTTCGATTAAAACATCTTGTGTGAGCTTTAGTTTTTCTATTTCAAGATTAAGCTCTTGACATGATTTACAATCATCGTCATTTGCTTTTCCTTTTCTAGTCGTTTTGCTTTTTCTTTTAACTCATAAACTTCATTTTCCAAAAATTCCTTTTTGGTTTTAAAAATTTATTTTTAGTTATGATTTTTAGACTTAGCTCACACAATTGATTATATTGTTTTTGCAAAGTGTCATCATCTATAGAAGAATAAGAAGAGTCGGAAAGTACCTCATTTGACTCATGTGCCATTAGAGCGATCTCTTCCTTGCTTGATTCTTCATCGTCTTCACTATCACTCCAAGCACCACTTACAAAAGCTCGTTGAGTTTTGTTTTTAGGTGGCTTGGGACATTCTCTTATGAGATGATTTGCATCACCACATCTAAAACACTTTCTTTCACCTTTACCCTTTTTGTCATCCCGATCTTTTGGGAATGGCTTCTTTTCTTCTCGAGGTTGTCTTACAAACTTTCCTCTTCTTCTAAAGAACTTCTTAAAATCTCTAACGGCCATGGCATACTCCTCATCTTCACTACCGGAGCAAGATTCATCGTCATCGCTTGATTCCGCCTTTGCTTTTAGAGCAACGGATTTGATCTTCTCCCTTCTTCCTTTGATGATCTCCGAATCTTTCTCCATTACCATTTCGTGAACTTTGAGGTTGCCAATTAGCTCGTCTAGTGACATTTTTGAGAGATCTTTTGATTCTTCAATAGCGGTCACTTTAGCTCTCCATTTGGGATGGAGTGCTCTAAGAAATTTCATGACAAAGTTCTTACTACGAAAAGATTCATCAAGTGCTTTAAGTGATGTAATAATAGTGTTAAAGCGAGCAAAGCCACAATCAATGGTTTCATCTTCAGGGATAACAAATTGTTCATATTGTTGAACAAGAAGATCAATTTTGTTATCCTTGACTTGTGAATTACCTTAATGTGTAACAATTAAAGATTCCCAAATATCTTTGGCGGTTTCACACATAAAAATTCTTTCATATTCTTTTCTAGGTAAAGCATTATAAAGCATCATTTTAGCTTCATTATTTTTAGCAACTAATTTCTTTTGTTCATCAACGGAAATATCCTTTGTTGTAGAACTAAAATCCCTTTAACAATAATAAACCAAAGATCTATATCTTTTGATTTTACATATGTTTCAAAACGGTTTTTCCAATAGATAAATCCATTGGTTTCAAAGAGTGGTGGTCTTTGCATAGATTGCCCTTCTTTAAAGTTTTCAGAATCCATGGATCGTTTCAAGTTTATAAAATACAAGTTATTTTAGAAATTCTTGAGCAACGAGGCTCTGGTACCAATTGTAGAAAACTAGAAGGGGGTTGAATAGTTTACCAATTAAAAACTTTGTTTTGAAACTTATTGAAAGATCAATTGATATTGATCTTAGATATGTTAATGAAATATGCAAGCAATATGTAAGAGGTAAATAAGGAAAGAAATGATCAAACCACAACAAGTTGTTTATAGTGGTTCGGTCTACAAGGACTCTTTTTCCTTGCCCTACTCCACTCCCGAGTCTCACACTCGAGAGTTTAACTTCACTAGTCAACAAGCTCCTTTCACCGGCGGAGAAAACCTTTACACTTACACTATTTCCGACACTAAGCTAGATGTCGAGTTCTTTCCAAGGGTACAACTACTCCCACACACAATGTATTTTGAGGACTAAAATACTAACCACTCACACTCACAAGATTATGATGGTTTAATACAACAATGAAGTATGAATCAACACTAGATCATACAACACTAAACAAACAAGACTTCCAACTTCGTGTTTGAAGCTTGAATGTGACTTGATCTTCTTTGCTACAAAAGAGATCACTAATATGATATGAAACGAAGTTAGAAAGGTTAGAGAGAAGATATGTATGAGAGTATATTAGAAAGGGATAAGAAACTACTTGGCTTGGCATTGCTATTTATAGCCAAAATGGACAGAGGCGTCCACGGACCGGAACCCTTAAAGGGTTCGCCCGTGTACCATTTTGGTACCGGCCGGACATGCCAAGATATCAAATCTTTGTTAAAGTCAACTCTATCTAAGTGAGATTGTGCAAGATATGAAGAGTACAAATCCACACAAAATATCTAATGAAATCTTCCAATGATTTCCATGATGCATCACATGATGTCATATGTTGTATTTCTATTTTAGAAATATGCAAGTACTTAAGTAGTGTTTGGTTTTAAGAACCTAACACATTCTAAAACTACTATCATACATAATGATTAGAGTCATATCAAGATGTTACTAATCATAAATGTAAATGCTTGAATGATGAATATATTGTTTGAAAAAGCTTGTTTTAATATCTATTAAACTTGACAAGCTTTAAGCTTTTATAAATTAAATTTACTTTTGTCGTTAACAAAACTTAGGTAAAGATCAAAAATATAAATAACGTTTAATGGCGATATTTGTATTAACAATCTCCCCCTTTTGTTGAGGACAAAATATAAATTTTATTTTTATAAAAGATACAAAGTTTGTGCAAGAGTTATAAAAATATTAGTTTTAGAACTTGAAAAGAGAATGATAATGCAAGTGTATGATGTTTGACTTTTTAGAAGTCAAAGTATTCACTAGTTGATGCATGATGTTGAATTTTTTAGAAAGTCAAAGTATGCAGTTGACTTTTTAAGAAAAGTCAAGTATTATCAATGATGTATCCTATTTGACTTTTTCAGAAAATCAATGTCAGTTTGACTTTTTTAGAAAAGTCAAAATATAATCAAGTTCTATATTTTCTCACTTTTTGTCTCAACAAAACGTAGAGGCGATGCGGAATGTAATGAGCCCGAGCCATTATCTCCCCCTTGGTCAAAGCTCCCCCTAAATTGGGTGCTTAATGGGAAGATACATGGATTGTGAAAATAAAGCTACAAAAAAAAATGTTAGTAATAATAATCATTCACAAGCATTTCCAAACATTATGTAAAACTACCAACACTATAATAAAAACACCATTCATTAGTTAAAATTTTCATGAACAAAGGGTTATCCTAATGCCTCAACGGATAAGGTTGACGTAATTAAATTACATGTTTAAAACAAGGGTTATCCTAATGCCTCTTATCATTTAGTTAATCTTAACTACACGAATGTAGTCTCACTAGCAATCTCGGAATGCATCACAAAACAAGTTCTAGAATCTATTATACTACCAGTACACTCACTAAGCATTAAAGATGAATGATTTTATTGCTAAAGATCTAGGGGCGAACCTCGCACTTTTGGGGTTAAATTTGAGTGATATACGGTTTTTGTGCTAGTCATATAACTCCTATCCATGAGACACTTTATTCAGACTAAAGTTTTACTCGTAAATGCCATAAAAATTTTTAAATTTGGTGTTAAAATTACCCTAAAAAATATTTCTCATAGTTTATTACACAAATTACTAAGAACAAGGCAAAAATCAAGTGAGTGAATAGTTTTTAAGTTCCCGTTTTATTCTTCCTCCCTACACTTAAACTGAATATTGTCCCCAATGTTCCCCGAAAGTATCAAAGTTATGATAGAGAAAGGTAAAATAAAAGAGAGAAACTAATACTCCCCTGATAAACTGAGTAGGATATGTGTATTATTGTGGTTAAATCCTCCTCCAAGATGAATGAGCTAGTAATAAGTGTTGCTTCCATCATATACTTCATCTTCTTGTCTAATATAACCTGCACACTTTTAAGAAAATGAAACCTCACATAAAATTGACTGTAAAAACTATATAAAACAAAATTACACTAGAAAGCAAGTAAGATATAATGCTTGTGAAATAGATGTTTGCAGATTTCTGGAAAATTAAGAATTTGAAATTTCCAAAAATTACAAATTAGACAGAAAATGAAAAATACGGAATCTGTTTATTCATTGCCTGACATCGTCGGGTGTTAATCCCGACGCCGTCAGGTTGTCCTGACCGAAAGAGTCCGATGCATTTTCCGGAAAAAATTCTGGAAAAATTACTTCTTTAAAGACCTGGAAAAACTCCTGCAAAACATCCATTGTGACTCGATACAAGCATTTGACTTTAATAAACACAAAAATATATACAATTTCAATTATTGTTAAAAACACATGTGATCTTCCCTACACTTATCCTTTTGTAAAACACCTTTCTATGCAAATAAGACAAAGTTAAAAACAAAATAAAGTATTTTCACAAGGTGATATAAACATGAGAATTAAAAAATATTGAAAAAGATATATAAAAACACAAATAAAAAGGGAAAAACAAACATGCAAACAATTAAACATGGGTCGCCCCCCAAGAAGCGCTTTTCTTTATTTATAAGTCTTGTAGCTAGACTCGAAGTCATACCCTACGTGACTTCATTATCATCATCTTCTCCCTCATGATTATTTCTATGGGGATTCTCCATAGCATAGTTATGTCCGAGTATGCATCTCTTTAGGAAATCATTATGCCCCCATTCGGTTCTATATTCCGTTCCTAGTTTCACGCATTCCTTATAGAATCTAAATATCTTACTCATCACATAGTCTACTCCTCTTCTTTTATCCTCATCATTCCTAAAGTAGACCGATAGCTTAAGTTCTTTCTCATCATTGGATAGTGACGAGAATTGCTCAATCTTGAATGGCATTTGGTAGGCAATCTCATCAGTCTCATCCTTGAATCTAACTATCCCTAATGATGGGTCATAAGTCATTTCAGAGCTTTCTATGAATGAATTTTCTAGAACTACATGGGACAAGCTAGGATCTATAGCCGTACTAATATCCTCCACAATTACGAAATCCGTTAGGTATGTGAAGCTTCCTACATAAACGGGCAATCCCTTAACTCTACCAAGGAAGTTACATCTTATTCTAGGATCATCAGGATCTTGCCTACTTGGGATAGGTTTTTTTATCACCCAATTATAGTATGTGCTAGTCATGATGTTTATTGGGGACTTGCGATTGATGTAGGCTTTTGGCACGAAGAGGTGTCCTATGCAACATGGTATATTGAGATTCCTAGGATTTCCATTGGTGATGTGTGGGGCTCTCATAGCATAAAAGGGACGAAGGTCGCGTACTAGATGTGGGTGGTATGAAAGTTCCACTGCCGTAGGAAACTTGTTGAAGTATTCGTCACCTACTTTGTCTACTTCTTTTGTTGTTTCGTCCTTAAGAATATTACTAACCTCAAGCATCGTCTCATGGTTCTCTTCATCATTATTCCTATTTGGTCTCACTAAGGTGATGGCATTGACAAAGTGAACGTGTTTCGATGAAGACGGGTCCCTATTTTCATTGCCTAATTGCAAGTGAGCGAAGAACTTGCTTGGGTCCTTGATCTTTTTAATGGGAGCTTTCTCGGGGGATTGATTTGAGATGGCATTAACCTACTCAGTTTCTGCCTTATCAACATGATTGTTAATGGATTTTAATAGGTTATCAATCTTTATATCCGTCTCGACTTGTTGTTAATTAAAGTGATCCGAAAGCTTGGCTATTTGGGCTTCTTGGGAAGTTGCAAAGTTTCGCATCATCCCTTCCAAGTTACGTTGACTAGGACCATGAGAGCTTGAATCGTATTGTTGGGACCATGAGGAGTCGTTGGAAGTGAATTCTTTGGTTTGAATCCAATTATATTCGGGTTTGCACTTCCATGCCGCTCGAGCTTCATTGAAAGTCCTAGGTCCGGGAGTTATAGGGAATCTTCCTCTCGCTCCGTTGGTGTGCGTAGATGCGTAGTCTACGGAAGCTTGTTCGGGGATACTTGTGCAATTACGAGTGTCATGGGGACCACTACATAACTCACACGAGGAATAGAATTTGTTCACTTGGCGTGAAGGTCTAGGAGCTTCGTAGGAACTCATGAGGAATTTGACTTGATCTTTAAGTTCGGGCATCATACGATTGGAAGGTTGTGAGTCGATTGAAGGTAAGGATATTGCCTTAACGATTTTGGGCAACTCACGGGGGTCATTCCAACATTCGTTGTCATAGAGGGCAAGGTCATCTATAGTGCCCCATGATTCTTCCGTGGTCAATTCACTAAGCTTACCACCGGCCGCTTGGTCAATGGTTTGCCTTGTGGGGAGATTGATATGATCATAGAAGATTTGGACTTGGAGCCAAAGATCAATGCCATGGTGAGGGACTTTGTGGAGTAAGTCCTTGAATAGAGTCCATGCCTCATAAATGGTTTCTCCTTGATGTTTTTGGAACATCAAGATATCATTCCTAAGCTTAGTGGTTCTCCTCGGTGGGAACAATTGGAATAGGAAACGGGTAGAGAGATCATCCCAACTTGAGATGGATCCCGCAGGAAGACGCTCAAGCAAATTACTAGCTTGGTCCTGTAGAGAGAATTGAAAGAGACGCAATCGTGTGGTCTCCCGAGTGGTAGCATCAAGGTCAATTGAATCAACGACTTTTAGGAAATCCTTGAGATGTTTGATACGGGTACAACGCGCATTCGGGGTCAAAGGAAACTTCCTTTTCTTTGAGCAAGTTTTTCAACCACCTAGGCAGTGAACCTAATCGTTGTAGTGTAGTATTAGGGTAAGCCTCGGGGAATGATATCGTTCTCTAGGGGAATAGGAATGCTAGTGAGAAATTACTACGCTTAGGTTGAGGTTGAGGAAGATTATTTTTTTTATCTTTTTTATATTTTTTTGAAACTAAAGGTACGATCTCGGGGTTTGGATTTGGGGGGGTGGTACTTCTACCGATTACTCTACTATTCTAATTATCTAAGTTAAAGGGTAGTCTATGTCATTTTGAAGTGTGTTCGTATGATGATTAAAGATGTGGCTACCTTGATACTATTACTCCCTAGTTATCTTTTATTGATGGTTGAATTATCACGTCCTTATTCTTAATGCGTTGTATTTTCTAAGGTCGTAGGGTGTGCATTTATCCCTAACTCTTTGAAGCTACCTAATGTTAATGACTAAAAAATCTCTAGGATTCATAAACTTAACACTCAGGTTATCTTTGGATGTTTAGCCTACAACTCCACTAGTAATTACAAACTAATGTTCAACAAAGATTAATCAAGCATTACAAACACAACGATGGCTTTAAGCACTCCTAAGTCAATTACAATTAAGATAAGAGACAACCAATCAATATTTAATAACTACGTTTCATATATCTAAGCAAACACACAAGTAAATTAACCGGACATGTTAAACATGCAAGCATACTGTGGAAAACTAGAAGAGGGGGTTGAATAGTTTTGCCAATTAAAACTTCCTTTTAAACTATTTAGATCGACTTATGTCAATCTATTTGGATGTGTGTGTTGGATGTTGATAAACAAACATATAAAGGTATGTAATGAAAGATAATAGTAAGAAGCACAAAATCACAACGCGAGTATTTATAGTGGTTCGGCTACAAGGACACCTTCCTTGCCCTACTCCACTCCCCGAGTCACCTAATCGAGAGTTCGTAAACACTACACCAATCTCCTTATGGCGGAGAAGCCTTCACAACGTCTCCTACCCTTTTTCCGGTGCTAGGCTAACCACCGGGTTCTTTCACTCCAAGGTGAACCACACCTATCACAACGTCGCCTACCCTTTATACGGTGCTAGGCTAACCACCGGGTTCTTTCACACCAAGGTGAACCACACCTACACAACATCGCCTACCCTTTATTAGGTACTAGGCTAAGCACCTAGTTCCATTGCAATGGAGGAACTACTAACCAACACTACACCAACGACTAATCCCAAAGGAGACCAACTCCTTTTTACAACATCATCAAGGATATCAATATCCTTGGATCTAGTACTAATCTATCTTGTACATCAAAACACACCATATCAAATGTAAATCTAAGGCACCTTTCACTAATGCCTTTGACTAGATCTTCAAGACACCCTTCACTAATGTTTTGTGTCTTGACTTCTAAGCACCCTTCCCTAATGCTTCTAGTCTTGACTTCTAAGCACTTATCACAAGTGCTTATGATATGGACGAAAGATACCCTTCACTAATATCTTCGTCTTGACACTTGAGACACCATTCACAAATGTCTTCAACACTTCTTGGGAAAGAAAAACAATCATTAACAAGAAGACTTCAGTAGTCTTGATGATGAGGAAGCTCGCAACTCATGGACTTGAGCTTGCTCGACTTCAAAGGTGGTGATCTTGCCTTTAAGAGGAACCTAGAAGATCACACAAAAACAAAACTACAAACATAGATCTCTTCGATATGAGGTTAGTGAGTTTTTAACTCAGGGAGAAAGTGTGTTAGAAAGGGGTGAGAAACAATGAAGAAATGGCTCACTATTTATAGAGGAAAATTTCTACTGTTCCCCGGATCCCACGGATCCCTTCCACAAGGGATCCGTCTAGCGTAAAGCTAGGGATCCGTGGGACGCTCCCCTTTACCCATGGGTATTTTGGTTATGGGTCATGGGTCATGGGTTGATCCATGGGTCTTTAGCTAGATACAATGTATCTCTTGAGTGCAATGCACCTAGTCACATGGGTATGGGTCAAAACCATAGGTTATGGATTTTATCCATATATGATATAAGCATGATGTCATGCAATGGGTTATGGGTTAAGCCCCATGGGTCATGGGCTTTGGGTTGTACCCAACTACATTCAATGTATTTGCCCAATGGTTATGATACTTAAGTTTCTACCCATTTATATTACCCAATATACTACATACTAGTTATGTGTATATTTTACCCAAATATGTAAACACTAGTTGTTGTACATATATAATATTAAATCATAAAATCACTTATACTTGTTTTAGTGTTTTATGTGAAAATGTGAATATGTTAGAAACTATTAGTTCAAACCATTTACGTATTTTATTTGTTTTGTTAAAATGATTTTACGTTTGTTATCGACAAAACATTAGAAGATCGTAAAATATAAATAAACGTTTTTACGGCTTATTTGTATTAACAATCTCCCCCTTTTTGTTGATGACAAAACATAAAATTATTTTAAGGAAAAGCTAAAATTCGTAAAAGTTTTTAATTTGTAGTTTTTACTTTCTTCTCCCCCTTTTCGTCGAAACTAAAAGAGCTTCGAAAGGAAACTAACTTTGTTTTAGGAAAAACATGTGAAAGAAATAAAAATAAATAGAGAGAAAATAACGGGAAATGATCTCGTCTTTACTCCCCCTTGACAAGTCCATCCCTATGTAAGGGCGCCAAGAAAATAATACTAAGCTAGTTTGTTTGCAACTAAGTTTGCAAAAGATTTCGTCTAAGTGACGAATGTGCTCCCCCTTGATGATTGCAATTTTGCTAAGGGATGTCAAGAAATGTAATCCTAATATTGCAAGTAATTTGCAATGTATTGCTTTGACACAAAGCTCCCCCTAGCTTTAGGGTGTCAAAGTCTTCAAGTGTAGATTGAATATCTACAAAACAAAGGTTAGAAAGCAAGTATAATTCACAATTTCCTGCAAATGTGGTCCAAGTTAGTAGAAAAAATAGTTTTCTGTCTCACGGATCCCACGGTTCCCTCCTACTAGGGATTCGTCTAGGCAATTTTGAGGGATCCGTATAGCTAATGATCAATTTCAGCAATGGTGATATAACAAGTAATGTTATCACAAAAGTGAGATATGAATACAACGTAATCATATACTCAGAAATATAGCAAGTAGCATGTAATTTCATTTAATAAAACTAGAGTTATGATATACATGACTCTAAAAACTAAGAAAATAAAGAATACATGACTAAGAATTTCTAGACCAACTATCTCTTGATGCTAGGACACCACTAAAGTCTTCTAGCTCAAATTTTGTTTAGGTTTAATGTCGTCGAAACGTTCGAGGAGATGATAGAACATGAAACGTTGGTCTTCTCGTACTTCATGTATCAAACTTTCAACATGTTGACAATGATAGCAATCTTTGTCATGGCTAGGTAGTGGTGGTGGAAGAAATGAAATGGCTTGATGCGAAGGATCAAGTGAAGCGGCTTGTGGAGCTTCAAACGACGGAGGAATTGGTGGAGGCGCATTTGAGAATGGCTCGACCAAGAATGATGGTGGTGGTAGAGAAGTGTCAACTTCCATATGGTCGGGTGGTTGACTTTCATGATTTCTCATAATCCAAATGGGATTATATGATGGAAACGGCGAAAAGGAAGCCGGAGCTAGTGTTGACTCAACACCTTGATTTTGTACCATTATTCCTCCTAATGAGGAGAATGTTGTCGGCGGAGGAGGATGAGACGGCCCAGGAGGCAAATCCTCTAAATTGTAGAGGTGTGGTGATGATAGTGGAGATGTAAAAGAAATAACTCTAGGAACCAATGGTGATGGTTTAGTGGAGATGATATTGTTTGGCCTAGGAGGTATGGTGGTGTTTGGCATAGGTAGTTTTGTGGGTACTATCCTTTTAGGAATTGGTTTGATTAGTTGAGAAGAGGTCCTTGCATTAGTTGGCTTGACCGAAGATGATTCGGTTGAAGAAATTTCGTGTATAACATGAGCAATTTTCTTGGGTGGTTCTTTGGTGGATAAGTTACTACTTGGAGTTTTCCTCATGATGAGATGATTTCAAGAAGTTTGTAAGGGTTTCTAAAGTGCTGAAAATTAGGATGAAGGTGATGACTATGGAAGTCCTAACAATGTGGTTTATAAAGCAAGAGAATTGGCAAGTGCATTTAAGCCTTAAGCCACTAAAATTCATATGAATGTGATGATTAACATGCACAAGAGTCAACTGCAGAGTTTGTACTGATCTAGGAGCTCATTTAAGATGAGATGGAGTTTTTGAGTTAGAAAGATGAGTCGAAATGATTGTTTTAGCAAGTTTTGACATAATCTGTCACCTGGATCCCACGGTTCCCTCCTCAGAGGGATCCGTCTAGGCTAATCCTAGGGATCCGGCTCTCAGCAGCTATGAAAGAGTAGAAATGATGTTTCTAAGGTCTAAGATCTATATCATCTTGAGTGTTTCAGTTCTCCTAAGTGTCTTAAATGAAGGGGTGCTTAAGTGCTTGAAGGTAATGAGTGATGTAGCTAATGATTGCCTTTTATGGAAGGAATTGGAACTTTCATGAGTACCAATGAATGAGCAAGGATGACACTAAAGATTTTAAGAGTATTAAGTGAAGCTAAATGATCCTAAAGATCAGATAGTGACTTAGATTAATCCTTTGGAAAATATCCTAGAGGCTTTAAGATGGAAAAACTAGGATTTGATCAATTTCGACCAGTTTTGTCGTAAGGATGATTATGATCGATTTTGCTATAAGAGGTTTCCAATGTTTAGATATGAGGGATCATGTGAAAAACGATGTGTGAGCTTAAGAGCGGAAGAGTAATGGATTAAAATGAAATGATAGATCTACAAGCATCTTTGAGTGTGATCTAGGTGAGTTATGTGTGAGTAGGAAGGATCTACTTAACTTGATAAGGACTTAATTTGCCTTAAGACACTATGTCTAGCTTAGTGTGAGGTGTTCTAAGGATATGTTTGAAATACAATGCTTGCAATTGCATTTTCTGTTTGCCGGATCCCACGGTTCCCTAAGTGTAGGGATCCGTATAGCACAAACTTTGGGATCCGTCCATCTGCTCAGCAGAACCTTTACTAAAGGTATGCAATGATCTTGACAATGCATTATATTCCAAGGTTAGTTTAAAGAGGTTCTAACACTAAGATATCAAATGTAAGATGTTTTATTTCATGAAGGAAATAGGATTACATTGATAAAGCACGAGTACAAGAGGTTTGATCCTATTTGAAATACTATTAGGTTCCTTGAGTGTTTTCGCTAGATGGATCATCAAATGGTTGATGAGTGTTGGCGGATTCAGGAATGAAGAACGTCTTCATGAAGGAAATGTTCAGCGGTGCCATCATCTTGTTCACAAGTACGTACAACGGACTTTGAAATTGAGGATGAAAATGCATGACATTATGGTAGAGGCGCCTCAAGAACATTCCATATGGAATGAGTTTATTCTTGGAGCCTTGAAGGTTTACAATTCGCCTTGCAAAGAAGTAGGCGAGATTGTATGGTTGTTGTGTTAGCACACAATACATTATGTGAGCACAACAGGCAGGAAGGATTTCTAGATTTCCTCTAAGACTCCAAAAATTTTCACTTAGGATGAGTGCAAGGGGCTTGTACTCTTCAAGAATATCCCGTGTGTAGATGATGTTTGGATTGGAGTGATGGGGTTTGCATAATATGCGAATTAAGTTTTGTGGGGAAGGAATATGAGAACAATATGGACTATTTTCTTCACGAAAGTTGAAGAGAGAATCAAGAGACCAATCTTCGGTGAAGGCACATTATCCATGATTTGGAATTCGGAGAATTTGAGCAAATTGCCCAAGAGTCAAAACAAACTTTTGGTTTTTGATCCAAAACCAAAGGGATAGAGAACGATCCTCGTTACGAACGAGTTCGACTTGACGGAAGAATTCCAATACAAACCTTGGAAATATTTTCTCGTTAATTTCAAGAAGACATTCTAGTCCTATGGCTCGGAAGGAGGTATTGATACCTTCTTCGAATTGTAGAGAGGTGTCTACAATACGTCCTTCATGGAAGTGACGGGTTTCGAGATTATTGAACCCACGGACATGATTTCCAGGTGTGTTGGGCTCAAGAGAGATGTTCGGAGTGTAGACGCTAGAGAGTGAAAAATCAAACTCATATACGTGCGACATAGTGAAACCTATAGAAAAGATGAGTTAATAGAAAGTGATGTTTGTGGTCTACCTATGATTATCTAACGTTTTTATTAGATTTTTATTAACAATGGTTTTTAATAAGAAAGACACTTAACTCACTTATGGTTTTGGCATACTAGTGGAGTATTACTTTTAGAAGAAAAGTGGTTTTTAATTTGCATGAAAAACTGTTCTCCAGTAGGACGGATCCCACGGTTCCTTTACAAAAGGGATCCGGCTAGTATATCTTCCGGGATCCGTAGATCTGTAGTTACAGAAACAGATTTTATGATGAAAAGCATAGGTTTTTATATCTCATAGTTTTATATCAAGATATGTGTTTTAGCCTACATTTTTGTTTATCATGCATACATGTCTTCTAATGTATTACGAGAGAATGAAATAAAACAAAGAAAAATGATAAACACATTGTGATAATAATAACCTATATAACTAGACTATTAGTAATATTTCATTTCAATACTAAGAATGATACAAAGGATTGGGTAAATAACCCCAATGTAGATTAACAACACAAAGTAAATGTCTCCGTATGTGAACTTCATCATAGGGAACACAAGTGTGATGAGTGTTAAGACGATGAGCACGAAGGCGATGTAAACCATGTTGAAGACGATTATTCTTGGTTTCGTTTGAGATGAAATGGAGAGGAGGATGAAGTTTTGAGTGAGAGAGAATTTTTGAAATTGGAAGATTTGAAAAAGTGGGGATTTGATAAAGTGGGCGTCGAGTGGTTTATTTATAAGGAAGGAGAATTTTTGAAATTTGTGTTTTGTTTTATTGTTAGAGAGATATGATTTTTGGATTAAGTGAGGCAAAACACAAGTTTTATAAACCATGATTTTTAGACGAAAGAGTGACACGTATGTGAGAAAAAGCTTCCTAATGAAGCTCTATGTAAAACATGTGTATACACGAAACCTAATCAAATAAATACCTAAGTAATCACACTTATTTATTAAACTAACATCATTTAGAGATAAGTGGAAAGTCATACCTCAAATGCACGTAGGAATGTCTTTAGAAGTGACACAGCAAATGGCAGAAGACAATTCCAGCTCCTTTATGCTTAAGATACCTTCTTAGGGAAGGTAATCTTTATTATCAAGCAAATCCTATGGCTTGATAGATGTGAGCTTTGACTAATCAACATGCCAAAGAAGATTAGTGGAAAACATGCAAGCATACTGTGGAAAACTAGAAGGGGGGGGGGTTGAATAGTTTTGCCATTTAAAACTTCCTTTTAAACTATTTAGATCGACTTATGTCAATCTATTTGGATGTGTGTGTTGGATGTTGATAAACAAACATATAAAGGTATGTAATGAAAGATAAGAGTAAGAAGCACAAAACCACAACGCGAGTATTTATAGTGGTTCGGCTACAAGGACACCTTCCTTGCCCTACTCCACTCCCCGAGTCACCTACTCGAGAGTTCGTAAACACTACAACAATCTCCTTATGGCGGAGAAGCCTTCACAACGTCGCCTACCCTTTTTCCGGTCCTAGGCTAACCACCGGGTTCTTTCACTCCAAGGTGAACCACACCTATCACAACGTCGCCTACCCTTTATACGGTGCTAGGCTAACCACCGGGTTCTTTCACACCAAGGTGAACCACACCTACACAGCGTCGCCTACCCTTTATTAGGTACTAGGCTAAGCACCTAGTTCCATTGCAATGGAGGAACTACTAACCAACACTACACCAATGACTAATCCCAAAGGAGACCAACTCCTTTTTACAACATCATCAAGGATATCAATATCCTTGGATCTAGTACTAATCCATCTTGTACATCGAAACACACCATATCGAATGTACATCTAAGGTACCTTTCACTAATGCCTTTGACTAGATCTTCAAGACACCCTTCACTAATGTCTTGTGTCTTGACTTCTAAGAACCCTTCACTAATGCTTCTAGTCCTGACTTCTAAGCACTTATCACAAGTGCTTATGATATGGATGAAAGATACCCTTCACTAATATCTTCGTCTTGACACTTGAGACACCATTCACAAATGTCTTCAACACTTCTTAGGAAAGAAAAACAATCATCAACAAGAAGACTTCAGTAGTCTTGATGATGAGGAAGCATCGCAACTCATGGACTTGAGCTTGCTCGACTTCAAAGGTGGTGATCTTGCCTTTAAGAGGAACCTAGAAGATCACACAAAAACAAAACTACAAACATAGATCTCTTGGATATGAGGTTAGTGAGTTTTTAACTCAGGGAGAAAGTGTGTTAGAAAGGGGTGAGAAATAATGAAGAAATGGCTCACTATTTATAGAGGAAAATTTCTACTGTTCCCCAGATCCCACGGATCCCTTCCACAAGGGATCCATCTAGCGTAAATCTAGGGATCCATGGGACGCTCCCCTTTACCCATGGGTATTTTGGTTATGGGTCATGGGTCATGGGTTGATCCATGGGTCTTTAGCTAGATACAATGTATCTCTTGAGTGCAATGCACCTAGTCACATGGGTATGGGTCAAAACCATAGGTTATGGATATTATCCATATATGATATAAGCATGATGTCATGCAATGGGTTATGGGTCAAGCTCCATGGGTCATGGGCTTTGGGTTGTACCCAACTACATTCAATTCATTTGCCCAATGGGTTATGATACTTAAGTTTCTACCCATTTATATTACCCAATATACTACATACTAGTTATGTGTATATTTTACCCAAATATGTAAACACTAGTTGTTGTACATATGTAATATTAAATCATAAAATCACTTATACTTGTTTTAGTGTTTTATGTGAAAATGTGAATATGTTAGAAACTATTAGTTCAAACCATTTACGTATTTTGTCAGGACCGTTTAACATAAGATTTATGTGGTTTGGAGGTCGGGGTTGGTGGAAGAAGATGAAGATCTTCATCCTTTTTAGAGAGAGAAACTAGAGAGAGAGAGGAGTATTTATTGGCTTTTTTCTTACAAAACAATACAACTAGCCAAATGATTCACCTCACCCCTCATGGAGAGTCATGAGGGGTATTTATTGGCTCTATCTTTGCCACTTAAACGATACTAGTCCCTAAGGGCAAAGTGTACAACGCATCTAGTGCAATTCACGTAAATGACGTTATCTTTAGAAAAAGCGAGGCTAACAATCTCCCTCCAAGATAGCGTCACACGTGAATGGTTACAATGAGACCTATAAATACAAAGCAAAGTAAATTACAATAGTAATGAACAATGTTGACTTTCTTGAAGTGCAGAGTCTCTGTAGTCTAGATACTGAGGCAAACTTGAAGTTCTCCCTTCCGATGACCTCGGCAAATGATCTTCTTGCAGCTCTGAACTTCAACTGTAATGGTCTAGTTAGGTTATTACTCCCTCCTAACTAGTGAGCCTTTTTTCTTACATTGCTTCCTCCTGAACCGACAACACTCTTCCAACACGTCTTTAATCTTCAGACACGCAACTGAGAAAGTAAACTCTTGAAGCACAATGGTTGTCGTTCTGGGAACATCAACATAACTCACTTAGTATTGCATCCAAGTTGGTAAAAAAACCCCGATGTACACCACACTACTTCTCGTTCTTCAGTCTTAAGCAAAAATCCTTTCGTAGTCCAATCACGGAAGATGAAATACCAACTTCTCCCTCCTGATGGTTGCGAGCTATCGAAATCATCATAATGTTGCGTACATGCCGTATTACCTTCTTTGATGCAATATTAACATCATAGCTTGATCAAATTTCCGTGAGAATATGTCGCAAAAATACTCTCAATATACTTCTCTCAACCCAACCTATAAATTGAACCTCCTTTGAATTTATCGGCTAATTGTAATGACCACATATGGAGATAGCCCGATACGACTAACTTGAAAAAGAAGTAGCCATTCCAACTTTGTGACTTACTGCTTGTTCTAAATAATTTAACAATCCACAACTGCTTGTGACACTGAGCACAACAACGTAACTCCTTAAAGTGATGGTTATACACTGTGAGCACTACAACGTAACTCCTTACCAGTCATAACCAGATTTTCAAATTTCATAATGTGCTCCAACAAGTTATCTTGAGACATGCATCCAACCAACCAACGTCTCAAAGATAAAGAAGTCCACCCGTGAAATGTCACTTCAATTCTTCATCAATAATACCGTACAAAAACTCCGTAGCCATTTTTTCAAATTTTCCTCAAGCCGTGAATTATTGTATCCCTCCGTGAAAATATTATACCATACCAATAATACCTCTTAACGACAACAATTATCAAATGTTGTATCAAAAATGAATTTCGGATGACAAAGGTCTTTACATCACGAGTTGCATACCACGTCAGCCCACAATCCAATATAAATCCAAAGCCCAGTCCAACCAATATTATGTCCGTGTATATATTAGGCCCACGATTACCAGGTCCATGAACACATGAAAACCGGTATAATAACTCACTCATTCGTGTGACCTAAACCTAACACACATACCACATAACTAACGCCTACCACATAACTTTATTTCTCTCAAGATCTGAGAAGAAATAAAATACGCTTCTTAAACAGCTCTCACCCATCACACTCACAAACGTACCCTACTTGATGTACTCGATTTATGCTCCAATAGAATCAAGAAATCATAAAGGTTTCAAGATCCTAATCGTGGGTCTCGGGTAGGTTTAATTGCTGTAATCGTTTTTATTCTTGAACGAAAAGAACGAATTAAACTAAAGATATAACATTCTTGTTAAACTCTTTCTTTATTTTTGGAAAGTAACGATTTGAGTCTTGATAGATTTAGAAGATGGAGGATAGGACTAATGAGTGTGAAGTTGTTGAATGAGATGGGTTTAGATATAGGTGATTGTTTTGGGTTTGGATTCAGTTGAGATATATCTTTAATTCAGGTCGTGCTTTACTTTAAAAAACCTCGGACTGATGATGTCAGTTGGACTGAGGTCGATTGGTGTTTATGTATTTGGTAAATGGTATTCGTTTGTGGTCATGGTCATTTTTACGCATAACTTCTTTTTTTCTTTTCGGTTCTTACGCGTAACATATTGCCTTATGCGTAAACATTTAAGTTATACGTAACCCTGGTCTAATGCGTAAAGCATGTTAAGCGTAAGCCTCTTGCTTATGCGTAAGCCAGACTTAGGCGTAAGCCTAGGCTTAGGCGTAAACGCATACGCGTAACATTTTCTTACGCGTAACTTCACAGCTACGCGTAACACCTCTGAAGATGGATCCTTATGCGTAAGTTTAGGGTTTTGACCCTTTGACTTTTTCTCCGATGACTTTTCCGACTGATTTCTCCGTTCAGATTCATAAAAAACCCAGAAAATGCATATGGTGACCCTTTTGACCACTGACAGACCACGACTAAATATAATCATTTGACCACAAAAAGTCACGGATGAATATTGGTACAAAAAAAATATCTAAAAAGATGTTAAGACATGAATGACCAGATAACATTTTTTGACCAAAAAGAGATACACAAAACATGTATGAAACTGTTTACCTATATAATAGACGGAAAAAAAAAATTTCCGACCCCCAAAAAAGTACAAAAACAGTCACAAACATGTATATAAACCAACATAAATCAACACAAGATAACCATGGCTCGTTATACCAATTGTTAGGACCGATTAATATAAGATTTATGTGGTTTGGAGGTCTAGGTTGGTGGAAGAAGATGAATATCTTCATCCTTCTAGAGAGAGAAACTAGAGAGAGGGAGGAGAAAACAAAGACTTTTATTAAAATGAAACACACACAACACCTAGCCAAATGCTTCACCTCACTCCTCATGGAGAGTCATGAGGGGTATTTATAGGCTCTATCTTTGCCACTTAAACGATACTAGTCCTTAAGGGTAAAGTGTACAACACATCAAGTCCAATTCACGTAAATGACGTTATCTTTAGAAAAAGCGAGGCTAACATATTTTATTTGTTTCGTTAAAGTGATTTTACGTCTGTTATTGACAAAACATTAGAAGATCGTAAAATATAAATAAACATTTTTTCGGCTTATTTGTATTAACACATACATACATTCAATCGAAGACATAATGAAATCAAGGGAATAAATAACTTGTCTCGATGTAAAATAGGGTATTAGAACCCTAAAATACTGTCCAAGACGGACTACAATCGTTTTAGGTTTTTACTCCACAAGTCTACCTCCATAAAAGTCTGAAAATCTAACTAGCTATTCTATTCCCCGGCAGCGGCGCCAAAAACTTGATACACGTACAACGCGCGTTCGGGGTCAAAGGAAACTTCCTTTTCTTCGAGCAAGTTTTTCAACCACCTAGGCAGTGAACCTAATCGTTGTAGTGTAGTATTAGGGTAAGCCTCGGGGATTGATATCGTTCTCTAGGGGAATAGGAATGCTAGTGAGAAATTACTACGCTAAGGTTGGGGTTGAGGAAGATTATTTTTTTATCTTTTTCATATTTTTAAGAAAATAAAAGGTACGATCTTGGGTTTTGGATTTGGGGGGTGGTACTTCTACCGATTACTCTACTATTCTAATTATCTAATCTAAGGGGTAGTCTATGTCTATTGAAGTGTGCTCGTATGTTGATTAAAGATGTGTTTACCTAGATACTATTACTCCTTAGTTATCTTTTATTGGTGGTTGAATTGTCACGTCCTTATTCTTAACGCGTTGTGTTTTCTAAGGTCATAGGGTGTGCTTTTATCCCTAACTCTTTGAAGCTACCTAAGGTTAATGACTACGAAATCTCTAGGATTCATAAACTTAACACTAAGGTTTTCTTTGGATGTTTAGCCTACAATTCCACTAGTAATTATAAACTAATGTTCACAAAGATTAATCAAGCATTAAAAACACAACGATGGCTTTAAGCACTCCTAAGCCAATTACAATTAAGATAAGAGACAACCAACCAATAACTAATAACTAGGTTTCATAGATTTAAGCAAACACACAAGTAAATTAGCCGGACATGTTAAACATGCAAACATACACACATTCAATCAAAGACATAATGAAATCAAGGGAATAAATAACTTATCACGATGTAAAATGGGGTATTAGAACCCTAAAATACTGTCCAAGACGGACTACAACCGTTTTAGGTTTTTACTCCACAAGTCTACCTCCATAAAAGTCTGAAAATCAAATTCTATATATAGAGTTACAACTGCGACGGCCTCACCTTTTATTTGTGACGCCGTCAGATCGCCGCCATTAGGGTTTCGTCTTGGCCAAGTCAACTTTGGGACGGCGTCACGTTGTGGTTGTGATGCCGTCAGCCTTCAGCTCTGACGTCGTCTGAATTTGGATCTAGGCGTCTGGGATGAAAAGTCTTCGTGACGCCCAACTCTTCAAATCCTGACGCCATCAGGTGTAAACTAGCAATTTCACTCTCGAGTCGTCACAAATATAGGGATGGCGTCGCCCTTTGTGTGGGACGCCGTCAGGTGCATCTCCAGCAGCTTGAGTGTCTTGATCTTGACTTTAGCCATTTTCTTCACATATTCACACCTTTTCGTCCAAATAAGCATCATTCCAGCATTTTGCCTTCAAGAGACCTAAAAGTGAAAAGGAACGAAATTAAGTAGTAACGGATATAAAAGTGGGCGATTAAGGGCTTAAATGACCCCTTAAAAGTGTACGTTTTAAATCCTTATCAAATATCCCTACACTTGGTATTTGCTTGTCCTCAAGCAAATGTGCTTTTGGCCAATCAATTTATAAGATAGGGGGCATAAAGCAATGGTTTAACATAATTCACAACAAGTATAAGCCCCACAAAAGTCATAACAAGCACGGAAATTACATACAAGCACCTCACAAGTGGTGTTTGGATACTCTCATCTCTCGGGTGCATATGAAATATATCAAATTGGAAACGGAAGATAAACACTCATTAACCGATCCTTGTACATAGATTACCATAGGCTTGAGACTTGATCAAACCTCCACCGCTTTGGCGTAAGCACCTAGGAGTAACTATCTAAGAGGTCTTTTAAAGGGTTGTAACATTAGGCTTACGGTAGGGAAACAAAGGGTTTGGTTGGATAGGCGATTTAGTAGTGGCAAGTCTAAAATCTTTATGTTACAAGCATGAGAAGAATGGCGTTGCTAAGCCAAGACTCGACTCTCTAAACTCTAGATAACTTTGAAACAAACAAACATAAATATAATGATAGCTGTAGGATGGTAGCCCGTATATTTTTTCATTTTTTTCATTTTTTTTCACGCTTATTTATTTATTTATTTTTTAATGCATACTCTTTTACTCTACCATCCTCTACGATAACATCAAAATATAAGGGATTTATAGGCACATTCCTACACTTGAGTTTTTATTACTCTAACACTAATTTGACCCGAAGTGAACAGATCAAAACACTTGGAGAACATTATTACGTAAATAAAGGGAATTTGAATTTAACGTTCATTCCCGTCACTCCATAAAATTTAACTTTACCCATGAGTCCCAATCATCCCAAAACTGTGTACAAAAGATATGTTTTGACTTAGCAACTTATGCAAGTAACTAGATAATTGAACTAAGAGTTTAGTATGATAACAATAATGCACTAAAAGTGAGTGCATACAAGGTAGGCTAAGGCGATTTGGGTGTACATTTGGGGGTGGATTGTAAACAATGCTCTTCATTGATATTCTGGAAAATCGAAACATCACGAGAACAGCGAAAATGATAGGCTCTGAGGGGTTAACTAGGGGTATCGTGTACTAAAGATGAGTAGAACGCAAGGATGTAGGGGAATTACTCAACCGATGTGGAAGAAGTAATTATAATACGGGTATCAAACAAGGGTTATCCTAATGCCTCTTATCATTTAGTTATTCCTAACTACACAAGTGTAGTCTCACTAGCGATCTCGGGATGCATCACAAAACAAGTTCTAGAATCTATTATACTACCGGTACACTCTCGAAGCATTACAGGTGAATGCTTTAATTCCTAGAAATCTAGGGGCGAACCTCACATTTTTGGGGTGGAATTTAAGTGGTAAAGGGTTTTTGTGCTAGTCATATAACTTCCTATCCATGAGACGCTTTATTAAGACTAAAGACCAACTCCTACATGCCATGAAATTTTTTAAATTTGGTGCTAAAATTACCCTAACCGATATTTCTCATGGTTTATTACACAAATGAAATACGACAAGACAAATAATCAAGGATAAGCATAGTTTCAAAGTTCCCGTTTTATTCTCCCTCCCTACACTTAAACTAAACATTGTCCCCAATGTTTCCCGAAAGTATCAAAGTTTTGATAATGGAAGGTAATTAAAAGAGAAAGAAATAATACTCCCCTGATTAGCTCGGTAGGATCCGTGTGAAGTAGTGGTTAAATTCTTTCCAAGAAGAATGTATGCGTGAAAAGCTCCATCCAATCTTTTGTTTCTTTTTCTTGATAAATAAAACCTGCACACTTTAAGAAAATAGACGGTAAAACTATACATGACTCTACTATACTAGGATATAGTGCTTGTGGAATGGATGTTTGCAGGTTTTTTGGAAAATTAAGACCTGAGAAATTCCAAAAATTTATAAGTAGCACAAAAAACGAGAGAAAGTTAGATAAGTTGTTTCTGCTCCCCCTGACGCCGTCGAGTAGTGATTCTGACGCTGTCAGGTTATCCTGACAGAGACTGGTCTGCTGCGTTTTTTTGGTAAAATTCTGGAAAAATTACATCTTTAGAATCTGGAAAAATTCCAGCAAAACATCCATTATGACTCGATACAAGCGTTTGACTCTAACAAACACACATATATATCTTTTTCAAGAATTGTAATTCTCATGATCACGTTCTTTTAAAAACGTGTGTAATCTTCCCTACACTTATCCTTTTTGTAAAATACCTTTATATGTAATTAAGAGGAGGTTAAAGACAAAATAAAGCTTTTTCACAAATTCAAACATGAGAATAAACAATCAATGAAAAGATATATGACACATAAATAAGCGTGGGTTGCCTCCCACAAAGCGCTTTCCTTTATTTATGAGTCTTGTAGCTAGACTTGAAGTCGTGCCCCTACGTGGTTTCGCTACCGTCACCTTCTTCCAAAACAATATCTTCATCGTTGACCATTTCATTATTGTCCAACTGATAATGTTTCACACATTGTCCATTCACTGTAAATTCCCTTCCATCATGGTCTAGTAGCACCATGACCCCATTGCTCATTTTCCTCTTTACCGAAAAGGGCCCATACCATCTTGATTTGAGTTTTCCCGGAAATAATCTCAACCTTGAATTATACAAGAGCACCTTATCTCCTTCCACAAACTCTTTAGGATTCTTTATTCGTTGATCATGCCATTATTTTGCCCTTTCTTTATATGTGATCGACGATTCATAAGCTTCAAGTCTTAGTTCATCCAGCTCTTGAAGCTGTAAGAACCTATTTGACCCTGCCTCAGAATAATCCATATTACAATGCCTTTTGCTCAAGCTCAATAGGGAGGTGGCATGCTTTCCCGTATACCAAGCGAAAAGGGGTTGTTCTCATGGGTGTTTTATAAGCCTTATGTGGAACACCATACTTCTTCATTATCTTCTCCATTTGAGCATTGCAAAAGTGGGTTCCTCTATCACTGATCAATTCCTTGGGAATCCCGAATCGTGCAAAGAGCTTTTTAAGAAAATGAATGACCACCCTTGCATCGTTAGTCCTAAGGGCTCGTGCCTCCACCCATTTGGACACATAGTCAATGGCAACTAGAATGTATTCATTTCCTCCGGATGATGGAAAAGGTCCCATGAAATCGTTACCCCAAACATCAAATATTTCACAGACTTGGATATAGTTCTGAGGTGCTTCATCCCTCCTCGAGATGTTTCCCGATCGTTGGCATGCATCGCACGTTTGAACTAACCTCTTAACGTCATGGAAGATAGTAGGCCAATAGAATCCGACATCGAAAACTTTTCATGCAGTGACATTTATACCGTGATGCCCCCCAGATGGTCCTGCGTGACACTCTCTCATAATCCGATCAATCTCCCTTCCAGCAACACAACGTCGAATGATCTGATCGGGACATATACGGAATAAGTAGGGCTCGTCCCAAAAATAGTATTTTAGCGCGGCGAAGAATTTCTTTTTATCTTGCCTAGTCATGTAATTTGGCAAGACCCTGCTGGATAGATAGTTAGCATAATCCGCATACCATGGCTCAATATCCTTAATGGCCATTAGCCGTTCCTCAGGAAAAGAGTCACGGATTTCGTTATGGTCTAATTCCACAAAGTCTGGGTTTTCCTATCGTGATCGATGATCAGCAGCAAGATTTTCAGCTCCTTTTTTATCTCGAATTTCAATGTCGAATTCTTGAAGCAATAGAATCCACCTAATATTTTGAGGTTTTGCATCTTGTTTGGAGAACAAGTATCGTAAGGCGGAGTGATCGGTGAAGATGACAGTTTTGGAGAGGACGAGATATTGCCTGAATTTATCGAAGGCAAAAACCAAATCCAAAAGCTCTTTCTCGGTGGTTGTATAATTCTCTTACGTCACATTCATGGTTTTGCTAGCATAGTAAATTGGTTGAAAATGCTTCTCCTTTCTTTGGCCTAGCACAACGCCTACAACATAATCACTAGCATCGCACATGATCTCGAATGGTTGGGACCAATCAGGAGTAACCATTATCGGAGCTTGAGTAAGATCTTTCTTTAGGCGATTGAATGCTTCTTTACATTCTTTCGAAAAGTCAAAAGGAGCATCCTTGACTTGAAGTTATGTAATTGGTCGGGCAATTTTTGAGAAGTCCTTAATAAACCTTCTATAAAAGCCCGCATGACCAAGAAAGCTTCGAATGGCTTAAACGGTATAAGGATATGGAAGTTTAGATATCACTTCGATTTTAGCCCTATCAACCTCTATTCCATCTCCGGAGACTTTATGTCCCAAGAGAATTCCTGCTCTTACCATGAAATGGCATTTTTCCTAAATCAGGACTAAATTGGTTTCTTCACACCGTTTCAAAATCTTCCTAAGGTTGGATAAGCAAAGGTCGAAGGAGTTTCCAAATACCGAAAAATCATCCATGAAGACTTCCATGCTATCTTCAATCAATCATGGAATATGGCCATCATACATCGTTGAAAGATAGCGGGGGCGTTGCATAACCCGAAGTGCATTCGCTTGTATGCAAAAGTCTCGTAGGGGCATGTGAACGTAGTTTTTTCTTGATCTTCAGGAGCAATGGGGATTTGGAAGTATCCTGAGAAACCGTCAAGAAAACAATAGTACTCATGCCCGGCTAACCTTTCGAGCATTTGATCGATGAATGGTAAAGGAAAATGATCTTTTCGTGTGGCATCATTTAATTTTCTGTAGTCGATACAAACACGCCAGCCAGTGACCGTTCTCTACGGCACTATATCACCTTTCTCATTCTTCACAACAGTCATTCCTCCTTTTTTTGGAACCACTTGGACTGGGGGCCGACATCGAGAAGCTTGACGTCCTCCTTCTTTACCACCTCCTTGATATTAGGGTTAATTCTCCTCTGAGGTTGAACGGTGGGTTTGTATCCTCCTCCATAAGAATTTTATGAGTGCAAAAAGTAGAATCAATTCCCTTAATGTCAGCAACACTCCATGCGATCACTCCTTTGTATTCTCTTAGAACTTCTAAGAGTTTCCGTTTCTGTTCAGTGGTCAATGAGGAGCTTATGATGACAGGGAGTTGATCCTTTCCTTGAAGGAAGGCATATTCTAAATGGCTCGGGAGATCTTTCAATTCTAAGGTAGGAGGTTCCTTGATCGATGGTTTTAGCTTGTTTTTCGGCTTTTGAAGTTTAAGAGGTTCAATTTCTTCCCTACGCGGGTAAAAGGAAACACCTCCAACCATCTCAGTCTCTTCATCATCGTATATCATGTTGTCATCATTCATGAATTCGTTTACTAGATATTCATCAATACAGCTATCTATATCATCAACAAACTCATCAACTTCTTCAACAAAATAAATAGGATGATCGTAAGAGGAGGGACGACTCATAGAATCCTTGATTTCAAAGGTTAAGCTCTCGGATCCCACTCGTAAAGTGAGTTTACCATCATGAACATCGATGATGGCATGAGCTGTAGCCAAGAATGGTCTTCCAAGGATTATCGGGACTGAATTATCTTCCTCCATTTCTAAAATCAAGAAATCAACCGGAAACTTGAACTCCCCTACCCTCACAAGAACATTTTCACAAACTCCAATGGGATATTTGATTGATCGATCAGCTAACTTAATACTCATTCTGGTTGGTTTCAGCCCTGAATATCCGAGTTTGAGGAACAAAGAATGAGGCATCAAGTTAATTCTTGCCCCAAGATCTGCCAAGGCGTTTTTCATAGAGAGCGCCCCTATAGAGCAAGGGATGGTGAGGCCACCTGGATCTTCTTTCTTCTTGGGTAGGCTCTTTTGAATGATAGCCAAGCATTTTTCTCCTAATGATATCAACCCTTCAGGCTTCTTCCGATTCAAGAGCAACCTCTTGAAGTATTTGCTATGTTTAGGGATATCATAAAATACATCGAGAAGTGGTATGTTGATGACGACCCTTTTTAAGTAAGACAACAGCCTCTCATTGTCTTCTTCAGCCTTTTGATTCTTTAAACGCGAGGGATAAGGAATCCGTGTGAGAGTCGAACGTTGGACGGGAATTGATGCTTGTGGAGGAGGGTCGTGAGGAGTTAGAGGGGGTCCAGGAACTTCTCCCTTATCCAACTCAGGCTCCACGGTAGTGGGATTTTGAACAGGGTATGGTGGATCCTTGGTAGTGGTTCTTGATCGAGTAGTAATGGCACAAGTTGGATCATGCTGGGTTGGACCAGGTTCACTTACTGGTTTGTGGAGTTCGGCGAACTGGCTTTCTAATTCAGCTTGTTGCGTTTGAATGAATCCTTCGAGACCCTTTAAAATCATTCCCCTTTCCATGGCGAATTGCCCGAGCTCTTTCTCAAAGGCATCACGGATGGTGTATTCGGAACCCTCTTCTCCCTCAATCTTCCATTTTAGATTACCCCAAGGAGTGTATTCATTATATTGATAGAATACGCGGAGGGAAGGGTCATCATAAATGTCGTGGCTGGAAAGGAGGACGTGCTCTTGGCGTGTGTTTTCGTCACACTCATCGCTCTCGTGTGACCCTCCACATATGTCGCATATAAGGTATGGGTTAAACAACCTCTTAGGTTCTTGCGACTTCGTGAGGTATGCGAGGTTCACTTGCGCCCTCTTCATCCGATCATCGAGAGATAATGGGCAATTATTCGAGGTAGCAGAGATACTCATTACCGTTACTGGCTCGGTCCCATCCTCCTTCTGCACTGAGATTGGAAATTTTTTGGCCAGTCGAGAAGTCAATCCCTTTTTGATCATTGTGGGAGACATTGTCGTAAAAGATTTGAACAAGCAACCAAAGGTTAATACCATGGTGTGGGGCTTGTTGAACGAGATCTTTGTAACGAGTCCAGGAGTTAACGATAGAAATCTCATGGGTACAACGCGCTTGGTATACAGGGAACCTAAACGAGATGGAAATCTAACTAGCTATTCTATTCCCCGGCAGCGGCGGCAAAAACTTGATATGCATACAACGCGCTTTCGGGGTCAAAGGAAACTTCCTTTTCTTCGAGCATGTTTTTCAACCACCTAGGCAGTGAACCTAATCGTTGTAGTGTAGTATTAGGGTAAGCCTCGGGGATTGATATCATTCTCTAGGGGAATAGGAATGCTAGTGAGAAATTACTACGCTAAGGTTGAGGTTGAGGAAGATTATTTTTTTTATCGTTTTTATATTTTTTTGAAACTAAAGGTACGATCTCGGGGTTTGGATTTGGGGGTGGTACTTCTACCGATTACTCTACTATTCTAATTATCTAAGCTAAGGGGTAGTCTATGTATTTTTGAAGTGTGCTCGTATGATGATTAAAGATGTGGCTACCTAGATACTATTACTCCTTACTTATCTTTTATTGATGGTTGAATTGTCACGTCCTTATTCTTAACGCGTTGTGTTTTCTAAGGTCGTAGGGTGTGCTTTTATCCCTAAGTCTTTGAAGCTACCTAAGGTTAATGACTACGAAATATCTAGGATTCATAAACTTAACACTAAGGTTATCTTTGGATGATTAGCCTACAACTCCACTAGTAATTATAAACTAATGTTCAACAAAGATTAAACAAGCATTATAAACACAACGATGGCTTTAAGCACTCCTATATTAATTACAATTAAGATAAAAGACAACCAATTAATATTTAATAACTAGGTTTCATAGATCTAAGAAAACACACAAGTAAATTAGTCGGACATGTTAAACATGCAAGCATACACACATTCAATCGAAGACATAATGAAATCAAGGGAATAAATAACTTATCTCGATGTAAAATAGGGTATTAGAACCCTAAAATACTGTCCAAGACGGACTACAATCGTTTTAGGTTTTTACTCCACAAGTCTACCTCCATAAAAGTCTAAATATTGAATTCTATATATAGAGTTACAACTGCGACGGCTTCACCTTTTAATTGTGACGCCGTCAGATCACCGCCATTAGGGTTTCGTCTTGGCCAAGTCAACTTTGGGACGGTGTCACGTTGTGGTTGTGACTCAGTCACCCTTCAGCTCTGACGTCGTCTGAATTTGGATCTAGGGCGTCTGGGATGAAAAGTCTTCATGACGCGCTACTCTTCAAAGCCTGACGCCGTCAGGTGTAAACTAGCAATTTCACTCCTGAGTCATCACAAATATAGGGATGGTGTCGCCCTTTGTGTGGGACGCCGTCAGGTGCATCTCCAGAAGAATGAGTATCTTTATCTTGAATTTAGTCATTTTCTTCACATATTCACTCCTTTTCGTCCAAATAAGCATCATTCCAACATTTTGCCTTTAGGAGACCTAAAAAGTGAAAAGAAATGAAATTAAGCTGTAACGGATATAAAAGTGGGCGATTAAGGGCTTAAATGACCCCTTAAAAGTGTACGTTTTAAATCCTTATCTTTTCTGTTTTCTCGAAAACTGTTTTCATAAGTCCAATCTCCTTCTAAAGATCCCGTTCCCAATATATTGCACACATTTTTAAATTTCGGACATGGGGTAAAAGCCTTTTCTGAAAAATATCTCTTTGATTTCGCGCATGTGGCGATTGAAAATGTTCAGCTTTTATTTCGGAAATAACTTCAATTTCATGTTCCAAAAGGTTGATGTCAGGCATGAATGTATCAAAATATTTAAGAACTTGACATCGTTCGGGTAATGATTTTACTTCACTGAAGGAAGATAAAGGACAATTAATTTGTGCAACATTGTGTCGGGGACCATTGTCAGAAGAGGACTCAGGAATTGGTGTGATAACCCAAGGTGTGCTAGTATTATCCTGTATTTTTTAACAAAAGTTATGATTTTTGAGTAATCGAATGGTTTGTTAAATTCAACATTTTCCATTTTTAATCGACTCTCAGCATCAACATCTGATTCCTCATCACGATTATATTCAACAACACTCATAATTGAATCATCAATTCTATGTTCTGCACTGTAAACTTGAGGATTTGGTTTGAATGCTCTATGTGAAAAACTTGGTTTGTAATCAGCAAGAATTGGTCCATATCCATCTGGATTTGGCTTAAAAGAAAACTTTTGAATTTTCGTGATTGACTCACCTTGTTTATAAACAACATTTCGAAACTCTTTGATTTTGTTTTGTAAATCGACAATTTCATCAAGATACTGATCTATTTGTCTCCTCGAATGTTTTTTGTATTCAGAAAACTGTTTTTGACATGTTAACAACTCAAACTTGGCTTTTTGAGTTTCCAAAGTGAGAGTGTTAATTTATTGTTGATGATCAAATTTTTGTTGTTCTATTTGAGAAAGCAATACATTCTTGGATTCGACTAGATCACGTATCTGTATTTCCAAAGATATTTCATTTTGGTATGATTTTGCAAAAGCGACTTCAAAACTTTGTTCATGGTTCTCTTTAGTTTCAAAAATGTTGAGTTGAAACTTATAGCATTCATTATCCTTAGACAAAAGTGCAATTTTATCTTGCAGTTTCTTATTAATCTCATTGCATTTTTCCAATTTAGATAGGGGGTCTGACATAAGGTCATGAGTTCTGAATCTAGATTAGACAAAGGTTCATTTTGTTCAACTTGAGGCTCCACATATTCATTACTTAGATCCTCAAATATAAGCATGGAGTCAACTTTATTATCAATATTAATCATAAGGTCATCTTGATCGTCAAATGTAACTACAGGATCCATTTAATTATCGTCGTAATGAGTTGTAGAAGGCTCATGTTTAACACTCTGTGCCTCGTCAGATGCAGATGCAGGCGGAGATATCAGATCATGTATAAGTGTGTTAGGATCCGGTACCTGAGACAAGCCATCAGTTTCATACACTGGGTCTGTGTCACTCATGTGGAGCTCTTGCATGTTTGCCATTAACATCACAGCTGCATTAGCTTGCAAGTCCTCCATGTCATCATCAGAATCTGCGTTATCCATGAAGTTGTGTTCCTTGTTGGTAAGTGTTCCACTAGCTTCATCCTTGAGAGCCAAGAGTAAAGCCTCTTTGTGATAAGCGCTACCTCTTGTTCTCGGCTTTGGGCAAGCATTAGCCAGATGACCCTTCTCGTTGCAGTTGTAGCATCGAAGACCATTAACCAAAGTCTGAGCATTTCCCTGATCAACCATTTGGACCCGTTGTTGTGGAGCACCCATGTTATTCCTTCCATTAACATTAAACCCTTGACCACTACCCATCTGACGACCATTTCCACGGTTTTGAACCTCAACTCTTCCATTGTTAACAACAGCTTGATTTCTTGTGTTTGATGAGGTACGAATGCGATTGTTGGATTTGTTAGAAAATCTACCGAAGGCTCTAGCAATCATTACAAATCCTTGATTCAATGCATCGAAAGCCTCAGTATCCTCATCTGGAGTTTCACTGTATAGTGTTGAATCAGTATTGTTGTTATTGTAAGGAACTAGCCGAGTTTCTTGTGCTTGTTGTGATGGATCATATGGTGTAATTTGAGCAGTTTGTTGTGGTGGATTTGTGAAGACAGTTGGCAAGTTTGGAAATTGAGGATAATATGCTTGAGTGTACAAAGCAAGAGTTTGATTATTCGGGAGTGTTGGAGAAGCAGGGACTCCACGGATGATTCTGTCTTTGTCTACTTCCTTTTGATGGTGCTTCAAATATTCATACAATAATCCGTACGTTGCTTGATGAAGATTCTTAGCTTGACGGATGAATGTAACATACTTCTCCCAATCAGGACCAAGACAGCTGAGTAACTTTGCATTGATTGCAATCCTTGGCATAATTATATTATGTTTGTCCAAGTCATTGATGATGTCTGAGAACCGATGATAGTATGACTCTAATGATTCCCCTGGTTCAATCATGAAATTCTCATATGACAAGTAAATTTTTGATTCCATGTCTTCTTGATTGAGTTCAGTGCCTTCCATTTGAAGATGAATGTGTTCCCACATAGCTTTAGCAGTCCTCTGAGCATCAACACTATGAATTATCAGATTGGGTAGTCCTAAAAGGATATATTGCATTGCAATTTCATTAGCTTCTAAGTGAAGAAGTTGTTCAGCAATGAGTTGATCTACTCTGAGAATGTTGGTAATTTCATCTCTTGGTGGAGTAGCAGTTGTTCCGGGAATAGTGATAGTAGGCATCTGAAAAGGACCTTCAAGAATGACCTTCTTCAAAAACTTACCATGTGGTTTCTTGAGATCACAAAACCTAAAAAACCTTATCACCCATTGATCATAGTTTCCGGTAGTGAGCATTAGAGGTCTATCAAGGGATCCAACTTCATAAATGGATTGTTGGCTGCTTAAAGTTTCACACATCTTTGCAAACCAAGACGGTTCCTTCTGCGTTATGACATTCATAGCATACTTAGCTGGAAACTGATATTGGAAGTAGTTACAATGTTGATATTGTTAATACAAATAAACCGTAAAAACGTTTATTAATATTTTGCGAACTCTTTGTGTTTTGTTGATAACAAATGTAATGTTATCTTAAATATAATTATAAGGATACATGTTATTTTTGTAAAGCATTTACATGTAGCCATTTAAATACAAAAATGCAATAATTAAGCATTTGTTGGAATAGTTTATTAGGATGGGTAAAAACCATAACCCATGGACCATAACCCATGGATCTTAACCCATACCAAAGAAGACTTGATACAATGTATACTTAGATACATTGAATCTAGAAGAAAACCCATGGACCAACCCATAACCCATGACCCATAACCAAAAAACACATGGGCAAAGAGGAGCGTACCACGGATCCCTAGGATTACACTAGACGGATCCCAAGTGGAAGGGATCCGTGGGATCCGTGGAACAGAGGAGAAATTTGCTATAAATAGAGAGCCATTTCTTCATTCTAACTCACCCCTCTTCTTACTAAATCTCTCATACACTCTCATTCTCTTCTAACATATAGATCACTTGATCTAGAGAGTTGTTCTTCTTTCTTTCTATTTGTGATCCTCATATAGGTCCTTCTCTAAGGCGAGATCACGAGCATTCTACAAGTCATCCAAGCAAGGGGTCCTTGATTGATTTGTCACTCCGCAAGATTTCTGTAGCGAAGATCTTGTATTTGATATTTCACATATTTGTTGTGTAATAGTTGTGTTGGTTTGGTCCACCGTGATACGGACTCGGTATCTAGCTTTGTACCGGAAAAAGTGTAAGCAACGTTATGAAGGCTTCTCCGCCAAGTGAAGGAGTTTGTTGACATAGTGCTTGAACTCTCGAGTAGGTGACTCGGGGAGTGGAGTAGGGCAAGGAAGGTAACCTTGTAGCCGAACCACTATAAATCGGTTGTGTCATTTCTATCCCTTAACTTTATTTATTTGCTTGCATTATCATTAGATCTATACGTTCTCAACATCCATACGATTTCACATAATATCGAATCTAAAGTTTTTGAAATCAACTTAAAATCGGCAAAACTATTCAACCCCCCTTCTAGTTTTCCACAATTGGCATCAAGAGCTAAGTTTATAAAAGTTTTAAAATAAAATTGTATTTTAAAAACTTTTCGATCACTATGGGTTCTGAAAATTATAAGGAAGGGCAATCTATGCAACGACCACCACTACTTGAAATTAATGGTTTTATATATTGGAAAAATAGATTTGAAACATATGTGAAGTCTAAAGATATTGATCTTTGATACATTATTGTTGAAGGTGATTTTGAGGCTACCTCAAATGATGATAAAGGAAATTTAGTTCACATACCTCATGATAAACTAAATGATGAAATGAAGAAAAAGCTTTCTAAAAATAGTGAAGCAAAAATGGTTTTATATAATGCTTTACCGAAAAAGGAATTGGAAAGAATTTCTATGCTTAAAACCTCTAAAGAAATTTGGAATTCTTTAGTTGTAACTCATCAAGGCAACCAACAAGTTAAAAATAATAAAATTGATTTATTTGTTCAACAATATGAACAATTTTCAATATCGGATGAGGAAACTATAGATCATTCATTTGCTAACTTTAATACTATTATTACATCTTTACAAGCACTTGATGAATCTTTTTCTAGCCGTAACCATGTTAGGAGATATCTAAGGGCACTTCCATCGAAGTGGAGATCCAAGGTGACGGCAATCGAAGAGTCAAAAGATTTGACAATCCTCACCCTCGATGAACTCATAGGCAACCTAAAAGTCTACGAGCTTGTCCTTGCTAAAGATTTTGAAGCCTCAAAGGTGAAAGAGAAACACAAATCTCTTGCCCTTAAAGCCAAAAAGGCTTTGAGCGATGAGGAGAACTCATCTTCGAGTAGTGACGACGAAGAGTACGCTATGGCGGTAAGGGACTTTAAAAAGTTCTTTAGAAGAAAGGGTAGATACGTCAAACAACCGTATGACGATAAGAAAGGCTTTCAGAAAAGCAAAGAGGACGAGAAGTCAAAGGATGATCGTACTTGCTTTAAGTGTGGGGACCCAAACCACTTTATTAGTAAGTGTCCCAAACGGGATGATCAAAAGGCGTTCGTGAGCGCCACGTGGGGAATGAGCGACGAGGAGGATGAAGAAATTTGTCTTATGGCAAATGACGAGGTATGTCTTGAATACTATAGTAGCTCATCACTTGATGACGACTCATTGCATAATGAATATGATAAACTATGCAATATTAGCTTAAAACTAGTTAACAAAAACAAGCTTTTAAAGAGTCAAAATAAACGTTTAGATAAAGAAGTCATAGAATTAAAATCAAAACTAAAACGTTTAGAGAAAGGTAAAATAGCAAGTGGTGAATGTGAACTTTGCGTTCAACTTCAAACACTAGTGGATCACTTAGATTCTAAAATTGCTAGAATGAGCACGAACACTTTAGATACAATACTCGATAGCGTTAACAATCAAAAGGGTCTAGGTAGTCAACAACTTGATCCATCAACTAGTGAAAGTAAAGAAACAAAATTTGTTAAAGAACTAGAAAAACCAGCCACTGTTGTGGCGGATCCCACGGATCCTCTAAAAAGGGAACCGGCTAGTGTAGAAAAAGGGATCCGTGGATCTGCTGTAGCAAACATTAGCAATAATGTAGCTTCTTCATCTAGAACTGAGTTTGTCATAGTTAATAGGAAGAAACCAAATCATGTCACCACTAGACAACCACCTCCAAAATATAATCCTACTTTTGCAAGAAACAAAGCTCCATCTTTTCAAAACCTAATTCATTTAGGAGACCTAATAACGTTTACCCGAAAAGTAACCATCAAATGGGATGGAATCAAAACATGCAAAACGGTTTTCCTTTTCAAAACTTTGCTCCATGGAATGCATACTCATCTTATCCATACATGTCTAACATGAATGGAATGTTTAACACTAATGGACCCATGAACAAATGGGGACCAAACTTTTGAGTTTATTATTGTTTTAGGTGTGCTTAAAGGTCGACCTAGACCCGATGAATGGGTCAAGGATAGCGGGTACACAAGGCACATGACCGGCAATAGGAATCTATTCTCCACATATGAATCCATTAATGGAGGTAATGTGGTGTTTGGAAATAGCAAAAGTAGAATCATCGGTAAAGGTACGATTTCTAACAAATCTCTAACCATTAACGATGTGTGTCACGTAGAAAACCTAAACTTTAATCTCTTAAGTATAGGACAAATATGTGATAAAAAGTGCAATGTACTTTTTACCAAAACCGGTAGTAAGATACTTAAAAATGGCATAACCATAGGAAGAGGAATTAGGAAACATGGAGTCTATGTAATTAAAATCGGTAATGAACCTAAAGACAAACTATGTCTTACCTCTATGGATGATACTTGGACCTTATGGCATCGAAGATTGGGTCACGCCAACATGCGACTTCTTCAATCGCTATCATCCAAAGATCTAGTAAGAGATCTACCTAAGTTAAAATATGAACATCATTTTTGTGATGCTTGTAATATAGGAAAACAAGCTCATTCGAGTCATAAAGCTAAAAACATGGTGTCCACAACTAGGTGTCTAGAATTACTACATATGGATTTATTTGGTCCATCCGCTATCCAAAGTTATGGAGGCAACTACTACACTTTGGTAATAGTGGATGACTACTCTAGGTATACATTGGACAAAATTTTAAAGAACAAAACGGAAACCTTTAATTATTTTGAAATATTAAGCAAAAGATCCAAAGACAACTAGGAAGTCCCATAGTGTCTATTAGGACGGATCATGGTAGGGAATTCGATAATGAAGTGCAATTGGAGCTTTTGTGACGCTAATGGTATTACTCACAACTTCTCGGCTCCACGCACTCCACAATCGAATGGGGTAGTAGAAAGAAAGAATAGAACTCTACAAGAAATGAGTCGAACCATGCTTAATGAACAATCCATACCTCAAAAGTTTTGGTGTAATGCCGTTGATACTTCAACGTATATACTCAATCGAGTCTTGATTAGACCAATCTTAGGAAAAACTCCATATGAGTTACTTCGAGGCAAAAAGCCTACGTTAAATCACTTTAGAGTCTTTGGTAGTAAATGTTTTATTCTTAACACTAAAGATTACCTTACAAAATTTGATCCTAAATCAACCGAAGGTATCTTTTTAGGTTATTCGCCAAATAGCAAAGCTTACGTCATATTAAACAAAGAAACAATGAAGGTAGAAGAGTCATTAAATATAAAATTTGATGAAAGTCCACCCAAACCCTCTCCACCTCTTGTCGATGACGAGATTATAGAAAGTGAAGCCATAGTAATAAAGAAAAAGATAAGTGAAGAAGAAGAACCTCTAAGTGATGAAATAATAAACATTAAAGAGTCCAAAGATCACCCCGTAGATAAAGTCATAGGAAAACTAAACGAACGAACATTAAAGTCTCAAGTTCAAAACCAAAGTAGCTTGTTTTGTTTCGTTTCAACCTTAGAACCTAAGAATACACAAGAAGCCATAAAAGATGAAAGTTGGGTAATGGCTATGCAAGAAGAACTAAATCAATTTGTTTCTAATGATGTTTGGACACTTGTCCCTCCACCTAGTAATCAAACCATAATAGGAACCAAATGGGTTTATAAAAACAAATTAGATGCAAACGGAGTAGTGTCTAGGAACAAGGCTAGACTCGTTGCTCAAGGGTATAACCAACAAGAGGGAATAGACTTTGATGAGACCTACGCCCCCGTGGCTAGATTAGAGTCTATAAGAATACTTATTGCGTATGCTTGTGCTAATGATCTAAAGCTTTATCAAATGGATGTCAAAAGCGCTTTTCTAAATGGTGTCATAAATGAAGAAGTATATGTAGCTCAACCTCCGGGCTTCATTGATTTTGAAAAACCCAAACATGTGTATAAATTAAAGAAAGCCCTTTATGGTCTTAAACAAGCTCCAAAATCTTGGTATGATAGATTCAAGTCATTTCTAGTTAAACACAACTACACCATGGGGTTAGTTGACAACACACTTTTTACTAAGAAAAGAGAGTCACATATAATCATAGTATAAATATATGTAGATGATATTATATTCGGATCCACTTGTCAAGACATGTGTGATGATTTCTCTAAAATCATGCATGACGAGTTCGAGATGAGTATGATGGGAGAACTTAGTTTCTTTCTTGGTCTACAAATAAAACAAGTAGAAGATGGTATCTTCTTCAATCAATCTAAATACATCAAAGAGATGTTAAAGAAATTCGGTCTAGAAGAGTCAAAACCAATTAGGACTCCAATGTCATCCGACACCAAACTCACAAAACATGAAGACGGAGAATCCGTAGATAATACTAAATATCGTGGTGATGAGTGTCTAAATACTCATCATTTTTATACTGTCTAGACTACAAAAACATCTGAAGACACTCAGAAACACATCAAAATGATAAAAATATCACAAGCAAGTGTTTTATGTGTTTTAAATGCAAAAATATCAAAATATGATGAAAAACGTATCAAGTTTGCATAATTGGCAGTTTTAGTCCCCCAAGTTACAAAAGTTGTCAAAATTAGTCCCTGGTAATTCAAAAACTTGTAAAATGTCATTTAAGGTCCATGAGATTCAAAAGTTGTCAAATCAAACCCTTTAAAGTTCAAAAATCACAATTTACAACTTTAGTCCCTCAACTTTATAAAAATGTCAAAAATAGTCCCTGGGTGTTCAAAAATAGAAATTATTCAAAAAACACCCTTGTATTATTAATAAATGACATAATTGGTCCTTTATGATAAGTTTAGAGAAAATTTACAAGTTTGGTCCCTGGAGTTTGAAAAATTGTCAAAAATGGTCCTTGGATAATTTAAAAAATGGAAAATAATCAACCTTGGTCCTTGTACTAATCACATTTGGCAGGAATGGTCCTTATTGTAACTTTGTAACAGTGACAAGTTCAGTCCTTGAAGTTTGGCAGATTTACATTTTTGGTCCTTGGGTTATTAAGCTACTTAAACCAAACGGATCCTTTATATTTATCCAAGCCCAATCCAGTCCAATAAACCAACCCGGCCCAATGTTTAAAATTCAAAACCCGCCATCACTGTAGCATGTCTCTCCCACACCTGTTTAAACAAAACCAGTGGTTTTCACCACTTGTTCTCTGCCTTTCCACCTCACCACCACCCTTATACACTCTTCCCCAGCTGTCCCTCCACCTCTACATCCATCCAAGACCCATTAATTGAGTTAACCTGCTCGTAGGAAATTTGGCGCCAAAATTGCCATTTGGAAATTTTGATGATCTGGACTAAATCAATGGTTGGAAACTGGTGGGATTAGCTCAGAGATGTCGACAAGGTCAAATGAGGTCAATAAATACAAGTTTGAAGCAATGTATCAAAGTATCTAGAGTAATTTTAATTTCTTAATGTCGTTTTAGTTAATTTTAAGTTTCAAGTGTATTTTAAAGCCTTCAAGTACCCTTGTAAGTAATCTTAGTGTGTTTTGAACCCTTTTCAATAATAAAATCCAGTGTTCAAATTCCAATTTTAGTTTGTGCATTTTTTAAATTTCAAAAATCTCATGAGTGATCAAATGTTGTTTATGGTTGTTATTAAGGACTGAATAGGTTCATATAAGCTCCTATATAGCTTATTAAAGCTATTAGATACTTTAAAAAGCAGTTTAGTAGCCAAAACCAGAAAATCACAAAAATACTCAAAAATAGCTTTAAATTCAAAAATCAATGGAAGTGAAGATTAAAGACTGAAGCAGAGCTAAATTTGGATTTCTTATTGGTTTAGTGCTTCTTGGGAAGCTATAGGATATATTCTCAGTCCTTGGTTCTCATATTTCACTTGAAATCACTTGTAAGCTCTTTTGATCCAATTTGGCCTTTTCGTGCAAGACAGTCATTAGCTCAAATTTCTGTTTGATCATGTTCATTAGTCATAGTTAAGTGAAATTAAACATATAAATCAGTTGTTTGTTCATTTAAATTTGTAATTGTTAAAATCTCATTTTAGACAGTTAAATTAGCATTAGTGTAATTTCTCAGTTTTATGTTATTAGAGTTGTTGTTTAATGTTTATTTAGCTTTAATATATGATATTATAAAATCTGGAATCAAGTGCATGGTTTAAATTTTTGAAACTCTTTTAAAAACACCAAAACAGTCTAGTTAAGTATTGTTTGGTTTTGCTGTGTTTACTGTGTTATAGGTTGTCTGTGTTATTGCTTGAACTTGTTTCATGTCACACTAGTATTCAAGAACTCAAACAAACAATAAAAACCAGACCTTATTTGGTGAAAAGTCAAAATCACTCTTAATATCACCTAGATTGTTCACTGTTGGATTTATAAGTTCTATGATCATGATTCCATGTTCATAAGTTGTTACCATTGATTAAATCAGTCTTATTTCACCTTAATACATCATAATAAGCCATTATCTTTGATTACAAGTTCATTTAAGTCAAACTTTCATTTTGTGAAAAAAGTCAAAGAGTGCTCTTACGCTTGTGGTACCTCATTTCACAAGCTCTTAGAGAGCTTATTAATGGCCTTAAGCTTGTGTAAATTAACTTTTTGAGAAGCTCACCTAGCTATCTCTTTAATCCAGAACTAGTTTTTCAATTTTCAAATTATTAGATAAGCACGCAAGTGCTTATTACTTTGTCCAATCTCACTCAATATATACTGAGTAATACTCGATGGTTTTCCATTTTTTTATAAGCTCATAAAAAGCTCTCTAGTGGACCCCACTGTTAAAACTTTAGCTTTTTGGATAGCTTATCTGGTCATCTTGCTAATCCAAGTGTTTGTTTTAAGTTTTTAGCTTATTTAAGTGCTTAAAAATAAGTTAGAAGGTGCCTAGTGATTCATTATAGTGTCCTGTGCAAATCAGTTTAAATCAGTGCTTATTTTAGCTTATTTGGTGCTTATTTCTAAATTCTTTTGCTTATTCAGATTGTAATAATAGCTTATTATCATTTTCATAGCTTATTTCCGTCTAGCTTCGCTTATTTCTAGCTTAATAGTCATTTTAGCTTATCCTTGTGCTTTTCCATTTTTCTTTTTGTTAACTGTTGAGACAATAAGCTCAATACTGAGCTTATTAATCAGTTTTAAAAAAAGTTGTAGTTGTGAAAAGTGCTTATAATCATTAGCTTAACAAGTTTGTAAAGAAAAAAATAAATAAAATAAAATAGTAGCAAAAAGGAGTTCTTTGGGATTCGAACCCTGGCCACCCAGCTCACCACACCACACCCACACCATCTGCCCTAGAGACTTTTTCAGTTTTTATTTGCATTATTTAATACATAACCACCTTTTGTCTCATATTGCTTATTCGAGTGTTTTAGCTTATTTCGAGCTTATTTGAGCTAGCTTTTTTAGTTTTTATATTTTTTATAAAATTGTATTAGTATAAAGTATTTTATAAAAAAGTTTCAGATTTTTCTCAATAGTTTTAGTATTTTTAAACATTTAATTAGTGTAAAATCTTATTTAATTCATAATAAAAAAATATAAAAGTCAAAAAAATATAAATCTTTTTTCTAAAATTTTCTTTTGTCATATAGTACGTAATAAAATTGTTTTTACATTCGTAGGCCTTTTATTTCATAAATTTTACGTTTTTGCTTGCGAACTCGCGTAATTTTTAGACTTAACGAACATTTTCATTTTAAATCACGTTTTTAGATAATTTAAGTTTACATTTTAGTTAAAATAGTTTATTTAAGTTATTTTATTTTATAAAATCAGAAAAACATCATTGTAAAAATAGTGATAGCGTTTATTTAATATATTTTAACTTTTTAATTTCCTTTAATTTGCATTTAAGTCTCTGTAATTTATTAATCTTTTCTTTAGGTATAATTATTCATCAAAATCCTACTTGATCACTATCCTTAGTGATCATTCTATCATCTGATCAAGTGTTTTATACACCAATTCATCCTCCTGGGACTAAGCGACCGGAATTCCTATATTCCTCTGATCTTCATTGTATTGGTTTCTGAGCAGTTTTAAGTCTATTACGGTTAGCCATTCACAAGTGGTTAGCTTGAGTGATATAGCTTGACTGTTTTGCACCAATCACGTGGCATGATAGGTAGCCTTCTCTACCTCACGGCAAGTAGGCCGGATATCATGTTTAGTGTGTGCTTATGCGCTAGGTTTCAAGAAGACCCTAAAACATCACACCTAGAAGCCGTAAAAAGGATATTTAGATATATTAAGGGTACAACACAATTAGGATTATGGTATCCTAAGGGCACGGGAGTAGAAACAATTGTATATGCAGATTCTGACCATGCAGGTGATTACGTTGATAGAAAAAGTACAAGTGGGGTATGTACTTTTATGGGATGTTGTTTAACATCTTGGTTCTCTAAGAAACAAACGGCACTTTCAATATCAACAACCGAAGCCGATCGTCTCCGCGGGCAAAGCATGCCAACAAGCACTATGGATGAAACAAGCGTTAGTAGACTACAACATCCATCTAAGCGACATAGCCATCCTATGTGACAACAAAGGTGCCATCGACTTAAGCAAGAATCCGGTATTGCATTCTCGCACAAAGCATATAGAGATTCGTCATCACTTCCTAAGAGACAATGTTCAAAAGGGGAACATATCTATTGAGAAGGTAGCATCCGAAGACAACATAGCCGACGTCCTCACCAAACCGTTGAAGCGGGAACAATTCAACCTACTTCGTCTTGGTCTTGGTCTAATGGAACAAACGTCGTAACTTATTTGACTCTACAAGGTATGTAAACACTAGCCTTCTTCTTTCTGAGTCTAGGATTTCTATTTCGCACACAACTCACAAACAATACGGGAATTTTCAAAACCCAAGATGAGTTTTTACACTTATAGTTTTCTTATTTTTTAAAGAAAGCCTACTTTCACAATGTTTTCTAAAAAGATGATACCTTCCCGTATCAATTTCACAAAAGCAATTTCTCACGTCTAGGACAAATCGCTTTTCATTATTAATACAAAGTAAAACCCGTTTTCATTGCATCTCATGTCTTTTGAATGCTAAAGGGGACACATAATTAATATGTGTTTTCGGGTACATTCATTTAAGCAACAATGAATTGGGAGCATTGATAACACAAAATTACGTACTCATGTACTAAATATGTGTTTTCGGGTTATCTCAATAGGACGGTTTTATACTTCTAGTTTATTTTTACTTCTTTTTAGGAGTCGAGATAACCGAAACTCCAAATAGTTTGCATATAGGCACACACTAGGCAAAAATGTTTCCAAAAGGAAAATTTTGTCTTTGCACTGAACACCACGGATCCCAGCCTTTAAGCTGGACGGATCCCTCAAGGGAAGGATCCGTGGGATCCGTGTAACAAGTCGTTTTCAACTTCTATATTTTTCACTTTGGATGAAAAATCCACATTTGTTTCATTTTTGGGAGTATGCTCTTTAATGCTTGTGTTCTCATAATCACATGCCTTGAATTCATATCTAATCATTAGATTTTAATCCACATTTTGGGTCAAGCATTCATTACAATGCTTTGTTTTTCTATATATATAACTCCCAAAATGCTTGCATACTCCATCTCCTTCTCACAAACACACTTCATCATGTCATCCAAAAACCCTTTAGGAGAATCATCTAGTACAAACAATCATGATATCCAAACCTTTGTACTTCCCCCATCCAAAATACCACAATAAAATGATAGGATATCCGCACGGATTAGTATCTGATCTTGTTGTTTAGCTAAACCAACCTCAAATGGTTCATCCTCAACAAATAACTCACCACAAGATGCTTCCATTATAGCACCTCCCTCATCACCAACAAGTACACCAACTTCATCACCACCTAAAATAACTCTTTTGGAACTCCTTAAGACTCCAACAAGATCTAACCAACCTAAAGAAAAAGAATTAGTCTTTTCAACACCCCCCACATCTCCAAATACTATATTTCAAGATCTTGAAACATCACCACCATTAGCTCCCATCACATTACAAGAACATCTAGGTTCTTTTCCACCACCATTTACAAACATTCCGGATATTGATCCACATTTTCCTATTTTTCCACCACAACTTCCGCATAACTCAAATCAAAACAACTCGGAAAACTTCCGCACTCATTACCCACATCATTTACATTGTGAACATTGCCAATCCACTAGGGAAATTGCAATAGAAGTTAGGGAAGAAATGCATTTCATACTCAACCTTATCCTTGATCGCATCAATACCATTACTCATCAAAACCTCCATCCATAACCTTATGCAAGCATGGAAGGAATCACTACTACTACTTTCTACTTTTAGTATTATTTTTCTTTTGAAGTCATTTTCAAGAACAAGTCTTGTTCTTATTTTTACATGCTTGTAAGTGGCATACATACCACTACAATTTGTTGTTTTATTCCAAGGCCTTGTTTACATACCTTGGCTCCCAATCTTGATTCTCGGCAACCACAAGATTATATAAGCATGTTACTAACCTTTCTTTTTGTAGGATTTTTATTTTTATTCACTTGACGCCCCAAACAAGGGGGAGCTACCGTCAAGGGGGAGTTAGAAGTTTGTTTATTTCTTCCAAGGGTTAACTTTTTGTTTCGACAAAAAAGGGGAGAAGAAGTAAAACTTAGGGTTTCAAAACTTACATCTATTCTTAAGTTTTACTCATCATAACATTATGTTTTGTCATCAACAAAAAGGGGGAGATTGTTAATCAAATAAACCGTAAAAACGTTTATTAATATTTTGCGATCTCTTTGTGTTTTGTTGATAACAAATGTAATGTTATCTTAAGTATAATTATAAGGATACATGTTATTTTTGTAAAGCATTTACATATAGCCATTTAAATACAAAAATGTAATAATTAAGCATTTGTTGTAATAGTTTATTAGGATGGGTAAAAACCATAACCCATGGATCTTAACCCATACCAAAGAAGACTTGATACAATGTATACTTAGATACATTGAATCTAGAGAAAACCCATGGACCAACCCATAACCCATGACCCATAACCAAAAAACCAATGGGCAAAGAGGAGCGTACCACGGATCCCTAGGATTACACTAGACGGATCCCAAGTGGAAGGGATCCGTGGGATCCGTGGAACAGAGGAGAAATTTGCCTATAAATATACTAAATCTCTCATACACTCTCATTCTCTTCTAACATATAGATCACTTGATCTAGAGAGTTGTTCTTTTTTCTTTTTATTTGTGATCCTCATATAGGTCCTTCTCTAAGGTGAGATCACGAGCATTCTACAAGTCATCCAAGCAAGGGGTCCTTGATTGATTTGTCACTCAAAGATTTACGTAGCGAAGATCTTGTATTTGATATTTCACATATTTGTTGTGTAATAGTTGTGTTGGTTTGGTCCACCGTGCTACGGACTCGGTATCTAGCTTTGTACCGGAAAAAGTGTAAGCAACGTTGTGAAGGCTTCTCCGCCAAGTGAAGGAGTTTGTTGACATAGTGCTTGAACTCTCGAGTAGGTGACTCGGGGAGTGGAGTAGGGCAAGGAAGGTAACCTTGTAGCCGAACCACTATAAATCGGTTGTGTCATTTCTATCCCTTAACTTTATTTATTTGCTTTCATTATCATTAGATCTATACGTTCTCAACATCCATACGATTTCACATAATATCGAATCTAAAGTTTTTGAAATCAACTTAAAATCGGCAAAACTATTCAACCCCCCCCCCTTCTAGTTTTCCACAGATATTGTTGACGAGGGTTTGGTTGAGGGATTTATGGTGGAAGAGGTTGTGCTCCTTGAGGAAAGTACACTTGAGATGGTTGTTGAAATTGTTGTTGAGGATATTTGTAACATATTGGATTTCACAAACACATTAAACCATAATCAATATAGGCGTACAATATTAGCTTTTAGAGAGAGAAAGAGTTAGAGGTTTGGGAACTTAGTGAGAGAAAGTGAAAATCTTATTATGAGCTCCAACTCTCTACCTTGGGAGGTAGAGAGTATTTATAGTCTTACACAAATCGCCACCTACGGGCTGTGGATCAGGCATACAGTGGGTAAAGACCCGTCCGTCCTCCACGGTGTTACATAACTAAATACTACTTAACATAAAATAACTACGACTACGAGCTTTCTAACGAATACATATACTTGAGGTGACCGACACTTTAATAACTGGATTTACTAAATCCTAACAATCTCCCCCTAAGGGAGGTCACCTCAAATTACAATGAATACAAAACGGATATTACATTAGATTGTTCTTGGATTCTCGATTAAGTTCTTTGCTCAGTAGCACGTAGTCTTTGATTCTTCATTTTCCGCATGTTTGGATAATTATAGTGGAGGTCTTTAACTGATCCACGTGATAATGAGTTTTGAGCCAGCTTTGAGATCATTAGCTATCATAAATCTCTGACTCATCCTTTGTGGTGTTGGTATTATGTGATGTTGTAACTTTTTGACCGACATGCTCATATTCTGGATCATGATTTCTTCTCATCAGAGTAGCGGAAGCTTTCGTTGACTCATGATATTGGCGGCAGTAGCGAAGTATGGAATGAGAATATTAGAGTCATTGATGCACTAATCATGATTTCTTTTGAAATGAATGTGATGTGTGAGCATGCGGCTATGGATTGACCGCTTCATTCGATCATTACAAGCGTCGGCGTGCACGCATACAACGTTAGCAATAAAGCGCACAAAAGTGTCTTTGATCACTTTCCTTGAATTGAGGTACACGGCCCACGGTTCCCCGTTTATCGTACAAGTCTGCCTGTGATTAGGTATAATTCGAAGAATTTCCTTGACAGGGTTTTTGCTCTAGCTGTTCTCAAACCGAACATCTCAAAAAAGACAACACGAATTGAGTGAACCAATTGAGATTCACTGACTGATGAAAAGAGATTTGAAAAACAATCGTGTACCGCTCAATAGAAATTGTTTTTGCAATACAACGAAGGTTTTAATGAAAATCAATTATCAATCATAAACACCTTTTATTTTGAAATATGAGTACACAGTCGATTTGCTAAAGAAAAGAGTTTTAAATCACAATGACCGGTTTTTCAAAGGTATCCGTCAATCCATAACCTGAACCAGGATTGATTCATAATTAAGAATCGCCCCATTGTTTCTGTTCAGTTGTCACATGGTTGATCTATTGGATAGACATCACATGCCACCCACCAGGAGCTTGTTTGATGTTGGCTCCAGAAGGCTTTCCATCTTCATTGTGAATATGTTTGCATATCACTCAGATGTTCTGGCAATACCACATGGATAATGCGTAGGACTCATAAGATATAATCTCTCTTTCCACATTGTGTGAGACAGAGAGTCTTCAATGACAGTGTCCTAAAGAGATTTATTTGATGATCTCGTGGCTCTAGACTCAATAGTACACATTTGGTTTCCTATATCGGAGACTAGGGAGAGGGTCTCCTTCTTCAATATCAACAATCTCTAGGAGAAAGTCGATAGATAATGTAGGTTCCCCGTGGGAATGAAACAAGTCATTTTAAGAGGAACTTGAGTAGCTTGGGAAGTTTAGTGCAGTCGTCCTTTGGGTCCATGGCGTCTTGTCTTCAATACCAGTGTTACCACTAGTAGCATATGAATTGAACCCGGTTTCCGCCCTAAGGTTGAATTATTGGAGGGCTATTTCTTTTCACCCTTTTTCACATTTATTTCTTTTTCATTCTTCAACCCCTTCAGCTTACGAGACTTCATAACTAGAACCTTGTTGGGTTTATTCGGTTACTAGCTCTGTCTCAATCTGCACTCTTCCCATATCTCACTTTTCTCCTTTTTTCATCATACCTAAGGACTCTACACTATCTAGTGGATTGTCCCTGGGTAGATCCCTCCGGCTCTGGCGGATCATGGGAACAAATACCTAACCTTATCATCCTTATATCACCATGCATAAATTAAATTTGGTCGGTCTATTTGGTATTGTTCATCTGCCATTGGAACCAATTGAAAACCTTTTGAAAATCAATTCAGATACTTGTGATATATTATCAAAGCATTTTGTACCTGAATTGTTTTTGATATTTTTAGAAAAAGATCTCCCCCTCAACATGTGCCTCATGTATTTGAAATCATTTTGGCACACGGAGGCAAGAGGCAAGAGGAAGAATTAACTTCTTTGATTACCATTTTCTGATTACCATTTTCTAAAAGATATCAACATCACTTCCCTGATCAAATCAAGTAGATAAAGCATATTGGGGAAGGATGAGGTTTTCATAAATTTGCTCCCCCTCAATATGTGCCTCGAAGTTTGAAATAGTTTTGCACATATTAGAAGGAACCTGCACTTAGATACAAATAAATCACGTTTCAATTATTTGTGGTTTAAAAAGATGCTCCCCCTCAACATGTGCATGGAAATTTTGAAATCGTTTGGCACATGTGGGGAGGAAAGCTTGCTAAACACTTGTGAAACCATTTATCGAATTATCAGTTTAAATCCAATTTAAATCACAAATTCTCCCCCGATCATAATTTTCAAATCATTTGAGATTTGTGATCTCTGTAGATTTAAATTGATTTTGAAAGCTTTTGAGGGGAGATGTGACTTGATTATGAGAAACATTTAACCGATAAGGATCAAGTTTGAGACTTTAGACTCCAAAGATTAAACATGCTTGACTATCTTTTGAAAACATAATAATAACAAAGGTCTTGTACCAATTGTATACAATATTGTAAAACATTGTTCTTTTTCATTATGCAAGAGTAGACCTTTCTCGATTACGTGATAATTGTTTGAAAAATACTCTTTTTGATTGAAATCATTCTCCCCCTCAATCAATGACGCATGTTGTTGATTGAAGGATAGAGATTTTGACACATGAAAAGCCCGGATGCTTTTCAAACGTAGAGTCTGAAGTATTTTCAAAGCAATTTTGTTTTCATTAGATGACAAATATTTTTCAGAAGAATCATTTAAAGGAAAAATATTTGAAAGGAAACATTTGTCTTTTTGATGACAAACATTTGTTTTTAGAATCAGAGCATGAGGTTTGAAGATTTAAGATAAAGCATGGCTCTTTTCTTTCTTTGAAAAGCGGGTTACTGCCTGAAATGACAATAAACCATTGTTTCACTTTTCTCCAAAACATTTTTTTTAAACATTCGAACAATATCTAAAGTCCCGTGTCATTCTTTGAATGACAGCAAAAAGACCGTAAATATTATCGAATCGAGAAAATCATGACAAAATGACAATATTTTTTTGAAAATTTTCAAGATTTTTCAAATTTTTATGGATTTTTTGAAGGTTTTTTATTTTTCTATTTTCTTTTTGTAGGTTTTGTAATTTTGTATTTTGCTTTTCGAATAAATATTTACAAGAGATAGATGAAGAAAGACCTTTACTCCTCGTCTTCCTCTTGAAGACGTTTGAGTGTTTTTGGTTGTAGACTCTTTAGACCAAGTAGTGGAAGGATAAACTCAAAACGTTCTCTAGGAAGAGCTTTGGTGAAGATGTCTGCTAATTGGTATTCTGTCCTCACAAAATAGAGTTCCACCACACCGTTCTCCACTTGCTCCCTGATGAAATGATGTCGAATATCGATGTGCTTTGCTCTTGAGTGTTGTACGTTGTTGCATGAGAGAGCAATGGCACTTTTATTACCACAGTACAGAGGGATTTTGTTGAATTCAAAGCCATTGTCAGATAATTGGGATCTCATCCATAGGATTTGAGCACAACAAGATAACATGGCCATGTATTCAGCCTCTGTAGAGGAAATAGAAGTACTCATTTGTTTCTTTGAAGACCAGCTCACAAGCTTGTCACCCAAAAACTGAGCACCTCCATACGTACTTCGACGTGTATCTTGACATCCTGCATGATCAGTGATCTGTGCTAAACCGTCAAGCTATCTCACACAAGCTAGCCACTTGTGAATGGCTAACCGTAAGTAACTTAAAACAGTTAAAACACAAATGCAATGAAGATCAGAGAATATAATGAATTCCCAGGTCGTTAAGTCCCACGGAGACTCAATGGTGTTTTAAAACTTGATCAGATGATAGAATGATCACTAAGGATAGTGATCAGTAAATATTTGGATTGGAAATTACACTCTTGATTGATTGGAATGGAATGGAATACATAATTGGAAAGCACAACAATCAGATAAAAGAAACGTAAATACGATGCGTTTAAAAACTACGTAAACGTACCAAATAAAAAGTGAATTCTAAGAAATAAAAGATCTAAAAATATGAAAATGACATTTTTGGAATCCTAAAAATAAAAGAAAATTATTAGAAAAGAAAATTATTTTTACAACTATTTATTTAATTATTATTAATTAAAAACTATTTCTAACTATTTATAAATAACCTAAAATAGAAGAAAATATGAAATAAGGCTAGAAAAATAAAATTATGATTGAGAAAAATCTAAAATATTATAAAACTTATTTTAAAACTAAAAATATATTTATTACACTTTTTATGTATATATTATTAATTAAAAACTAATTTAAACTAATTAAAATTAAGAAAAATAACAAATGAACAGTAAAAATTATGAGACTTTACAGGAAAATCTAAAATATTATTCTAAGCCTGGGAAAAATATAAAAAGTTAGATAAGCCTACTAATAAGCTGAATTGGGTAAATAAGCAGTTTGAATAAGCTAATAAATAAGCTATAAGCTATCCAAAATCTACCATAAGCTACTACAGCCTAAATCTAACCTAAAATGAGCTAATGCAACTAATTAGAACCTAAAAAGTACAAGCTACTGAGAAAAAAGCTTGAGACTAGTTTTCAAGTCTCAACACGTAAACGGCCCTAACTAGCTATTTTTATTTTTGGTTTTTCTTGAATTTTCTTTTACAAAACTATTTTACTACTGAAAATAAGCAACTTTTGTGAAGACACATTTTGTGGAACTCAAAGATAAGCTTGTTGTGAGCTTATTTGCTTAACAGACCTTAAAATGGGTCAAAATGAGCTATTAAGCTTGCATAAGCTAATAAAAAGCTACCACTATTGAACCAAAGGTTGAATAAGCTATAAATCAGTTATGGGAACTTAGAATAAGCAACAACAACAAGAAAAACACTGAATAAGCGAAATAAGGAATAAGCAAAAAGGAAGGTTTTGTGAAAAAGGGCTTAAAAGAAGCTAGCAAATAAGCAGTTTATAAGCTAATTAAAAGTAAACTAATATTTTTCTAATTAAGTTGAGCAGCTGAACTTTAATATCCCAAAAGCACAAGTCTTCAATCCTAATATTAAGTCCTACATGAAATTCGCAAGTTTATTCAAAATTGGGTTTCTTATGAAATTTTGACTTTCAATGAGGATAGGATTTTGACCCAAAACACTGTTAAAACTCAACGAAACAGCACCAACTTTGGAACATGCACTTTAATCACTATATAGGACCTAAAATTACCAGAAATAAGGACTAAATAAGCTCAAGCTTGTGAGAAGCTTATATGAGCAGTCCACTTTCTAAAATTGCACTAAACAACTAAAATCATCAAAACGACTCAAAAGCGCTTAAAAGCTTCTACTAATAACTGAAACATACTTAATTAATCATGATCAAACTTGAAGAAAGTGCAAATGAACGATGACAAGCTAGTTTGACCCGTTTTACTATTACAACCAAACGGTCCTTATAAAGGGCATTATGAGATTTTCAAAGGCAACGACCAATTATAGCTGCGATTCTTGCTTATTCTTGATTCACTAACTTATTTTAACTGTAATAAGAAACTTTCAAAATGTAAATAAGCACGAAATTAAGCTAAACTAGATATGGCTAATATGGATTTGTTTTTAACTTTTAAAAGTGAAAATGAAATTTATGCTAACACTAACTATCAAACTGACTGAAATTAACTCAAATAACATAAATAAGTTCTGAAAACACCAAGAAGCACATAAATAAGCAGTTGTATAGAAACTTGGAAAATTAAATAAAACTTGGAATTTGGCTTACAACTGAAAGGGTTTTTGGAACAAAGAAACAAGGACCAGAACTAAACTTGGATTATCACTAACCAAGCTTAAATACCACTCCACTTAATCACCTGACTTATCAACCTCCACAGCTTATTTTGACCACATAGTTGACTTTTGTTGACTTTTCTTCAAAATGAAATTAGAACCTCAAGAACCTCTTAATACTTCTTTAATTACTTTAATAAGCTTATAAAAGCTTATTTAAACACTAATCTGATTATAACATCAAAACCAATGCAAAGCATATTTGGCGGGAAAAACAGTTTTAACTAGAAACATGGAATTAATCTAATTGAATACTTGAATTACATTGCAAAATACTCATACAACTTAAAATTAACTAAACCCAGAAGAAAAATTACAAGAACTTATCTAGTCGACATTAAAAAAACTACACTACTCTACATTCTACTCTAAAAATCTAACACTTGCTTCTGCTTGTTGTAGAGATCTTTATAGTCAAAATATCTTCCCTCGGGACCTCGATAAATCCCAGCTCTTGAAATGTCTTCAATTAATCCCATACGTCCATTTGTAAATTTTGGCACCAAAAGTCTCTTAGCAGGTTTCAATCAATTAAAGCTTTTGGGTGTCAGTGGAGGTGGAGGGGGACAAGGTAAGGTGAGGGTGAGGTGAGACAAGTGGAAGGGTGGAAAAGGAGAAGGTGTGTTTGACTAACTGTTTGACCAGATATTATTAAGGGGTAGATTGGCTGGAAAGGTTTCTGAAGGGTTGGGTTGCGAATGGTTTCTGCGAAAGGTTGTAAAATAGGTTTAAGTTTTATAACATTGGATCCGGTTTAGTGTGTAAGACCCAAGGACCATTTATGCAATATTGGAAACTTGAGGGACTGGTTTTGATACTGTTCCAAACTTATTGTACAAGGATCATCCTTGCCAAATTGATAAACCAAAGGACCAATGTTGTAATTTTCACTTTAAAATGACCCAGGGACCGACTTTGACAATTTTTGGATTTTGAGGGGTAAAAGTTGCCATTTGTAGAAAACTTTCATCCAAGGACTATTTTGAACATGTTTGATTATCCAAGGACTAAAGTTGACTTTTCTTTCATTTTAAACCTTCAGGGACTAGATTTGACAACTTTTAAAACTTGGGGGACTAAAACTGCCAATTTTGCAAACTTGAATCATTTTTCATTTGATTTTGATCTTTTTGCATTTAAAACACATAAAACACTGATTTGTGATATTTTCATCATTTTAATGCATTTCTAAGTGTTTTCAGATGATTTTGCAGTCTAGATTGTACAAAAATGATGAGTATTTAGACACTCATCAATCAGCATCTGCATAGGCTGTTAGTGACATACCGGTGTCCTTCGGGTACCAAAGTCCCATATTGATGGTTCCTTGAAGATATCGAAAGACCCGTTTAACCGCTTCAAGGTGCTTTTTGGTAGGCTTAGCCTGATATCAAGCGCACATGCAAACAGCGAATAGAATATGCGGTCTCTGGTGAGGTACATCAGGGATCCAATCATACTACGATATTTCGTTTTATCTACCATGATCCCTGAGTGGTCCTCATCCAGTTTGGTATGCTCTATGATAGGAGTGTCAACAGGGTCACAAGAATCAAATCCAAATTTCTTTAAAATCTCATTTGCATATTTAGATTGATTTATAAAAATGCCTCCGGGACTTTGTAAAATTTGTAATCCCAAGAAAAATGACATTTGTCCCATCATTGACATTTGAAATTTGGAACCCATTTCATTTGAAAAATGGTCACATTCACTGGGGTCAGTCAAGGCAAAAATAATATCATCAACATAGATTTGAACGTGAATTAAATGTTTGCCTGACTTTCTGGTGAACAATGTCGGATCAACTGCTCCTTTGGTGAATCCAGTAGATAGAAGAAACTTTGATAGCGTATCATACCATGCCCTTGGAGCTTGCTTCAAACCGTAAAGAGCCTTCTTCAAACGATAGACGTGAGTAGGATGCTCTGGATTCACAAATCCTTCAGGTTGGTGACGTTATCACGACTTCGTAAGGACACCGTTAAGAAAATCCGTCTTTACATCCATCTGATAGACTACCATGTTCTTACTTGCGGCATTAGCCAAGAAGATTCTGATTGCCTCGATACGAGCAACTGGAGCAAATGATTCTTCAAAGTCAATACCCTCCTCTTGACGGTATCCTTTTGCAACCAATCGAGCCTTGTTCTTTAATACATCACCATGCTCATCAATTTTACTTTGAAGATCCACTTTAGAGTAATGATCATAGCACAATCAGGAGCAGGTACTAGTTCCCATACATCTAGTCGATCAAACTCATGAATTTCTTCTTGCACGGTATTGAACCAGCTGTCTTCATTCATAGCGGTTTTAACGTAGTACAGAGTTGAAGAAGCACCATAAGGCATCGGTTTCAAGTTGTCGACGAGTGGATACTGACCGAGAAGGGTTTCCAATGATTTTGTCCATGGGTGATCATGTGTCCATTTTCTAAGGTGTTCATGTGGTTGTTGTTGAGGAACAGAAGTAGTAGAGTCGATATCTCCTGATGAAGATGGTTCTGATGATGATTCAGGAGTAAAAATGTTTTCAAATAGGGCATCTTCAGGAGTAGCAAAGGGATTTTCTCCATCATTGGTACCAGAAACAATTCCATGATGTACACTCGATGAATGATGATTTGTTGATGAGACAGGGTGATCAGCAGCAGGTGCTTCTTGACTTAATGACATTGAAACTGAAGGGTTAACTTCATTGACAGGGATAGGAGCAGCATCTGTTGATGGAATTGACAGATTATTAGCACTTGGCTCATAGTTTTCATCAAACATTGGATCAAATAATTTCTTCAAATCATCTTCTGAAGGAGGTACATAAGGAGTTCTTGGTGAGGGATTAGAAACAAGAGTAGAACTGATAGGACTACATGATGAAGGTTGAAATGCGGGTCGAGCTGGATTGTCCGGAGCCATTTGACGGTCAACTCATCGAACGTAACGTGAATTGTTTCCATGATATTTCAGGTTCTCTTGTTGTAGATTCGATATCCTTTTCTGTTTGGTGCATATCCTACAAATACTCCAATGTCCGCTTTAGCTTTTAGTTTACCTAAATCTTGACCGTCATTAGTTGGGTAATGTAACATATTGGATTTCACAAACAAATTAAACCATAATCAATATAGGCGTACAATATTAGGTTTTAGAGAGAGAAAGAGTTAGAGGTTTGGGAACTTAGTGAGAGAAAGTGAAAATCTTATTATGAGCTCCAACTCTCTACCTTGGGAGGTAGAGAGTATTTATAGTCTTACACAAAACGCCACCTACGGGCTGTGGATCAGGCATATAGTGGGTAAAGACCCGTCCGTCCTCCACGGTGTTACTTAACTAAATACTACTTAACTTTAAATAACTACGACTACGAGCTTTCTAACGATTACATATACTTGAGGTGATCGACACTTTAATAACTGGATTTACTAAATCCTAACAATCTCCCCCTAAGGGAGGTCACCTCAAATTACAATGAATACAAATAGATATTACATTAGATTGTTCTTGGATTCTCGATTAAGTTCTTTGCTCAGTATCTCGTAGTATTTGATTCTTCATTTTCCGCATGTTTGGATAATTCTAGTGGAGGTCTTTAACTGATCCACGTGATAATGAGTTTTGAGCCAGCTTTGAGATCATCAGCTACCATAAATCTCTGACTCGTCCTTTATGGTGTTGGTAATATGTAATGTTGTGACTTTTTGGACCGACATGCTCACATTCTGGATCATGATATCTTCTCATCAGAGTAGCGGAAGCTTTCGTTGATTCATGATATTGGCAGCGGCGTAGCAGAAGCACGGAGTGAAAATATCAAAGTCATTGATGCACTTATCATGATTTCTTTAGAAATGAATGTGTTGAGTGAGCATGCGGCTATGGATTGACCGCTTCATTCGATCACAAGCGTCGGGCGTGCATACAACAGTTAGCAATAAAGCTCACGAAAGTGTCTTTGATCACTTTCGTTGAATTGAGGTACACGGCCCATGGTTCCCGTTGATCGGTACATGTACTACTTGTGATCGGTATAATTCGAAGAATCTCCTTGAGGGTTTCGGTTCTAGCCGTTCTCAGACCGGAACGTCTCAAAGAAGACAACACGGAGTGAGTGAACCAACGAATATGAGATTCACTGATTGATAAAAAGAGATTTGAAAAACGATCGTGTACCGCTCAATAGAAATTGTTTTTGCAATACAACGAAGGTTTTAATGAAAATCAATTATCAATCATAAACAGCTTTTATTTTGAAATATGAGTACATAGTCGATTTGCTAAAGAAAAGAGTTTTAAATCACAACGACCGGTTTTTCAAAGGTATCCGTCAATCCATAACATGAACAAGGATTGAATAATAATTATGACTCGCCCCATTGTTTCTGTTCAGTTGTCACATGGTCGATCTATAGGATAGATCTCACATGCCACCCACCAGGAGCTTGTTTGATGTTGGCTCCAGAAGGCTTTCCATCTTCATTGTGAATATGTTTGCATATTACTCAAATGTTATGGCAATACAACAAGGATAATGCGTTGGACTCATAAGATATAATCTCTCTTTCCACATTGTGTGAAACAGAGAGTCTTCATAGACAGTGTCCTAATGAGATTTATTAGATGATCTCGTGGCTCTAGACTCAATAGTGCACATTTGGTTTCCTATATCGGAGACTAGGGAGAGGGTCTCCTTCTTCTATATCAACAATCTCTAAGAGAAAGTCGATAGATAATTTCGGTTCCCTGTGAGATTGAAACAAGCCCTTTTAAGAGGAACTTGAGTAGCTTGGGAAGTTTAGTGCAGTGCGTCACTGGGTCTATGACGTCTTGTCTACAATACCAGTGTTACCTTAGTAACCACCAGTAGCATATGTATTGAACCCGGTTTCTGCCCTAAGGTTGAATTAATGGAGGGTTATTTGTTTTCACCCTTTTCTCATTCAATTCTTTTTCATTCTTCAACCCCTTCAGTGCTTACCGAGACTTCATAACTAGAACCTTGTTGGGTTTATTCCAGTACTAGCTCTGTCTCAGTTCGCACTCTTCCCATATCTCACTTTTCTCCTTTTTTCATCATACCTAAGGACTCTACACTATCTAGTGGATTGTCCCTGGGTAGATCCCTCCGGCTCTGGCGGATCATGGGAACAAATACCTAACCTTATCATCCTTATATCACCATGCATAAAGTAAATTTGATCGGTCTACTTGGTATTGTTCATCTGCCATTGGAACCAATTGAAAACCATTTGAAAATCAATTCAGATACTTGTGATATATTATCAAAGCATTTTGTACCTGAATTGTTTTTGATATTTTTAGAAACAGAGCTCCCTTCTACATGTGCATCATGTATTTGAAATCATTTTGGCACACAGAGGCAAGAGGAAGAATTAACTTCTTTGATTACCATTTTCTAAAACATATCAACATCACTTCCCTGATCAAATCAAGTAGATAAAGCATATTGAGGAAGGATGAGGTTTTCATAAATTTTCTCCCCCTCAATATGTGCCTCGAGGTTTGAAAGAGTTTTGCACATATTAGAAGGAACCTGCACTTAGATACAAATCAATCACGTTTCAATTCTTTGTGGTTTAAAAGGATGCTCCCCCTCAACATGTGCATGGAAAATTTGAAATCATTTGGCACATGTGGGGAGGATAGCTTGCAAGTACTTATGAAGACCATTAATCGAATTATCAGTTTAAATCCAATTTAAATCACAAATTCTCACCCGATCACAATTTTCAAATCATTTGAGATTTGTGATCTCTGTAGATTTAAATTGATTTTGAAAGCTTTTGAGGGGAGATGTGACTTGATTATGAGAAACATTTAACCGATAAGGATCAAGTTTGAGACTTTAGACTCCAAAGATTAAACATGCTTGACTATCTTTTGAAAACATAATAATAACAAAGGTCTTGTACCAATTGTACACAATATTGTAAAACATTGTTCTTTTTGATTTTTCAAGAGTAGACCTTTCTCGATTACGTGCTAATTGTTTGAAATATACTCTTTTTGATTTGAAATTATTCTCCCCCTCAATCAATGACATATGTTGTTGATTGAAGGATAGAGATTTTGACACATGAAAGGCCCGGATGATTTTCAAAGATAGAGTTCGAAGTATTTTCAAAGCAATTTTGTTTTCATTTGATGACAAATATTTTTCAGAAGAATCAATTGAAGGAAAAATATTTGAAAGGAAACATTTGTCCTTTTGACGACAAACATTTGTTTTTAGAATCAGAGCATGAGGTTTGAATATTTAAGATAAAGCATGGCTCTGTTCTTTCTTTGAAAAGCGGGTTACTGCCTGAAATGACAATAAACCATTGCATCACTTTTCTCCCAAAAATATTTTTTCATTTTTTTTTGATTTTTTTTAAGAAAATTCAAACAACATCTAAAGACCCGTGTCATTCTTTGAATGACAGCACAAAGACCGTAGATATTATCGAATCAAGAAAAATATGACAAAAAGACAATATTTTTGAAATTTTTCAAGATTTTCAAATTTTTATGGATTTTTGAACGTTTTATATTTTTCTATTTTCTTTTTGTAGGTTTTGTAATTTTGTATTTTGCTTTTCGAATAAATATTTACCAGAGATAGATGAAGAAAGACCTTTACTCCTCGTCTTCCTCTTGAAGACGTTTGAGTGTTTCCGGTTGTAAACGTTTTAGACCAAGTCGTGGAAGGATAAACTCAAAACGTTCTCTAGGAAGAGCTTTGGAGAAGATGTCTGGTAATTGATATTTTGTCCTCACAAAATAGAGTTCCACCACACCATTCTCCACTTGCTCCCAGATGAAATGATGTCGAATATCAATGTGCTTTGCTCTTGAGTGTTGTACGTTGCTGAATGAGAGAGCAATGGCACTTTTATTATCACAGTACAGAGGGATTTTGTTGAATTCAATGCCATAGTCAGATAATTGGGATCTCATCCGTAGGATTTGAGCTCAACAAGATGACATGGCTATGTATTCAGCCTCTGTAAAGAAAATAGAAGTACTCATTTGTTTCTTTGAAGACCAGCTCACAAGCTTATCACCCAAAAACTGAGCACCTCCAGACGTACTTCGACGTGTATCTTGACATCGTGCATGATCAACATCTGCATAGGCTGTTAGTGACATACCGGTGTCCTTCGGGTACCAAAGTCCCATATTGATGGTTCCTTGAAGATACCGAAAGACCCGTTTAACCGCTTCAAGGTGCTTTTTGGTAGTCTTAGCCTGATATCTAGCACACATGCAAACAGCGAACAGAATGTCTGGTCTACTGGCTCTAAGGTACATCAGGGATCCAATCATACTACGATATTTTGTTTGGTCTACCATGATCCCTGAGTGGTCCTCATCCAGTTTGGTACGCTCTATCATGGGAGTGTCAACAGGGTCACAAGAATCAAATCCAAATTTCTTTAAAATCTCATTTGCATATTTAGATTGATTTATAAAAATGCCTCCGGGACTTTGTGAAATTTGTAATCCCAAGAAAAATGACATTTGTCCCATCATTGACATTTGAAATTTGGAACCCATTTCATTTGATAAACGGTCACATTCATTGGGGTCAGTCGAGGCAAAGATAATATCATCAACATAGATTTGAACGTGAATTAAATGTTTGCCTGACTTTCTGGTGAATAATGTCGGATCAACTGCTCCTTTGGTGAATCCAGTAGATAGAAGAAACTTTGATAGCGTATCATACCATGCCCTTGGAGCTTGCTTCAAACCGTAAAGAGCCTTCTTAAAACGATAGACGTGAGTAGGATGCTCTGGATTCACAAAGCCTTCAGGTTGGCTGACGTATACGACTTCTTTAAGGTCACCGTTAAGAAAAGCCATTTTTACATCCATCTGATAAACTATCATGTTCTTACTTGCAGCATTAGCCAAGAAGATTCTGATTGCCTCGATACGAGCAACTAAAGCAAATGATTCTTCAAAGTCAATACCCTCCTCTTGACGGTATCCTTTTGCAACCAATCGAGCCTTGTTATTTAATACATCACTATGCTCATCAAGTTTTACTTTGAAGATCCACTTTAGAGCAATGATTATAGCACAGTCAGGAGAAGGTACTAGTTCCCATACATCTAGTTGATTAAATTCATGAATTTCTTCTTGCATGGCATTGAACCAGCTGTCTTCATTCATAGCAGTTTTAACGTCTTTTGGTTCGATCTTTGAGAGTACAGAGTTGAAGAAGCACCATAGGGCATCGGTTGCAAGTTGTCGACGAGTGGATACTGAACGAGAAGGGTTTCTAATGATGTTGTCCAATGGGTGATCATGTGTCCATTTTCTAAGGTGTTCATGTGGTTGTTGTTGAGGAACAGAGGTAGCAGAGTCGATTTCTCCTGATGAAGATGGTTCTGATGATGATTCAGGAGCAAATATGTTTTCAAATGGGGAATATTCAAGAGTAGCAAAGGGATTATCTCCATCATTAGTACCAGAAACAATTCCATGATGTACACTCGATGATTGATGATTTGTTGATGATACAGAATGATCAGCAGCAGGCGCTTCTTGACTTAATGACGTTGAAACTGAAGGGTTAACTTCATTGACAGGGATAGGAGCAGCCTCTGTTGATGGAATTGACAGATTATTAGCACTTGGCTCATAGTGTTCATCAAACATTGGATCAAATAATTTCTTCAAATCATCTTCTGAAGGAGGTACATAAGGAGTTGCTGGTGAGGGATTAGAAATAAGAGTAGAACTGATAGGACTACTCGATGAAGGTTGAAATGCGGGTCCAGAACTGGATTGTCCTGGAGCCATTTGACCGGTCAGCTCATCGAACGTAACGTGAATTGTTTCCATGATATTTTGGGTTCTCTTGTTGTAGATTCGGTATCCTTTTCTGTTTGGTGCATATCCTACAAATACTCCAATGTCCCCTTTAGCTTTTAGTTTACCTAAATCTTGACCGTCATTAGTTGGGTAACATAAAGCACCAAACACACGAAGGTATGATAGATCAGGTTTTCGATTGTGGACAAGTTCATATGGAGTTTTTCCATGAGAGGTATGAATAAGGGAACGATTTTTGGTGTAGCAAGCAGTGGCAATGGCTTCAGCCCATAGAAACATTGGAACCTTTGAATAAATTAGCATTATTCTTGCGGCTTCCACAAGAGTTCGATTTCGTCTTTCAACTACACCGTTCTGTTGAGGAGTTCGTGGAATACTTCTTTGATGACTGATTCCAACACTTTCATAAAACTGAATTAAGTCTTTGTTAACAAACTCTGTGCCATTGTCTGTTAGAACAGTTCTAACAGTATTATTGACTCGAACTTGAAGCTGTTTGATAAGTTTTATGATGACATCTGGAGTTTCATCCTTTGTCCTCAAAAACTTTACCCAAGTGAATCAAGATTAGTCATCAACAACGACTAGAATGTATTTCTTCCCATTTATTGTTTGCACTCTCATTGGTCCGCACAAATCCATATGAAGGGTATGAAGAACTTCCATTACTGAGTTTGTAGGTTTTGGTTTGTGGGCATATTTCGTGCTTTTACCCAATTTACAAGCTGAACAAAGATGATCTTTTTCATACTTTAATCTGGGTAATCCTCTTACTAAGTCCTTTCTGGAAAGATTGTTTATGGTACCAAAGTTCAAGTGATTGAGACGACGGTGCCATAGCCATGACTTAGTTTTGGAAGCCTTTGATAGCAAGCAGATGGGAGAAGATTTCATCATATCTTCGATAGAGATGGTGTATAGGTTTGAACCACGAGTTCCTCTGAGAAGTTCCACACCATCAAGTTCTCTAACAAAGCAAGTATGTTTTCTGAAGGCCACTTCTAAATCTAAGTTACAAAATTGTCCGACAGAAAATAGATTATGTCCAAGACCTTCAACATAATATACCCTGAAAATCACACTATCTCCAACCACGTAATCTCCATAACCCATAATAGCACCAAAATGATCGTTTCCGAATCTCACAGTTCCGATGAATTTACTCACGAAGTTCATGAGCCTCGACCGGTCTCAAATCATATGCTTGGAACAGCCTGAGTCCAAGTACTACAGAACGATTTGAACGATCTGCAGTTGAACACAGACAAGAATGGATAACTGGATAATTGGGATCCCCATGCAAGAATGGGTTCCATTTGGTTAGTAACAGTGATTGGAACACCCACATCAGAAGTAGAAACAATGGAATCATCAGGAATAGATGCAGTGCTAGTGTCCGAATTAAACCTATTCAAAGTATGTTCACTTCTTAAAGGAATAGTTCTACCAGTAGGCATCCATTTCCTAATGGGTATTGATCTAGATAATTTAGGGCACATCTCATTAATCTTACGGCCAGTAAGTATCCATTGATAACCTATATTACTAAATCTCCTTCCTGTGGGTTTCCACTGTTTTCTAACTTTCTTTCGCCTTTGCCTTTTAGCCTTCTTAGCTTGATTCTTAACAATAACAGTTTTAACTAGGCATTTAACAGCATTAATCAAATCATTTACACCACATTCAAGATTAGTAACAGAAACCACGCAATCATCATTACATGTTTTGCCAAAAGTAGCAGAATTCGCATTAATTACAGTACGCTTAGAGCTAACACTAGAATCAACACGATTCGTTTTATTCAAATTCTCCCTAAGGTGATCTTCTACTCTCTTCCACTGAACATTCCTAGCAGGCAAGGTCCTATCATTCTTTGTGTTGCCTTGAGGCTTTGACCCGCTTGCTTTGGTGTTACTTCTTACTCCTGTAGAGGGAATTGGAACATTAGTTGGTTTTGCTACTTTTTGCATTCCTGAACTAGAAGTTCAGGGATCTGAACTACTTGAAGGCACATTGAAATTCACTTTCTTAATGCTGGGCATTGAACGGTTTGTATACTTAGCACTAGGCATGGAACAAGGCATCACAGCTTTATCTTTCGCACTTAAGGATTTAGGACATGTTGCTATTAAACATTCTAACATCTCTTGAGATCGTTTGGCCTGAATGCAAGCAAACCTAATTTCACTATCAAGTGGCTTATTTATGAAGTCCTCTTCTACAATCTCACGAAGACATTCAAGACTATCCTTAAGACGAGCAAGATAATTATGAAATGCAAGTTCGTTATTCCTAAGATGAGGAGGAATATATTTAATAGTCACAGTATATTTGTAGTCTGCAGATGACTTTGATGCAACATTCTCATTAAAGACAAGTGGCATTTTCCCTTTTTCCTGACTCTTCAGATTCTCAATTTCCTTTTGTAAAGACGTTATTTTTCGTTGTTCTTGTCACGAGTGACTTTCATTGAATCATATAACTCTTTAAAGTGTTGTTTAACCTTTTAATTTTCTTCTAGAAAACTCTCATTTTCCTTTTGTAAAACATTAACCAAGTTTTGAAGATGAAAAATCTGAGAACTCTGAGAATCTAAAGGAGGAGGCATTTGGGAACCTGTCACATTGTTCTTTTCACCCTTTAATTGTGAAATTTGGGTTCTCAATTTTCTGATCGTGTTACACTGAGTTCGAATCTGTTCATCACATTTGCTAATTTCAAAAACTGCATCAAATTCAGGAGCATCCAAGGATGTCTTGATATTTGAGGTTTTATGATTTGTTCGTTTTCGTATAGATATTTTCCGAAGAAATACAAAGGTATGTATTTCCCGGGTCGTTCTCCCAACGAGGGATGAATGGAGTTTATAACTCACGTCGCGTGATTCGGGTTTTGAATGGGTAAAAAGGGAATTTGATGATTTCTAAACTACAAGGCAAGCAATAATAATAAAAGGCAACTAAAACTACTGAATCTATTATGTAAACAAGGGAATTATGACTAAATACGCAAATGAGAACTAAAAACGTGAAAAACGTAATTAATAAAACGTGAATTAAATGCAACTACTCTAGTTTTAACCCATGAAAATTAACTACTACTTTTCTACAGCTAAAGATGATATTTGAAATTTAAAACTAATTTTTTTGGTTTTTTCTTGATTTATTTTGAATTAAAAACTAATTTTAAACATTTAAAATAGAGCTAAATTACTAAAAATTAGGAAAACATGCAAGAAAATTACAAAACTATTTTTCAAAAATCTTAAATAACTAAAAAGAATTTTCAAAACTGGAATCACATTTTTCCGACTTTTTCTCTAATTATCATGAATTTAAAACTATTTAAAACTAATTAAATTCCTAGAAAATACTAAAATAACTAGGAAAATCTGGAAAAATACTTTTTAAGAGATTTTTATTTTTCTAAAACTGAGAAAATTGAAATTTTATTTTTTAGACCTTTTTCTGAATTATTTGCATTAAATACTAATAAAAAAGCCTAGAAAATGAAATTAAATGCAGAAAAATATCAAAAGAACATGGAAAAATATAAAAACTTCCAGAAAACACTAATATGATACTGAGAATCAGGGAAAAATAATAGAAACAACTTTGGAGAACAGAATCTATAATTTGGACACACAACTGTGGGGAATAAGCTACTATCAATAAGCTATAAGCCACAATAAGCTACCACAGTCTAAAACTAACTTTAACTAACTGAGATAAACCTACTGCAACTGATTTGAATCCAAAAAGCACAAGCAAAAGGGAATTAAGCAACATAACATGTTCAAACTATCTAGTGCCAAACGGCCCTCAAGCCCTACTTTGAGCACTAATCTAACTAGCTTATAAAAATTCCAAAAATTAACTAAAATCACCTTGTTACCAATCACCAACCCAAGTGCTTGTATCCCAAATTTCAGCTAAAAAGGACTTAAACTGAAAGAATTAAAAATCAAAACTATAAGGGGATTGGGCATAATGGAGCTGATGTGCAGAACATGAAATGGGAATGTGCAGAATTGAATAAGCACTACGCAACTATAATTCTAACTTAAATAGGGTAATAAGCTGAGATAAATCAAATTGACAGATTATTTAAACAAGCAAAACCAAACAGCCTATTAACTCGAATATAGGCTTAACTTAAAAAAACTCTAGATAAGCCAGTGCATCAATTCTAAGCTATAAAGGACCTAAAGTGCAAACTAAATAAGCTAAAGGAGACTAAAATGGCATGCTAGATAAGTAGATAAGAACTAAAGAAAGCAGTTGAGCACCTAAATATAGGCTGCTATAACGGCAGCTATGGGCAGAAATGGGATCTTGAAGCACAAATAAAGCTATCTAAATAAGCTACTAAGAGGAATCAAAAGGCCAAACAAATTAACACTACACTAATTACTTCCTACATGATCAGAATTCAAGCTATAACTCCAAAAGATTAAGCATGAAACTTACTTTTAAAACACCTACTTGGACAGAAATAATGCACCAAGACAGAAAAACTTTGAGAGCTCAAATCCTTATGCAGACTTGGTAACTTTGAAACTAAGATGTAGAAACCTTGGAAAACCTTTTAGCAACTAAGTTTACTCAAAATTCACTCACAATAATCACTCAAACACCTTGAATCAACCTCTTCCAAACACCCCTTAAACATCAACAAATGACATATAAAACTGAAAACTGACTTTAAAAGCAACTAAATCATATCAAACTCAACCAATTGACAGATTTAAAACAAAATTCAACTACAAACTTCTTTGACTTTTATGTTGACTTTCTTTGACTATTTTGAGAAAATGAGTTTTAGAGAAGCTTTAAGAAACCATGAACTCACAAAAGCTTATAGAAGCTTCTGTGAGTTTGATGAAACAATAATAAGCACTTAATTAACAGTAATTCAAATTAAATGACAATTAATCAAAATCATGAAGGAAACTTGCATTAATGAAAAATGATTACAAAACTTAAATTTAAAGGCTTACACTAAACGAAAACATGTAAATGACAAGTAATTTAAAAGGTCAAAACTATTCTAAAAACATGAAAAGTTGGAAAAGCTCTCTTGTGACTGAATGTGGGTATTTATAGCCTGATGAAGAAGCTTGGGTAGGTTCTGGATCATTATTCTCAGCCCTTGATCAATCATGTGAGTCATCAAATCTATTCTTGGCCTTTGGATTGAATTGGTGATGTGTTTTAGCCAATCGTATTGCTCCTTTTTGCCACCCTGGCGATCCTGATGCGTCCTTCCTCTGACACGTTGTCAGCACATTCTAGAAGGGATTTAAGTGGGGTGAATTGAGTGGGTATCGGGGTAACTTGGTGATTGGGATGAAACAGTAACACTGGGTTTACAGTTTTGGGCGCGTTTCAGGTTAAGGGGTGGGTTTTTTTATTTTTCTTTGACTTGGTATATTGGGTGTTGACCGTGGGTGGTAATTGGATGGGTATGGGATTTGTAAGGGTAATGGGCTTTGGCCTAATGGGGTAAAGGGTGTAATGGATTGGGTATTTTATTTGGACTTTGAGATTATTAGTTTACATGAAAGAGTAGAATTATTAAGGACTAATGTTGTAATTTCAGATTCTCCAAGGACCATTCTTGTCAATCATCCAAAATATACTCCAAGGGCTTTTCTTGACTTTTGTTAATTTCTGAGGGTTGACTTTTGACTTTTTGAGCATAAAAAGGATCCGGCTTGATAATTCTTTTCCCGACCTCGGCTTTTGCACTCTTCTCTCTCTCGTGCCCGGTTTTCTTCGGTTTTGGCTTTCTTTTGTCTGTTTTGTCATATCCGTACCTGCACATGCATAAACTCAAGAAAACAGCAAATATTAGCAATAAACGGCTCTTTCTTGGTTATTTTGGGTCTATATTTAATAAAGAAATGATATGTGTTTTAGCACATATCAAAATACCCCAGACGAGACCATTGTCGTGTCCCCACACAATGCAATCAATTCACGCTTCTAAAACCAAGGATTTCAATATCTTTCTACTAAACCTATGAAGAAGTAGCAAAGATTCCTCAAAAGATATTAAGAACCCTTAATTCTAAAAACGCCCCGTTTACCTTTTATTTCACATATAGATATTACGATTAAGCACATTCATTATGAGTGACGGTTTGTTGAACTTTCATGTCGATCAATAACTCCAACATTTTTCAATCAACACGTTAGGATCACGGAGTAGGAAACACAACACAGCGTGAAATGACCATACGGATAGAATACATCGTCCCTGATTTTTCACAAGCCCCCAAACTAAGCGTAAAATCGAAATCATTGTTAAATATGATTCTAGATGCTAACACTACCCATAGAAGTTACTTTTGTAATTACCTTTTGCTCCCATTTTCCTATTTTCCTCTAGATTTTTTTATTTTTTTGTGAGAACTGAATTTATTCATGTTTCTCATTTCGATAACTTTTATTCTGATAAAGATATAAAGCTAAGTCGATAATTAGTTGTCCACCTTCCCTCGAAAACCATTGCACACAAGAATGAGGTCCACATCAAGGTCCTAATTTCGCACGATTTAGGAAGATATCTTGTTGGGAATTATGTGAAGTAGGATTTCTGCCGTCATTACTGCCGAAGGTTTCTGCTGAAGTAGAAGCAGAATCTGCTGAAGAAGTGATTCTTCTGAAGAGTACAAGCATTGCCATGTTACTGCTGAAGGGTAAAAGCTGACTAGGATCAGCATGCGCTTACTGTATTAAATGCTAACTCATTATTCTCTTTGAACGGCCCGAGGTTAGCATGGGTTTTATTGTACTGCTCAATATAGTTGAGTGTATTAGTCATTAAATGCATGCTTGCATGTTTAGTCGATTGAGTAGTAAGAGATTAGGGTTCCTTGTTTATAAAAGGAACCATATGGTTTGTAATAGAGATCGATCCGAAACATAGAGTTTCAGTGAATAAAAAGATCCATAGAGGATCTAAGTGTTCTTAGTAATAACAACTTGTGTTTACATTCCGCTTTAGAACACGAGTTGTAGAGATTTTCTATTAGTTTGATTATGATTACATAGGCAACACTAACGATCCACGAGTGCTAGATCTTTCAAGGTCTGAGAGTGTGAAACGAGTTAAACATTTCAACAAGTGGTATCAGAGCCTCGGGAGAGTCTCTACGATACTGAGAACATTATTTTCCTCACCCACATACAACCAAACACTTATTCACAATGCCTGGAACTGATGATGAATCAGATGTCACAAAAACCAACAACAACAACATCATCAAAAACACCACTTCTATGCAGCAACTTAGTCTCTCCAACAGTAATGGCAAGTTTCCTTATCTGAAGAAGGAAGAATATGATCTGTGGACCATGAAGATGCAGAACTGGATCTCCAATATTGATTGGAATCTATGGGAGATAGTGAAGAATGGTAACAGTCTAAAGAAGACCATCCCAGATCTTGATGGTAAGTTTTCCATTGCTCCTCCCACAACTGCTGAAGAGGTTTTGGCTGTGCAAAGAGAGCACAAGGTAAAAACCATCCTCCTCCAATCAATTCCTGAAGATCACTTAGGTGATTTTCACCACATGCTTGATGCAAAGGACATCTGGATGGCTCTTAAAGCTAGGTTTGGTGGTAATGAAGAGTCCAAAAGAATGAGGAAGTCCATGCTGAGACAACACTTCCAAGAGTTCAATATCTCTGAAGAAGAGGGTATCCACAAGGGATACGACAGGTTTCACAAGATTCTGAGTCAGCTAAACCAGCTGAATGCAAAACCTGACAATGATGATAGCAACTCAAAGTTCCTACGATCTTTGCCTCCATCTTGGTTGCATGTGAGTATAGCCCTGAAAGCTAAAGGTGGGCTGGACATGCTCACTTTTGACGAGCTATACAACAAACTCAGATCTCTTGAACCTGATGTCAGATCTCCCTACCGTGCAACCTCCTCTAGTCATTCAGCCTTTGTTGGGACATCCCACTCGAATATGATGATGCATGCTTCAAGTCCATCCTATTTACCATCATTATCCTATCGTCCCACTCCTTCTCATCCTCAAGCTAAGACTGGAAGTATACTGGAGGATGTCCTTCACTCCTTTGTTGCTGATTATGACACTCAGCAGCATCTGGTATATGAAGACTTTGATCAAGTGGACCCACTTGAGATGGAGGAGATGAAGCTGAAATGGCAGGTGGCCATGCTTTTAGTGGATATCAAGAGGTTTGAAGAGAAGGCAGGAATGAAGTTTGGCTTCAAGGGGAAGGATCCAGCTCGATTTGACAGGAGCAAGGTCAAGTGCTTCTCTTGCCACCAGATGGGTCATTTCTCTAGGGAATGCAAAGACAGGAAGAGTGGAGAGAGTACTAGCTACAATTCCTATCAGCAAAATCAGAAGGGAGCTAACACTTCAGCAGCTCTGGTCACCTTGGATGAACAGGTCAACTAGGCTGCACATGAACCTGTGAATAAGGAAGCTGCTGATACAGAGAAGCTTGGATTACTGGCTAGGTGCACTTCAGAAGATAGGCATGATCAGTTTGCCTTCATGGGTCTTTCTCAGGTACACAACTGTATATTTGGTTGTAGTGAGAGATACAATGAACTAAAAGAAGCTTATGATACTATGAAACCTAGATACAATGCATGCTATGTTGATAATGAAGCTCATAAACTTTCGTTAAAAACATTAGAAAGACAAAAGGTTTGGTTTCAAAATAATCAGATAGCTTATAGAGAAAAGATTAAGGTGCTTCAGTTGGATCTAAAAATTGCTAACATTAACTTGAAATGCACTGAAAATGAAAAAGCTGATACTATTACTGAGAATCTAGAGCTTAAAGAGAAACTTGCTGAGGAAATAGCTAGACATAAACAATGGTTGATATCAGGTGACAATCTAGCTAAAGAAATCTATAGTAGTCAGTCAGTGAACTCTGGAATAGGTTTAGGTTTTCAAAAGTATGTAGGATTGGAAGCTAGGAATGATGGTCGTAAATCTACACCTGTAGGCTTAGAACATTTTAGAAAGGAAGGTGATTTGCATGCTGTCCCTGGACCTATTAGAGGTGAATTCATGCCCACTGACCTGTCTATTACTGTTGACTTTGATGGATCACACCATCTGTATGGCAAAAAGTCAAAAGACTTGCCTGAAAACGATGCTTCATCTTGTGACTTTGTCTCTTTCTCTGACAGTGACAATTCATCGGATCAAGGATCTACTTACAACTGTGATTCAAGTGATAAGTCAGACCTTCCCAAGCCCTCACCTGAGCCTACACCCAAGCCTGCACCCAAGACCACCTACAAGCCTTATAGGATAGCTGCTGAGGAATCAACTTCCAATCCTGTTTCTACTGAAGACTTGTCTTTTACATCTTTGCATAATCATTCTGTTAAAAACAATTCCTTTAATGCTTTTGGTTTAAGTACTTCTGCCTGTAATAGAACATCTTCTTTGTTGAATAAATCTTCCAAAAGGAAGACATGTTTTGTTTGTGGAAGTAAAATTCATTTGATTAAGGATTGTGATTTTTATGAGCAAAGATTGGGTGTTTGTGCGAATCAGCAGAAACCAAGACCTGGGTGGACCAATGTTAACAATATTCCACCTTATGTCCCACAAGCTAGAACTGACCCTTCTTGGAGGAAATCTCCTAATAGACTTTATGTGCGACCCACTAGCCCATGCTTTAAACATGGTTATTGGCCTGCATATGTTGACTCTATGAAAAATGGGAAAGGATATTGGGGCACTGCTGTCAAGTCCTCAGCAGGTTGTTCTTGGAATAATAAAAGACCTAACTATCAATGGAAACCCAAGAACAATGGTGGATCTTACTCTTTTGCTAAAACTAAATCTAATGATCCACAAGGCAGGTTCAAGTCAACTATGACTTGAGCCTCCTCGGTATACTAACATTCCTTTGTATATATGTTTGTTTTTATAGGATCATCCCCTTAAACATAAAGATATTGGTATTGTTGATAGTGGCTGTTCACGAAGTATGTCTGGTAATAGAGACATGATGCACAATTTTGTTCCTATTGAAGAAGGAGGGAATGTGACCTTTGGTGGAAGTGATGGTAGGATTACTGGAAAAGGCACAATCAAGACACCTCTTCTGAACTTTGAGAATGTGTACTATGTTAGGGAACTTCAGAACTTCAACTTGTTCTCTGTCTCACAAATTTGTGACACCAAGAACAAGGTACTCTTCTCTGAAAATGAATGTCTTGTGCTTTCTAAAGAGTTCAAGCTTCCAGAAGATACCTCAATTCTGCTGAGAGTCCCTCGAACTCACAATCTATACACATTCAACCTCAATGATGTTCACCCTGCTGGTGACCTCACCTGTTTGCTGGCTAAAGCATCATTGGATGAGTCCAATAAATGGCATAGGAGAATGGCTCATGTGAATTTCAAAACTATAAACACTCTCTCCAAAAGGGGTCTTGTCGAGGGTCTTCCCACCAAAGTGTTCTCCAATGATCATAATTGTGTTGCATGCAACAAAGGGAAGCAACACAGAGCATCCTACAAAGTTGTCACTGCAGTGAGCATCATCTCTGAACCTCTTCAGCTGTTACATATGGATCTATTTGGTCCAACTCAAGTCAGAAGCATTGATCACAAGTTCTATTGTTTGGTCATCACGGATGGTTATAGCAGATTTTGCTGGGTGTTCTTTCTAAGAACTAAAGATGAAACAACTCCAGTGCTGAAAGACTTCATCACTCTCGTTGAAAATCAGTTGAACAAAAAGGTTAAGGGAATTCGGTGTGATAATGGGACAGAGTTCAAAAATGCCATTATTATAGAACTCTGTAGGTCTAAAGGGATAAAGAGGGACTATAGCAATCCAAGAACCCCGCAACAAAATGGGGTGGCTGAAAGAAAGAATAGGACCTTGATTGAGGCTTCAAGATCCATGCTTGCAGACTCCAAACTGCCCACTACGTTTTGGACTGAAGCTGTTGGCACAGCTTGCTATGTGCTTAACAGGGTCTCCATTACTAGACCTCACCTCAAGACACCATATGAACTTCTCTTTGGGAAGGTTCCTGTCATTCATTACCTCAAACCTTTTGGTTGTCAAGTGACCATTCTAAACACCAGTAATCCGTTGGGGAAGTTCGATGAGAAGGCTGATGATGGCTATATTGTGGGTTATTCAGCTAATAGCAAGGCTTATAGAGTGTACAACTTATCTGCCAAGAAGATTGAGGAGACGTTGAACCTGAGATACCTGGAGGATAAGCCCAATGTTCAAGGACAGGGTCATGTGTGGTCTTTTGACCTCGACTACCTAACTGATTATCTGGGGTATACCAGACATATGGCTAACCAAAGTGCAGACTCTCAAGATTATCCCACTAACAATGCAGGTACCTTGGATGCTGACTCTGGAAGTGAATTTGAAGATGATGAACATCCCATACTTGTGCCTTCTTTCTCCCCTAACAATGTTGCAGGTAACTCTTCAAGAGATAATTCTACTGAGCGTGAAGATGAATCACACTATGCTGAGGACCTTGCTAGGCTACAGACTCAAGAATTTGCAGCTAAGCTTGAAGCTGAAAAGATAACTGGGGAGCTTGCAAATGAGGCTGTCAATGGAAACCATTTTTCTGCTGACACTGATGCAGTCTCTCCCATCGTCATCAAATCTGCTGAAAGCTCGTCTGTTACTTCTCCTACTCCTACTAGAGTGTCCACAGACTTTGGGGAACCGTATACTCGCTTTCCAAGTCCTTCAGATCTTGGAAATCATCAACCCAAATCTGGCATTTTCTCCTCACCTTCCTATGACACAACTTTTGTACCAACTGTGACGAATCTTGAACCTACCATTGAAGTCAACCCCACTGCTACTAAAAGAATCAACTTTTCTCACCCTCAATCCAATATCATTGGAGACATTCTAGCTCCTGTTAGAACTCGAAAGGCTATCTCTAGCCCTAAATTTGGACAGGTTGCTTTTCTTTCCTATGTCTCAAATCAGCAAAGAGACAATCACACAGACTACAAGCATTGTCTGTTTGCATGTTTTCTTTCCCAAGTAGAACCAACCAGTGTCTCTCAAGCTCTTGAAGACTCAAGCTGGATTGAGGCAATGCAAGACGAAATGCAACAGTTTCAGAACCAACAAGTTTGGATCTTGGTACCTTTACCAGATGGGAAATATGCTATTGGAACTAAATGGATTCTGAAGAACAAAAGAGATGCACGGGGTGTGGTGATTAAGAACAAAGCACGATTAGTAGCTCAAGGTTTCAGGCAAGAGGAAGGGATTGACTATGATGAAGTGTTTGCACCTGTTGCAAGAGTAGAGGCCATTCGAATTTTCTTGGCATATGCCTCTTACATGGGGTTCATGTTATATCAGATGGATGTTAAAGGTGCCTTTCTATATGGAGAGATTGAAGAGGAAGTTTATGTCACACAACCCAAAGGATTTAAAGACCCAGATCATCCTACACATGTTTACAAAGTCGTTAAAGCTCTTTATGGACTTCATCAGGCACCAAGGGCCTGGTATGCTAGGCTTTCATCATTTCTGCTGAAGCATGGCTATAGAAGAGGTGCCATTGATAAAACTCTTTTTCTGAAGAAGAACTCGACAGATATCATACTTGTGCAAGTGTATGTGGATGACATCATTTTCGGATCCACTAAAGAAGCTTGGTGTAGGGAATTCGAGGATCTAATGAAGGGAGAATTTCAGATGAGTGCCATGGGAGAGCTCACTTTCTTTTTGGGTCTCCAAGTTCAGCAGAACAGGATGGGATATTCATCAGTCAGGATAAATATGTGAGGGACATGTTGAAGAAATTCGGCATGGAAGGTATCAGGACTGCCACAACACCTTATGAAGCTCCAAAAACAAAAGCCAACAATGATCCAGATCTACCTGTGAATGTTCATTTATGCAGATCTATGATTGGTTCATTAATGTATCTAACAGCTTCAAGGCCTGATATTACCTTTGCTGTAAGTGTGTGCTCTCGACATCAAGTCACTCCACTTACTTCCCATCTCAATGCAGTCAAGAAGATCTTTAAGTACCTAAAAGGCCAACCTCTTTTGGGCCTTTGGTACCCAAAAGAGTCTCCTTTTAAGTTGGAAGCATACAGTGACAGTGATTATGCTGGTGCAAATCTGGATAGGAGATCCACAACTGGAGGTTGTCAATTCCTTGGAAAGAGATTGATCTCGTGGCAGTGCAAGAAACAAACCGTTGTGGCTACCTCAACTACTGAAGCAGAGTATGTTGCTGCTGCAAACTGCTGTGGGCAAGTACTTTGGATCCAAAACCAGTTCTTTGGACTATGGGTATAACTTCATGAACACAACTCATTTTATTGATAATCAGAGTACCATATGCATTGTCAAAAATCCAGTTTTTCATAGTAGAATCAAACATATTGAAATCAGACACCACTTTATAAGAGATGCATATGAAAAACATTTGATAAATGTGGCTAAAATTCATACAGATGATAATGTGGCAGATCTGTTAACTAAAGCTTTTGATGGACCAAGGTTTCAACACCTAGTGGTCAATATTGGGATGCTTAACCCTTAACTGCCTAGTTTAAGGGGAGGCATAGGCCTCAGGGGAGGCATATACCTCAAGAGAGTGTTGTATTATGGTCCTTTGCATTATTTGTTTTATTTTACTTAATAATGTTTCTATTCCTTGTATTGGTTGTTATTCTTAGTTAAAAAAAAAAAAAACTTTCTTTTGCAGTTTTGTCTTTGAAGGTTATTAACTCACCTGATATGCCTTGTGTGTATCAAAGAGTTGGCTAGTCCAAAGGGTACAGCTTTGGTAAAGACATGTCAAAACTGTTGATAGCTGTAATGGTTTGCTCAAAATCATAGGGTCTGCAACCACCCATGCTTAATTGCTGAGAGTTGTATGGTCTTCAATTCACCATGGTCTATTCCTTTTTGGAATCCAAGAATTGGCTAGCCCACACGTATATGGATTGTGGTAAAGGCAACTATCTCCATATTTGGTTATCAATTCACCAATTCTAAGAATTGACTAGTCCTGAGCAAACGGCTACAGGTAAAGACACCTCAAATCCGTTTATATAGTTGCTGATTTGCTCATAAATCAGATGGTTATCAATGTACCATAGTTTACGAACTTAAACATTTGGCTACTCCAGTAGTAATGGCTATTGGTAAAGAGACATCAAACCCATTATTTTCAATGATTCACCTCTCTCAGATGTTAACACACCTAGATGTTATGAGAATAGTATGCCACTGATAAGTATTGATGTACATTAAGTTCTGTGTTGCTGCAAAGACCTGGAATCTCAAAGGTTGATCATCATAGAGATGAGTTTGTTATTGGTTCTTTGCTACTGATGTGTGAAAACAATCCTCTAGTACTGAAGTCTCAAAGATCTTTCAAGGTCAGGAAACTGGAACTTAACCAAGTCAAATTCCAGTTTAGGGGAGGATTGTTGGGAATTATGTGAAGTAGGATTTCTGCCGTCATTACTGCCGAAGGATTCTGCTGAAGTAGAAGCAGAATCTGCTGAAGAAGTGATTCTTCTGAAGAGTACAAGCATTGTCGTGTTACTGCTGAAGGGTAAAAGCTGACTAGGATCAGCATGCGCTTACTGTATTAAATGCTAACTCATTATTCTCTTTGAACGGCCCGAGGTTAGCATGGGTTTTATTGTACTACTCAATATAGTTGAGTGTATTAGTCATTAAATGCATGCTTGCATGTTTAGTCGATTGAGTAGTAAGAGATTAGGGTTCCTTGTTTATAAAAGGAACCATATGGTTTGTAATAGAGATCGATCCGAAACATAGAGTTTCAGTGAATAAAAAGATCCATAGAGGATCTAAGTGTTCTTAGTAATAACAACTTGTGTTTACATTCCGCTTTAGAACACGAGTTGTAGAGATTTTCTATTAGTTTGCTTATGATTACATAAGCAACACTAACGATCCACGAGTGCTAGATCTTTCAAGGTCTGAGAGTGTGAAACGAGTTAAATATTTCAACATATCTCCCGGATTCAAAGTTTGGCTTAACATTTATTTCAGCACATTTGCATTTTTGCAACTTAGGCCCTTGGTCTTTTCAACCACTAACTCAATGGGATTACCGTTTTATCAGAAGTCTTATTATGACTTTGGATTTTCCTCAACCTTTTTAGAAGTCCATGACAACTTTTATGGCTTTGGATTTTTCAACTTTAATACATTTGGGCTTTATTTCATATTAATTTTTGTGCCAAACTCCGAATCCTACGGCTTTTATAACAATAGAAACAATAGCAGCAAACTATCAGGAATCAGTTGTCTATTACACCGCAACACTGACAGTACCTTGATGTGTACCCAACTCTCATGGGCAAGGATTCTCTAAAGAAGAATAAAGAACTAACTGTCGCCAAAAACTCAACATCTCTAATTATTATTCACAAATATGGGTTGAAACAATTTTGTGGGAACAAAAAGCCATAAGTACCTTCGATGGGCTCTAAAGAGAACCAACTACTCCACGCTTAGCATCTAAACTCATAAGTAACTCTATCATTCCTCGATCTCCGCAAATTTAAAATCCTAAATAATGAGATCCGCGGATGCTTAGCCGATAATTAAATTATCTATGGTTAAGGGAACAAGCTAGGGCTCAACACGCCCGGTCAAGTCAGAATTCTATTCCTACTCTCACCAGCGGAAAGTCAACAAGGTGTCAAAACATATATTAACTTAGCAAATGCTTCGTTAAATAATCTCAAGTCTCGCATTTTTAAAGTCACTTATAAGAAACTCGCAAATTCTTGTTTAAGCTTCGCATATTTAAAATCACTCAGGGAGACTTGCAAATTCTTGGCCTTGTGAGCTAGAATCGCATTTTATAGCCTCTTGTCTAAGCAATTAGCAAAGGTTTTTTCAAGAAAAACGCATATTTAAATAAACTTCTAAGAAACTCGCAAAGACTTTTCAATCATAAAACTAGCAAAATCTTACAAAAAAAATTTTAATTTTCTCATTTTTAGCACAATTTTTCATTTTCTAAGGAAAAATGGGGTTGCGAGAGTACACGACAAAAATAAGCAAGTGCGGTCAAATCAAATCGAAGATTACCCTACCCCAGACTAGAACAAAACATTGTCCTCAATGTTTAAAAGCAAGGGTATCAACAAAAATCTAAAAGCCGTTTATTAAGTATGCTACAAGATAAACGTTAGTCGATAAGATTTCGGATATCGGATTTCCATCAGCATCGATCATGAAACTCGAGTAGAGAAAAGACAAACTTCAAGCACGAAAGTCTTCATATCGGCGAAATCCTAAACACAACATCACAAACAACCAAACACGAGAAATCGAAGAGGCTAACCCCTTCACGTCACTTATTAGAAAATAGAAAGAAGATAGAGATAAGCATGGGGTGCCTCCCACGAAGCGCTACTGTTTTCGTCAACGAGTCGCTATCCTGACTCGTCCCCGAATTTATTTGTCCTTGGGGAAGAAAGTGGTAGAGATACCAGGGTCAAAAACGGTGTCCTCATTCCCGAAGGAATGAGACTGGGTGGGTTGGGTGGAGAAGAAAATTGATGGATAAGGCATATGATGTAAGAAGGATCCATCATCCGTTGGTTTTGCGGGCGGACGAAAGGATGACGGATAAGTTTGAGAAAACTCCAAAGAAGACGGGAGCTCATGGTAAAGGATAAGAGGTTTAGGCTCACAAATGAAGGCATCCATCATCCGGGGATCCTTATCTCCAGAAATGATTTTAACAAAAGGCTCATCAATGCATATCCCGGGTTTAAAGATTTTGTCTTCACATGTCGGCTGAACGGGATAAAGGATGGTGGACTCATCAGAGAAAGGGGAGTCAATAAAACCATCAAGAACAACCATATCCCCCTCGGGATCAACAACATCCTCAATACCCGGTGGTATCAAGTCATCAATAACATCCTCAATGATCGGGTCATTCGTCGGAGTATCGGAAATCTCGTTCAAAACTTTACTTATATCGACATCGAAGTAGAATCGCTCAAGAATCGGAGGATAAACATCAGTAGTAGTGGGACTGCCACTAATCTCTTCATCAAATCGGAAAGTCTCAAGCTCGGGTAAGAAGTCGCTATCTTTAACGGAGATAGGAGGCGAACTTGAATTATCGTTTAAGGCTTCAATCTTGGAAATGAGAAGATTAACATTCAACAATGTTTGACGTAGTGCTTCATCCTCGATCTGAATATCATCGGGCTCAATCTCTTCAACTTCCGGCTCAAAATCATTAACTTCTTCTATGTGAACGGGCTCAGAAGGTAAATCATCGACAAAGTCGATGTCTCCATAAGAATCGTTATCGGAATCGGAGAACATCTCATCATGATCGTTTGAAATATCAAGAGAAGGCTTATCACAAATATCATCAACAACCTCGGACTCAATTGGGATTGGGACAAGGACCTCAACATCAGACGATTCCGTTTCTGGAATAGTACTAAGATGCTCATCCCCCATTATGAGAGAGTCAACGGGTTCAATGATTTTTGAAGAAATAGAATCATCGACCTCTTCTAAAAGGACGTCACTTCTCTCAACCAGCGTGAGTGAAGGGGAAGATTCGAAAATTAAAGGCTCAGAAACGGGAGTGGGATTGCCACTCGGAGGAGTATAATCGTCATCAGAATCAGAATCGTAAACGAAAGGTCTCTGGTAACTAATTTTAGCGGCTTGCTCTTCATCGAGTAATTCACCATAAGTTTTCTGAGGAGGATCTTCTTTTCCGTGGGTAATTTTATCAAGAAGATTCTTAAGATCAATTATTGCTTCCAGAAATTTTGGATTAGACATTAGTGAAGGTTGTGGTTGAACTTCTTGGTATTGTGGAGGTGGGTTATAAGGATAATCGTAATTGTTACAAGGAACTTGCTCGTAAACAATCGGATTCTGCATCTGACAATCGGAATTAACGTGCGGACCTCCACAATACTCACAACAGTATGATTGTTGTGACGAATAAGGTTAAGGTTCATAACCAAAGGTTGAGTTGTTAACTTGAGCTTGACATTGAAAACCTTGGTGAGGACCACCACAATACTCAAAAGAGTATGTCTCCGACTCATGGTACAGAGGTTGGTTAGGTAAATCGGTTGTCTCATAGTAAGGATTGTGGTGAAACTCGGTTCCTGATTTTCCATTGCTACAACCGGGACAATTCCCACCATATTCGGGTCCTCTGCACCATATGCACAAGAGCTGATAAATCGAAGAATTATCCGGATAAGAGTTAGCTATTTCCACCATTTCCGTGATAGGCTCTGGTTCTTGAACGGGAGTCATCTCGGGCTCAGAAACATATTCCATTTCCCTCACCGGAGAAGGAGTAGGAATCGAAGGTTCTTCAAGTAAATTCTTCCAACATGCTATTATATCATCATCATTATGAAGAGTACCCTTTTGTTCTAGACGTGCATAAAGACGGGCGAGATCTGGATTTGAATTAATAAAATTCTGGCATACATTACAAAATCCATCTCGACAATTATTTCCGCACCAGTCGCAAATACATTTCAAACATCGATATTGATTTTCTTCCATACGGCTTTGGCAATGAAGGCAACGACGATAAGAACATATCTCGGGTTGTGGCGGATGGTCAGAAAAACTTTGAGAATCATCGAGAGATTGTTTGTCGGCTAAGTCGCACCAATAGCAAGATTTTTTAGAACCGGGTTGTCCACATCGCTCACATACACATTCTGGATTAAGACAACAATACTGATCTTCTTTCATACGGCCTTTGCAATGAAAACAATGACGATAATTGATTGTTTCCATGAGAATTAAACATATAGAGGGTTAAGGAGAAAGAATTATCGGGTTAGAGGATAAAGAAGAATATTTTTGGGTTTTTAAAACAAATTTTGAAAAGGAAAATCTTTTTGGGTTTTTATAATTAAGAAAACCTTGAAAACACAATATTTTTGTAACCTTCACGTCAACCGGTGCTCGGTAGCTCCCAAAAGTACGCGCAGCGGAGCGGGAACGAAGAGTGGATCGTTCTTCAGTCTGCAATTTAATGTCAAGACTTTCCTTATACCCCGTGTATAGGTTGTACTTCTGAGGTGAGCCGACGTAACAATTAACGTTCGGGTTTCTTTTGTTGTTTTTTTAATTTTTATGGTTTTGCAAACACTCTAGGAAGAATGTTTTGGTTTTTTAGATGTTTTTGGGTTTTTGAAAAAGATATATATACAAAAACGACGGAAACTTCACTCGGGGAAGGATCTTCAAATGCACGCGATTCGAGACGGAAATACGAAAACTCGCTACAAGCCATCCCCGGCAGCGGCGCCATTTTTTGATTTGTTCGTTTTCGTATAGATATTTTCCGAAGAAATACAAATGTATGTATTTCCCGGGTCGTTCTCCCAACGAGGGATGAATGGAGTTTATAACTCACGTCGCGTGATTCGGGTTTTGAATGGGTAAAAAGGGAATTTGATGATTTCTAAACTACAAGGCAAGCAATAATAATAAAAGGCAACTAAAACTACTGAATCTATGATGTAAACAAGGAAATTATGACTAAATACGCAACCATTGTCGTGTCCCCACGCAATGCAATCAACTCACGCTTCTAAAACTAAGGATTTCAATCTCTTTCTACTAAACCAATGAAAAGTAGCAAAGATTCCTCAAAAGAGATTAAGAAAGCCTTAATTCTAAAAACGCCCCGTTTACCTTTCTTATTCACATGTATAGATATTACGATTAAGCACATTCCGGTTATGAGTGACGGTTTGTTGAACTTTCATGTCGATCAATAACTCCAACATTTTTCAATCAACACGTTAGGATCACAGAATAGGAAACACAACACAGCGTAAAGTGACCATACGGATAGAATACATCGTCCCTGATTTTTCACAAGTCCCCAAACTAAGCGTAAAATCGTAATCATTGTTAAATATGACTCTAGATGCTAACACTACCCATGGAAGTTACTTGTGTAATTACCTTTTGCTCCCATTTTCTTATTTTCCTCTAGATTTTTTTATTTTTGTGAGAAATGAATTTCTTCAAGTTTCTCGTTTCGATAATTTTTATTCCGATAAAGATATAAAGCTAAGTCGCTAATTAGTTATCCACCTTCCCTCAAAAACCATTGCACACAAGAATGAGGTCCACATCAAGGTCCTAATTTCGCACGATTTAGGGAGATATCTCCCGGATTCAAAGTTTGGCTTAACACTTATTTCAGCACATTTGCATTTTTGTAATTTAGGCCCTTGGTCTTTTCAACCACTAACTCAACGGGATTACCGTTTTATCAAAAGTCTTATTACGACTTTGGATTTTCCTCAACCTTTTTAGAAGTCTATGACAACTTTTATGGCTTTGGATTTTTCAACTTTAATACATTTGGGCTTTAATTCATGTTAATTTTTGTGCCAAACTCCAAACCCTACGGTTTTTTACACCGCAACACTGACAGTACCTCGATGTGTACCCAACTCTCATGAGCAAGGATTCTCTAAAGAAGACAAAGAACTAACTATCGTCAAAAACTGAACATCTTTAATTATTATTACACAGATATGGGGTGAGACAATTTTGTGGGAACAAAAAGCCATAAGTACCTTCGATGGGCTCTAAAGAGAACCAACTACTCCACGCTTAGCATCTAAACTCATAAGTAACTCTATCATTCCTCGATCTCCGCAAATTTAAAATCCCAAATAATGAGATCCGCGGATGCTTAGCCGATAATTTTTAGATTACCTATGGTTAAGGGAACAAGCAAGGGCTCAACACGCCCGGTCAAGTCAGAATTCCATTCCTACTCTCACCAGCGGAAAGTCAACAAGGTGTCAAAACATATATTGACTTAGCAAATGCTTCGTCAAATAATCTCAAGTCTCGCATTTTTAAAGTCACTTATTAGAAACTCGCAAATTCTTGTTTAAGCTTCGCATAATTAAAATCACTTAGGGAGACTTGCAAATTCTTCGCCTTGTGAGCTAGAATCGCATTTTATAGCCTCTTGTCTAAGCAATTAGCAAAGGCTATTTCAAGAAAACGCATATTTAAAGTAACTTCTAAGAGACTAGCAAGAACTTTTCAATCATAAAACTAACAAAAGCTTACAAAAATTTTAAATTTTCTCATTTTTGCACAATTTTTCATTTTCTAAGGAAAAACGGGGTTGCGAGAGTATACGACAAAAAACAAGCAAGTGCGGTCAAATCAAATCGAAGATTACCCTACCCCAGACTAGAACGAAACATTGTCCTCAATGTTTAAAGGCAAGGGTATCAACGAAAATCTAAAAGTCGTTTATTAAGTATGCTCAAAGATAAACGTTAGTCGATAAGATTAGGATATCGGATTTCCATCAGTATCGATCATGAAACTCGAGTGGAGAAAAGACAAACTTCGAGCACGAGAGTCTTCATATCGGCAAAATCCTGGAAAAAACATCACAAACAACCAAACACGATAAATCGAAGAGGCTAACCCCTTTACGTCACTTATTAGTAAGAAAATAGAAAGAAGATAGAAACGCCTGTTTTGTTATCGAGTCGTTAGCTTGACCCGCCCCGAATTAATTTGTCCTTGGGGAAGCAAGTGGAAAAGACAATCTCCATCGGACTTTCATTCAAGAGGTTTGGATAAACATTGAAACATAAGAAAGTTCCACTCCGATGAGATAACGACGGTTCTTAAAAAGGAAAAACGGTGATACCGGGGTCAAAGATGGTATCCTCACTCCCGCAAGAGTGAAGAAGAGGAGAAATCACATTATATGGAAGAAATGGAATAAAGATTTTTATAACGATAAGGATTCATTCTTCATCTTCAAAAGCAGATTTCATATAATCCTTAATTTGAATTTGATCATTTAAGCTCAATGGGTGATTGTCAACAAAAATATCGGGAGGAAGAGGTGGTGTAATGTCATCAATAAGGGAACTCTTTTGAGAGAGCTGCTCTTCCCCCAAACTAAAATCTTCCTCAAGATCAAAATAGAAACGATCATACTCCGGAGGAGATATGACATGAGAGAGTTCACCGGAGAACTCCTCATTAATCTTTCGTGGCGGCTCATTTAATGGATCTTCATTCAACAAACTTTCAATCTTTCTCGAATCGGCTTCATAGTGAAAGTCATCGTCCTCACTTCCCGGTGGAAGAGGATCGATACGAGCGAGTTCATCGGCGAACTCCTCGAGAAGTAAATCAAAATACGAATCCTTGAGCTCGGGCTCCGGAGTATTTCCATTAGATAGCTCTACTTCTTTAATTTCTTCAGTCGAGATAAACGGAGGTGGGATTTGTACGGTACTTTGTGAGCTATGAATTTGCACCTTTTCCATTATGGTCTCCATGTCGGACTCATCACTTTCCTCGTCAAAGATTTGATTGTCAAAATTGAGAGTATATTCAGAATCGAATTCAAACAAAGGATTTGTGAAGGTCATTTTGAAAGTTTCTGAAATCGAATTGAAAGGTGTCTCAAATACCCTTGGGATTGGAACAAGGTCATCAATATTCTCAAGAGGAGTGCATTCGACTTCCTTATCCCCCATTGACAAGGTATCCGAAGGTTCGTTAACGAGCGGATCGATCTTTAAATTCTCTTCTTCAAACGGTTCATCGTCATCACTATCGTCAGAGTCGGAATAGTAAAAGGTGGGTGGATGACTCGGTCTTTGTTGAATGATATAGCTTTCTTGCTTGCCAAAGACGTCAATTTGTGCACTCATAACAGAAATTTTCTCGGAATAATGATCACTCAACATAGTGGTAGAATCGTAAGGAACGTCAGCATCCCACTGATAATGATGTTGTGTCATATTCTCGATCAAATCATAAGCTTTTTGAGGAGTCTTCCGCATGAGATTTCCACCAGCTGCCAACATGATTTTGTCTCGATCAATCGTAGTGATACCATGATAAAAGGTTAGGATTTGATCAAGAAGCAAAATTCGATGATCGGGACATTTCTGTAATAACGATTTGAATCTTTCCCAAGCTTCAAATACGGATTCCTTAGGTAATTGCTGGAAATTAAGAATTTCTTTCCTCAGCTGCATCGTTTTCGAATATGAAAAGTATTTTGAAAGAAACTTGCGAAACATCTCTTCGCAAGTATGATTTGAATGTTTTTTAAGGGTATAAAACCAAGATTCGGCTTCGTGGGTTAAAGAGAATAGAAAGAGATTCAATCGAATATCATCTTGAGAAACGCCACGTTGCTTCATGGATTGAGTGATAGATAAAAACTTGTTCAAGTGCTCATTAGCATTTTCGTCGTTAAATCCATGAAATTGACAATGCTGTCGAAGAAGATGAACCATATGATTTTTTAATCTAAACTTAGTTCCCGGAATGATCGGTCCTCCTCGACCGATAAGTGATGGACGATAGAAATCCTCCATGGTCCGAGAATCATGGGGATCAAATGGTGAGAAATCGAGCATTGTGGAGAATTAAACAATTTAGAAGGTAAAGAGATAAGAATTAAACATTCAGAGGATAACGAAGAATATTTTTGAGATTTTTAAAAACATAAAACATAAAAGGAAAATAAAATTTGAAAAGGAAAATATTTTTGGATTTTTATAAAAGAGATATTTACAAAAACAACGATAACTTCACTCGGGGAAGGATCTTCAAAAACACGTGAATCGGGCGGAATCGAAAACTCACTACATGCCCTCCCCGGCAGCGGCGCCATTTTAATTTTTCAATCTAAAATTGGTTCCCGGAACGATCGGTCCTCCTCGACCAATAAGTGATGGACGATAGAAATCCTCCATGGTCCGAGGATCACGGGGATCAAAGGGTGAGAAATCGAGCATTGTGGAGAATTAAACAATATAGAGGGTGAAGAGATAAGAATTAAACATATAGAGGAAATCAAAGATTATTTTTGGGTTTTTATAAAAGTAATATGTACAAAAACAAAACGGTAACTTCACGAGGAAGGATCTTCAAAAACACGCGAACCGAGACGGAATCGAAAACTCACTACATGCCCTCCCCGGCAGCGGCGCCATTTTGATTTTTAATTTCTTCACCTTAAGTCCGTTTAAGCTAAAATTTTGGATACAAGCACTTGGGTTGGTGATTGGTAACAAGGTGATTTTAGTTTATTTTTGGAATTTTTATAAGCTAGTTAGATTAGTGCTCAAAGTAGGGCTTGAGGGCCGTTTGGCACTAGATAGTTTGAACATGTTATGTTGCTTAATTCCCTTTTGCTTGTGCTTTTTGGATTCAAATCAGTTGCAGTAGGTTTATCTCAGTTAGTTAAAGTTAGTTTTAGATTGTGGTAGCTTATTGTGGCTTATAGCTTATTGATAGTAGCTTATTCCCCACAGTTGTGTGTCCAAATTATAGATTCTGTTCTCCAAAGTTGTTTCTATTATTTTTCCCTGATTCTCAGTATCATATTAGTGTTTTCTGGAAGTTTTTATATTTTTCCATGTTCTTTTGATATTTTTCTGCATTTAATTTCATTTTCTAGGCTTTTTTATTAGTATTTAATGCAAATAATTCAGAAAAAGGTCTAAAAAATAAAATTTCAATTTTCTCAGTTTTAGAAAAATAAAAATCTCTTAAAAAGTATTTTTACAGATTTTTCCTAGTTATTTTAGTATTTTCTAGGAATTTAATTAGTTTTAAATAGTTTTAAATTCATAATAATTAGAGAAAAAGTCAGAAAAATGTGATTCTAGTTTTGAAAATTCTTTTTAGTTATTTAATATTTTTGAAAAATAGTTTTGTAATTTTCTTGCATGTTTTCCTAATTTTTAGTAATTTAGCTCTATTTTAAATGTTTAAAATTAGTTTTTAATTCAAAATAAATCAAGAAAAAACCAAAAAAATTAGTTTTAAATCTCAAATATCATCTTTAGCTGTAGAAAAGTAGTAGTTAATTTTCATGGGTTAAAACTAGAGTAGTTGCATTTAATTCGCGTTTTATTAATTACGTTTTTCACGTTTTTAGTTCTCATTTGCGTATTTAGTCATAATTCCCTTGTTTACATCATAGATTCAGTAGTTTTAGTTGCCTATTATTATTATTGCTTGCCTTGTAGTTTAGAAATCATCAAATTCCCTTTTTACCCATTCAAAACCCGAATCACGCGACGTGAATTATAAACTCCATTCATCCCTCGTTGGGAGAACGACCCGAGAAATACATACCTTTGTATTTCTTCGGAAAATATCTATACGAAAATGAACAAAATTGACTTAGAGTGTAAAATAGATGCAACTAATGACAAAAATGATCTTAACTATCCTAAAATAGGCTAAGCTAATCAAACTCAACCTCAGAACAACTCAATTCTCAGTTTACTGATCTAATCCAAACACTGGCTTCAAGACTAATATGCAAATTTCCAAATCAGAATCTAATAACTAACCATTCTAACCTTCAAATCAGATTTACATAACTATATTACAACTAGATAAATCAATTTTATCAGCTAAGCTACACTAATCCTTATATGATCTATCTAATGCAAATTTAACCAGTTGAATGCAGATATGATTAAGCACTAAAACAAACTTAACTAATGATAATCCAAAGAAGCATATGATCAGATAAACCTAATCTAACACAAACATAGCAGATTAAACTAGTAAATCACAAATCCAAGCATAAAACAGATATATCACTTACAACGGTCCAGCCACTATGGCTTGCTTATCAAATCAGAGAGTTACTATCCTAAACTGATATCAACCCAAAATCTATCACAAACAAACCAAATCCATCCATGTCAGCAAATCAGATTAACCTTCTTCATTGAATCTGGATTTTGACTCGTTTGACTTATGTTGACTATTTTTTTACTTTTATGAAATTAAGAGCTTAAGACAGAATTCAGGAAACAATTAACTCACAATAAGCTACATTAGCTTAAATGAGCTTCTGAAAACAACTTTCAAAGCTTTAAAACAGATTTAGAACAAGATGATTGCAGAGAAATTAAAATGTAAAACCCTATATTGCATTAATTAAAGTGAGATTACAAATCAAAATGAAATAACAACTGAATTTAACAAACTACAATATGAAAGCATTTAAATGACATTTGAAAAGTAAATTGGCAACAATTTTCTAAAAACGTGAAAATTGGACAAGCTCTCTTGTGACTGAATGTGGGTATTTATAGCCTGATGAAGAAGCTTGGGTAGGTTCTGGATCATTATTCTCAGCCCTTGATCAATCATGTGAGTCATCAAATCTATTCTTGGCCTTTGGATTGAATTGGTGATGTGTTTTAGCCAATCGTATTGCTCCTTTTTGCCACCCTGGCGATCCTGATGCGTCCTTCCTCTGACACGTTGTCAGCACATTCTAGAAGGGATTTAAGTGGGGTGAATTGAGTGGGTATCGGGGTAACTTGGTGATTGGGATGAAACAGTAACACTGGGTTTACAGTTTTGGGCGCGTTTCAGGTTAAGGGGTGGGTTTTTTTATTTTTCTTTGACTTGGTATATTGGGTGTTGACCGTGGGTGGTAATTGGACGGGTATGGGATTTGTAAGGGTAATGGGCTTTGGCCTAATGGGGTAAAGGGTGTAATGGATTGGGTATTTTATTTGGACTTTGAGATTATTAGTTTACATGAAAGAGTAGAATTATTAAGGACTAATGTTGTAATTTCAGATTCTCCAAGGACCATTCTTGTCAATCATCCAAAATATCCTCCAAGGGCTTTTCTTGACTTTTGTTAATTTCTGAGGGTTGACTTTTGACTTTTTGAGCATAAAAAGGATCCGGCTTGATAATTCTTTTCCCGACCTCGGCTTTTGCACTCTTCTCTCTCTCGTGCCCGGTTTTCTTCGGTTTTGGCTTTCTTTTGTCCGTTTTGTCATATCCGTACCTGCACATGCATAAACTCAAGAAAACAGCAAATATTAGCAATAAACGGCTCTTTCTTGGTTATTTTGGGTCTATATTTGATGAAGAAATGATATGTGTTTTAGCACATATCATTTTAACATTTTCTTTTAGATGTTGATATTTTAATTGCAAAGCAAGATGCTCAACTTCCAATTTAGAAAACTGTTTCACCAGGTTATCATGATCATCCTGTTCAACTTTATCATGCAGTTTAGAGTTAGTTTTTTCAAGCTCAATGACACGATCATGGGAGACTTTCAGAGCAACAGATAATTCATGAAATTGAGAAGCATTAATGGAACAATTCGTAGCAGTGTAAAACACATCTTGAGTAATACATTCAGAAATAAGATTCTCATTCAAGGTATGCAAATTCTTCCTCTCAATCTCATTATATTTTAATTCTCGCTCATGGTCACTAACCTCAACTATCATTGCATCAAATTCCTTTTCCATTTCTTTAATATCTGAATCCATCCCCTTTTTAAAACTCTCAAATTGACCTTTTAATTGTTTAAAGAAAGTCATGACCTCTGTTTTCGTCTGCTCAAAACCCCTTTCCCCTTTAGTTATCCCAGTGGGTGTGATCCTTTTCTTACAAGTTTTCTCAAAATCAACAAATAATTGAAAAATTACATATTGACTGATTAAGGTCTTTCTTTTAGTGGGAATAAATCTATGAACTAAATGCATTGGGGTATTGGGGGGATAAACAGTGGTAGGATGCATTCTCCTACATGGGGGATTCTTTTCAACAAACTCATCAGCTTTTTTCATGTCCATGTCCTTTTTTCAAAACACTTGTTCAGGGGTCAGCTGTGTTTGAGGTCTAAACTTGTTAAAGGCAATCCAGTTATCCTTAGCATAGTTGGGTGTTTTATAGCTGATTTTCTTTTCTATGCATAAAGGGCTCTTAAGCTTTTCATCCAATTTCTTTCTAGTTACTTCTTCTAACTGTTTATCTTCCTCAGTATTCTTAGCGCAACTAGGTTTCTGTCTAGGCTTAAGGATTTCATTGCCATCATAGATTACCTTCTGTGCTTCTCTAGCTGTCAGACACGCCTTAGGGTTTGGTTAATCAACTAACGCAACACTATGTTTGTCAATTAGAACTCTATGCTTAGTGATCATGTGAGCAGTCTGAATGGTGTTTTCTTGTACGTACAATTTGTTTTCAAGTTTGTTTTTCAAAGTTTTTAGGTTGGAAAATTCATTTAAGAGTTTTGATTCCTTGGCATTAAATTCCTGTTTAAGCACTTTCATATTTTCTTGAAGTTCTTATTTTTGCTTAGCCGTTTTGTTAAGCTTTTCTTTTAAGGAATCTAACTCTTGTTTAATTATTTCTTCCCTAAAATTACTTTTTCTAATAATTGTACGCATTTGGTCATCCATCTCCTGCTCACGGGTAGTTAACTCAAACTTAGCACGTTGTTCATAAATGGCAACTTGTTCTTTATAGGCATTAAGTTCAGAGATGGCAGAATCATTAGGAACACTAGCAGTGTAGTCATCAAAAATATAGTCATCATTGACTGCATTAGATACATCACTTGGTTCAATCGCACTCTCACATTGGGTCACATATTGATCATATGGGACAATATTATCATTGCCCATATTAGAAATATCTGAGTCACTGGTTTCCTGCGATTAAACTTTATCATGTATCTTTTGCTGATCAACATCATCATATAGTTTTAATACCTCTGAGATGATTGTTTCTTTGGATGGACCAGCTTGCTGTGGTGAGGAGACCTTTGGAGAGACCATTGGAGAAATGCTAGCCATGAAAATTGTCTGTGCAGTAGGTTCATCATCGACGTCAGAGTCGTATGCATCACAGTCGGCGACTTGAAAGGCATTCTGATGATTATGACCTATCTCCTGAATTGGCTGCTCATCCACATCTGCATCATATGTCTTGGCATTGCCCTCAGCAAGAAACAACAGCTCCTCTTCATCCAACGTAGCTCCATTATCCTGAGCTTGCACAAGTAACATCTTGTCTCTGTGTCACACCCCCAAATTACCTGTTTTGCAGCGGAATGGAATTCCTGGGGATTGACTGTCATAGCATCACAATCACAGTTATATTGAACGACCTAAAGTGTCGTTTGGAAAATACATCGCTTGATTTAATAAAAGCATTCAGAATTACAAAGATAGGTCCCAAATGAAAGTTACTATGCACGGAAAATAAGTTTAGTACAAGTCAAACGATGTTTTTTTTAAATTTCATAAAACCCAATTGAGACGCGTCGTCACCGCGACTCCATGATGTGTCCAAATGCATGCCATGAATTGAATGCCATATATACCTGAGATAAAACATGCTTAAAAAGGTCAACACAAAGGTTGAGTGAAATCCATAGGTTTAATTAATTCGTTTGAACACAATCATCGTAGTGTGAGTTAAATTGTTTCACACTCATCGTTGAAAACAAAATCGTATTTATTTCACTAAGTTCATGACACCAAAGCGTAACATCGCACCAATAAAAATTGGTAATCATCGTTTCATCGCCGCCCTAATAGGTAACTTGCCAAATTACCTTACTGGTTCAAATATAGTGCGCTCGATTTCCCTAACCGGTCAATAGGAGCGGGAGTGTTAATTCCAATAGGCCTATTCACAATATTCGCACTCACTCGCAAGTGACTAATGGTTCATGATGTAGGGACTTCGAACATGGCAAATACTTAGTGACAATAAAACATTCGGATATAGCATGTAGTTCAAAGCATTTGTGTTCGATTAAAAATGTAGCATGTATCTCCCCCAAGAGTTTGTAAAACAGTTAAAAGAGTAAAAGTGGGGCTATGAACTCACCTGTTGCAATGATTACGATGACAAAAGTGGGTACACTGAAATATAGCGTGAATCTCGAAAATGACCTATTATGGATGATATGATATGTAATGAGTTGCAATGTAATGTTATGCATGCATTTCGTATGTTATTTATACCATTTGCGAGTTTTTGGAAAAATAATACTTTTCGTCGAAAAATACTCTTTTGACGTCTTGACCAATCTTAAATCACTTTACAAGTATTTACGTCAAATTGTCATCCTACAATTGTTTTATAATGATTTATGGTGAAATTTTCACTTTTCGTCGTAAAACAATGTCGTCGGAATTTTCATGAAAGTGACAAAAATGGCTTTGAAAAACTAGTCGTAAAATGGTGTACGTCGATCGTTAGAAAACAAACTCGACGGTTTTGGAAAGTTTGTATCGAAATCTAGAAGTTTCAGTTCAGGAGTTTTCGACATAAAGGTCTCGAACATAAAGATAATAAAGGTTAAAGATGGTGATTTTGTCGAATTGTTGTGTAAAAAGTGAGTTTCGGCAAAGTTTAAGCAACCGTAAATAATTTACTACAACTCCGCTATACAAACAGTTGGTTGTTTTGAAAAAAAAAATATGCTTGGTGATCTTGATTTTATTAGAAGACATCTCGTTACAAAAAGTTCTACATCATCGTTAAATACAGCCTTCAATATGGTCGTTTTAGTTACCGTAACACTTATCTCGTAAAAATAATATAGTTTTTCAGAAAATAATAGTTACGGCAATTTTATGAAAACGTGCATATCTTAGTCGTTTCAAATCCGTTTTCTACGTATTATACGTCCTTAGCTTCGTATCAAAGTATACTAATATATTTTTGATAAGTCGAAATAATTTGTAAAGCTTAAGGCTCGTTTTTGACTCGTACAAACCAAAAATAGTATGCTGAAATTTCAGAAAAAATATATTTCGTCGTCAAACTTGTAAAATCCATAACTTCTTCGTTATAACTCCGTTTTAATCCGTTCAAGCGGCCACGGATTCGTTTTAAAGTCTATTTTCTAAATATCAAGGCCAAAATTTCGTGCCTACTGTCGGATTTTCCAGAAAATCAAAACAAGGACAGAATACATTTTATACTTATCGAAAATAGTTTTTCTCGTACTAAACCTATTCCAATCCCTTCAAATCAACTCCAAAGCTAATCTAATCCTACCATACACCTTCTTAGGGTGTCATGGGTTCCTAGACATCATCAAGACCAAGATATACCAAGGGGATAATTATAGGATGACCTTATATATATAAAACTCTAAAAATCATGGAAAAATGGTATAAACAACACAAGTCTTGCATGTTTGCTATGAAAATGATAAAATACATATGTAATGATAAGAAAAGATGAAAAATGATAGAAATATGCTTACAAGTTAATATGATGAGGTGCAAAGAACACAGGTTTAACCTAAACACCCTAGGTTTTTATTTCAAAACCTTAATAAGAGTGTGATCTAGATTGTTATAACTTGAGCTTGAGAAAAATTTTGATCTACTTCTTGGAACAATGGTGTGGCCGGTTGGAGAGGAAGGACCAAGAGAAAAAAAAACACTTTGCTAACTCTTGAATTATTTTTGTTGAATGAATGTGTACAAAAGAGATAGAGTATAGATCTTATACAAGCAAGTTACAAATTTTTCTTACCAAATAATTAATGCAATCACCCCTTGGTCGGCCAAGGGGGATGCATTTGTGAAATATATGTTTTTTTTTTCTTTTATATAATGAACAATTGTTAAAAAGTGTAGGAAAAATGTATAAGCAAAGGTAACTTTGTAAAATTGTAGGTACATTAGTGTATTTAAGGTAGTTTTAGGTAAAAGTAATTTTTAATAGATCAAAGTAGAGTATAATGATATCATAAAAATTGTAAAAATACATTCCTTGTGAAATTTGAGTGATAAAATAATTATCGTATAGTTTTTAAGAAAAGCGTCGTAATAATATAAATTTAACGATTTATATACAAAATAAATTTAAAACACTAGGTAAACTAAAAATATAGTTTTTATAAACTAAACATAAGTATAAAAATATATCGGGATCATTTTTGAAAGTAACGGATTAAATGTTCAAAATAATAACTCACGCGATAACGTTTATTTAATATAAAATTTACGCGTTTAAGGTGAAATGCAATGTCATGAATGAACTAACGTGATGCAAATGATGCTAATGAAATGTAGACTAAACTTATTCCATATGAAATGTTCGTGATGATATGATCATGAATTCGCCGCTAAACCATAAAGGTTACGCGAATTTGGAACACGTAAACCTAGTTTACGATAAATGTTGAAATTGTAGGGCATGAATTGTTTCGAGAAGTGACCTGAAAGTACGGGTTGTCACATTCGCCCATCCAAAAAGGAATTCAGTCCCTGAATTCAGTTCGTGTTGGTCTATCGAATTTTTGAGTTTATAATGAACATCGAGGAGAGAAGACATGGAAAAGTGTCGTTACGGTTGTCGATGATTGAGAGCGTACAAAACATCATAGTAAGGAAATTATCGGATGAATCTCTCATAAGTAACACTTTGAATTGGAACATGTGAACATTTTGCTTGCACTAAGATTTATAAATAACCGCTCCCAACATAACATGATCCCTCCAGAATTAGACATAGTTAGCTAGGCTATGTATAATTACGGAACGATGATGTGACGTTCGGTTTAGTTGTTATAACTCTCGATGCTTACAAGGATTTAAACCGTGTCGTTAAAATGGTCGATAAAGTAAAAAGAAGTAAAATTCTCGTAAGTAATAACAAATCGGAAAGAAAATAAGTACGATAGATGAGAATATTTTACAACGAGTGGTTTTAGCAAAAGTAGTACATCTTAAGTTATAAAGATTCGGATACGATGGAAAACATAAACTTAATACGACATAATACATAAGGAAAATTTAGACTGTTAGTTCCAAACTTCTTCAGTCTTTCGCGTTGTTGTGACCATGACGAGCTTCTCCTCCTCCTAACATGTATGCATTCCCATGAGCACCTTCAACTGGTTGACCTTGGTTTTGAGGACATTGATTCCGATAGTGTCCTTGTTCCCCACATCCGAAGCATGTGACTACGGCTTTACCTTTACAATCCCTGGCTAGATGTCCCGGTGTTTGGCAATTGTGGCACTTGGCAGGGCAAGGACCCGAGTGATGAAAATTACATCGATTACATAGTGGGTGCGTTCCAGCATACCCTCTACCTCTCATTGGTGCAGCGGCATACACCATTCCCGCTTCTTGCCTTCTATTTTGTTGTTGATGACGGTTAGTGTTGCGGTCTTGGGTGTTGTTGTCATAATCTCCTTGGTCGTTTTCCCATTTCCTTTTGTTGTTGTTGATTTGGTTATCATCGTTGTTGTTGTTGTTTCGGTTGGTGTTGGTGTACTTACCTCTCTTCACTACCTGGGCCATGAGCTTTTGAGACACTCGAATAGATTCCTCAATCGTTTGCGGATCAAAGGAAGTCACATCACCTTGGATAATCTCGGGAAGTCCTTCAATGAAAGCCTCCAGTAGCTTCTCATTATCCGAAACCATAGATGGGCATAACACGGCCAATTCTTGAAACCTTCGAATGTAAGTATCAATGTCATACCCAATAGTTACCAACTCATAGAATTCGGTCTCCAATTTCTTCACCTCCGTACGCGGACAAAACTTCTTTGTTACCAAACCTTTGAATTGCTCCCAAGTGAGCTTGAAAGCATTCTCCATTCCCATCGGTTGAGCATATGAGTTCCACCATGACAACGCTCCATCAAGTAGTGTACTTGTAGCAAACTTGACCTTACTATCATCCGGGCAATTACACAGCAAAAACACGGACTCCAATTTCTCGAACCATCGCACCATGGCAGTAGCTCCTTCAGTCCCTCTAAACTTAGTGGGGTCTCCACTTTTGAAATTTTTATACGAACAGCTTTTGACTCCGGACCCTCCTGCATTTCCTGCAGCAGCAGCAAGCCTAGCGGCTTCAGCTTCCCTCTCAATTCTAGCGGCTTCGGCAGTAGCCGCGGCCTCAGCAGCAGCAGCAGCCACCGTTTCCCTTTCAATCCTTAATTCTTCTGCTACACTATCCCTTACCAACTTTTGAATAGCCGCTTGAGTCATTTTAGGTGTAGCTTTCTTCGGTGCCATATCTTCTTCAAAATAAGAGGAAAGGGTGAGACGTATCAAAGTCCTATGTTAATAATAAGCGCTCTAAAGAGATGTGATAAGAAATGATAAGTTTGAGGTTATTTTTCAAAATGATCGACGGTTTCCGAAAAGATGGGTTATGAGGTGTTGTAAGTGCTTCAAATGTATAATGGTTTAGTGACTTAATGTGTGAATAAAGTGTAACTCGACATGTTAGTGGTGAAACAAAGGAGTGAGAGTGACTTCGTCCTACTTAAAGGTTTATCTCGGCATTCAACGTTATCGGTGATGAGTCAACTGATATTAAAATTGCGATAGGGAATGACAAAGCATTCACCACATTAGAGTATGAAGAAAGAATAATGGAATGGGCATTTAAAGGCATCCATGTGACAATCGATGTGAAATGAAAGTGAATAACTCGAAAAATGTACGTATAAATCGCTTGCAAAGTGAACATGCACTTATGATGAAATGATGAGATGCTATGATGATGTAGTTATAGTCTAGGGTCAATGATGCAACCTAGTTCTCTATAACCGAAGCTCTGATGCCAATCTGTCACACCCCCAAATTACCTGTTTTGCAGCGGAATGGAATTCCTGGGGATTGACTGTCATAGCATCACAATCACAGTTATATTGAACGACCTAAAGTGTCGTTTGGAAAATACATCGCTTGATTTAATAAAAGCATTCAGAATTACAAAGATAGGTCCCAAATGAAAGTTACTATGCACGGAAAATAAGTTTAGTACAAGTCAAACGATGTTTTTTTTAAATTTCATAAAACCCAATTGAGACGCGTCGTCACCGCGACTCCATGATGTGTCCAAATGCATGCCATGAATTGAATGCCATATATACCTGAGATAAAACATGCTTAAAAAGGTCAACACAAAGGTTGAGTGAAATCCATAGGTTTAATTAATTCGTTTGAACACAATCATCGTAGTGTGCGTTAAATTGTTTCACACTCATCGTTGAAAACAAAATCGTATTTATTTCACTAAGTTCATGACACCAAAGCGTAACATCGCACCAATAAAAATTGGTAATCATCGTTTCATCGCCGCCCTAATAGGTAACTTGCCAAATTACCTTACTGGTTCAAATATAGTGCGCTCGATTTCCCCTAACCGGGTCAATAGGAGCGGGAGTGTTAATTCCAATAGGCCTATTCACAATATTCGCGCTCACTCGCAAGTGACTAATGGTTCATGATGTAGGGACTTCGAACATGGCAAATACTTAGTGACAATAAAACATTCGGATATAGCATGTAGTTCAAAGCATTTGTGTTCGATTAAAAATGTAGCATGTATCTCCCCCAAGAGTTTGTAAAACAGTTAAAAGAGTAAAAGTGGGGCTATGAACTCACCTGTTGCAATGATTACGATGACAAAAGTGGGTACACTGAAATATAGCGTGAATCTCGAAAATGACCTATTATGGATGATATGATATGTAATGAGTTGCAATGTAATGTTATGCATGCATTTCGTATGTTATTTATACCATTTGCGAGTTTTGGAAAAATAATACTTATCGTCGAAAAATACTCTTTTGACGTCTTGACCAATCTTAAATCACTTTACAAGTATTTACGTCAAATTGTCATCCTACAATTGTTTTATAATGATTTATGGTGAAATTTTCACTTTTCGTCGTAAAACAATGTCGTCGGAATTTTCATGAAAGTGACAAAATGGCTTTGAAAAACTAGTCGTAAAATGGTGTACGTCGATCGTTAGAAAACAAACTCGACGGTTTTGGAAAGTTTGTATCGAAATCTAGAAGTTTCAGTTCAGGAGTTTTCGACATAAAGGTCTCGAACATAAAGATAATAAAGGTTAAAGATGGTGATTTTGTCGAATTGTTGTGTAAAAAGTGAGTTTCGGCAAAGTTTAAGCAACCGTAAATAATTTACTACAACTCCGCTATACAAACAGTTGGTTGTTTTGAAAAAAAAATATGCTTGGTGATCTTGATTTTATTAGAAGACATCTCGTTACAAAAAGTTCTACATCATCGTTAAATACAGCCTTCAATATGGTCGTTTTAGTTACCGTAACACTTTGTCTCGTAAGTATAATATAGTTTTTCAGAAAATAATAGTTACGGCAATTTTTATGAAAACGTGCATATCTTAGTCGTTTCAAATCCGTTTTCTACGTATTATACGTCCTTAGCTTCGTATCAAAGTATACTAATATATTTTTGATAAGTCGAAATAATTTGTAAAGCTTAAGGCTCGTTTTTGACTCGTACAAACCAAAAATAGTATGCTGAAATTTCAGAAAAAAATATATTTCGTCGTCAAACTTGTAAAATCCATAACTTCTTCGTTATAACTCCGTTTTAATCCGTTCAAGCTGCCACGGATTCGTTTTAAAGTCTATTTTCTAAATATCAAGGCCAAAATTTCGTGCCTACTGTCGGATTTTCCAGAAAATCAAAACAAGGACAGAATACATTTTATACTTATCGAAAATAGTTTTTCTCGTACTAAACCTATTCCAATCCCTTCAAATCAACTCCAAAGCTAATCTAATCCTACCATACACCTTCTTAGGGTGTCATGGGTTCCTAGACATCATCAAGACCAAGATATACCAAGGGGATAATTATAGGATGACCTTATATATATAAAACTCTAAAAATCATGGAAAAATGGTATAAACAACACAAGTCTTGCATGTTTGCTATGAAAATGATAAAATACATATGTAATGATAAGAAAAGATGAAAAATGATAGAAATATGCTTACAAGTTAATATGATGAGGTGCAAAGAACAAAGGTTTAACCTAAACACCCTAGGTTTTTATTTCAAAACCTTAATAAGAGTGTGATCTAGATTGTTATAACTTGAGCTTGAGAAAAATTTTGATCTACTTCTTGGAACAATGGTGTGGCCGGTTGGAGAGGAAGGACCAAGAGAAAAAAAAACACTTTGCTAACTCTTGAATTATTTTTGTTGAATGAATGTGTACAAAAGAGATAGAGTATAGATCTTATACAAGCAAGTTACAAATTTTTCTTACCAAATAATTAATGCAATCACCCCTTGGTCGGCCAAGGGGGATGCATTTGTAAAATATATGTTTTTTTTTTTTATATAATGAACAATTGTTAAAAAGTGTAGGAAAAATGTATAAGCAAAGGTAACTTTGTAAAATTGTAGGTACATTAGTGTATTTAAGGTAGTTTTAGGTAAAAGTAATTTTTAATAGATCAAAGTAGAGTATAATGATATCATAAAAATTGTAAAAATACATTCCTTGTGAAATTTGAGTGATAAAATAATTATCGTATAGTTTTTAAGAAAAGCGTCGTAATAATATAAATTTAACGATTTATATACAAAATAAATTTAAAACACTAGGTAAACTAAAAATATAGTTTTTATAAACTAAACATAAGTATAAAAATATATCGGGATCATTTTTGAAAGTAACGGATTAAATGTTCAAAATAATAACTCACGCGATAACGTTTATTTAATATAAAATTTACGCGTTTAAGGTGAAATGCAATGTCATGAATGAACTAACGTGATGCAAATGATGCTAATGAAATGTAGACTAAACTTATTCCATATGAAATGTTCGTGATGATATGATCATGAATTCGCCGCTAAACCATAAAGGTTACGCGAATTTGGAACACGTAAACCTAGTTTACGATAAATGTTGAAATTGTAAGGCATGAATTGTTTCGAGAAGTGACCTGAAAGTACGGGTTGTCACACTCTGAAGTATTCTGCATTTTCTGGGCGTTTTGGAGATGTGTAGTATCTAGCTATATGTCCATCACCACCACAGTTGTAGCACTTGATCGGCTTTGCTTGTCCTTGATTTCCATTCCTTCCCCTATTCTGATTTGCCACATATCCTCCACCTAATCCAGCATTCCCATAACCTGCTCCAACCATCCCTTGTTCATATCGTCTTCCTTGAAGTGGTTGCCCCATGACCTTTCCATCTCTAACAACAGCATGATTGTGTAGATTGGATGCAGTTCTGATCACATTGTTAGTGTGAATATTGTTGGTATGTGGACTGAGGGTCAAGTTTTGTTTAACCATAAGAGCCAGTTGATTAATGAAGTGTTCCATGACTGTATCAGCATCAGCTTGCTTGAACCTCGGATCAGGAATGAGTTTGTGATTACCATTACCCGTGGGTATGACTTGAGAAGCTTTGGTAGTAATACCAACATTGGTGTAGAAGGCTGTTAAGTCATTTGACTAACTGGTTTCTCCCTGCTTAGATTTGAACTGCTCAAGAATCCTTTTTTCAAACATAGCATGTCTCTCATTCTGAAGAAGGAAAGCATATAGTTGCTCATATTTTGTGTTCTTCAATCCTTTGGTTAGCTTCACAGAGGTGACAAACTTGTGCCATTCGGGATTCATGTTGTTCACAAACTTTGAGTTCAGCTGAATGTTTGGCATAGTCATTTTGATATTCCTCATATCATTTACAAGCTTGTGGAATCTCACGTAATAATCATAGATACTCTATTCTGGTTTCATCTTAAAGTGCTCAAATTCATCATACAGCTGTGATTCTCTGTCTTCCTTGGTTAATTCAGAACCTGAGAGAAGCATTTTGACATTATCCCAAACAGCCTGGGCTTCAGTGTTGTGATTGATTAATTTGTAGATGTCTTTTGGAAGACCCTGAAGTATAATGTTTGAAGCCCTAATATCAGCATCGAATCTCTTTTTCTCCTTATCACTGAGCTCATCATACGTCTTTGGTCTATCCAATCCAAAGATCATGGTTCCATCTGCAGCAGTATCAATTATGTCTCTTGTAGTCTCAATCTGATAAGGTCCTTCATCAATTGATTTGAGAATGTTGACCCCATTTTCCTTTCCAAGACAGTACAATCTAATTCGTTGAGCCCAAGAGTCGTAGTCAGTTCTGTCAAGCATGGGTGGACGAGTATCTGAACCAGCTGCTTGAACATCCTCAGCAACAGTGGAGATGATTGTAGGTACGTTGGTAGACATGTTTACAGATTTCAAGGGATTTTATAACTCTATGATTAAACCGGGAAATAGATTCTTTCACGGGATTTTACTAAATCAAGAGAAAACCGTATTAGAAACAAAAATTCAACCAAGTCGCTAAAAATCCTTGAACTAAGTCGCTAAGCACCAAGTCGCTAAGTAGCAACTCGCTAAACCTCAAGTCGCTGTGAGTCAAGTCGCTAAGCACAAGTCGCTAAGACGTAAGTCGCTGAACATAGGTCGCTAAAGCACCAAATCGCTAAGCAGACAAGTCGCTAAAGAGCAACTCGCTAAGTATCCAAGTCGCTAAGAGTCAACTCGCTAAGATCAATAAGGACAAGTCGCTAGAAACAATAGAGACAAGTCGCTAACCCAACTAAGTCACTAGCCGAAGTGGGACTTCAACTAACTTGTACTGTTTGTCGGCTTGTCTCAATAGACAAGTCGCGACTACTTCAACTACAACTCGCTGGAAATTAACAAAGCAAGTCGCTATGATGAAAACAACTCCGAGACTCAAGTCGCTAGGTAGAAAAACTTCAAAAAACCACTTTTCAATCCAAAACAAGGCCAACCACAGTGATTCAACCTTTCCAAATCAAAACCCAAGCACATACAATGATTCTAAACACAAAATTACTCTCAAAATTCAAACTTTAACACAAGAAATGATCCAAATGATGCAAAAACCACTAAAATTTCTCAAACTCAAAAACCATCTAAAACCACTAGAAATCCAAGGATATGTAATAGAGATGATCAAACCATGGCTCTTGATACCATTTGTAACATATTAGATTTCACAAACACATTAAACCATAATCAATATAGGTGTACAATATTAGGTTTTAGAGAGAGAAAGAGTTAGAGGTTTGGGAACTTAGTAAGAGAAAGTGAAAATCTTATTATGAGCTCCAACTCTCTACCTTGGGAGGTAGAGAGTATTTATAGTCTTACACAAATCGCCTCCTACGGGCTGTGGATCAGGCATACAGTGGGTAAAGACCCGTCCGTCCTCCACGGTGTTACATAACTAAATACTACTTAACATAAAATAACTACGACTACGAGCTTTCTAACGAATACATATACTTGAGGTGACCGACACTTTAATAACTGGATTTACTAAATCCTAACAGGTAACATAAAGCACCAAACACACGATGGTATGATAGATCAGGTTTTCGATTGTGGACAAGTTCATACGGAGTCTTTCCATGAGATGTGTGTATGAGAGAACGATTTTGGGTGTAGCAAGCAGTGGCAATGGCTTCAGCCCATAGAAACATTGGAACATTTGAATAAATTAGCATTGTTCTAGCGGCTACCACAAGAGTTCGATTTCGTCTTTCAACTACACCGTTCTGTTGAGGAGTTCGTAGAACACTTCTTTGATGACTGATTCCAACACTTTCATAAAACTAAATTAAGTCTTTGTTAACAAACTCTATGCCATTGTCTGTTCGAACAATTCTAACAGTATTGTTGAGTCGAACTTGAAGCTGTTTGATAAGTTTGATGATGACATCTGGAGTTTCATCCTTTGTCCTCAAAAACTTTACCCAAGTAAATCGAGAGTAGTCATCAACAAGGACTAGAATGTATTTCTTCCCATTTATCATTTGCACTCTCATTGGTCCGCACAAATCCATGGGTATGAAGAACTTTCATTACTGAGTTTGTGAGTTTTGGTTTGTGGGCATATTTCGTGCTTTTTCCCAATTGGCAAGCTGAACAAAGATGATCTTTTTCATACTTTAATCTGGGTAATCCTCTTACTAAGTCCTTTCTGGAAAGATTGTTTATGGTACCAAAGTTCAAGTGATTGAGACGACGGTGCCATAGCCATGACTTAGTTTTGGAAGCCTTAGACAACAAGCAGATGGGAGAAGATTTCATCATATCTTCGATAGAGATGGTGTATAGGTTTGAACCACGAGTTCCTCTGAGAAGTTCCACACCATCAAGTTCTCTAACAAACCAAGTATGTTTTCTGAAGGCCACTTCTAAATCTGAGTCACAAAATTGTCCGACAGAAGATAGATTATGTCCAAGACCTTCAACATAATATACCTTGGAAATCACACTATCTCCAACCACGTAATCTCCATAACCCATAATAGCACCAAAATGATCGTTTCCGAATCTCACAGTTCCGATGAATTTGCTCACGAAGTTCAGGAGCCTCGACCGGTCTCCAGTCTTATGCTTGGAACAGCCTGAGTCCAGGTACCACAGAACGATTTGAACGATCTGCAGTTGAACACAAACAAGAATGAATAACTGGATAATTGGGATCCCCATGCAAGAATGGGTTCCATTTGGTTAGTAACAGTGATTGGAACACCCACATCAGAGGTAGAAACAATGGACTCATCAGAAATAGATGCAGTGCTAGTGTCCGTATTTGACCTATTCAAAGTATGTTTACTTCTTAAGGGAATAGTTCTACCAGTAGGCATCCATTTTCTAGTGGGCATTGACTTAGCAAATTTAGGGCACAGCTCATTAATCTTACGGCCAGTAGGTATCCATTGATAACCTATATTATTAAATTTCCTTCCTGTGGGTTTCCACTGTTTTCTAACTTTCTTTCGTCTTTGCCTTTTAGCCTTCTTAGCTTGATTCTTAACATTAAAAATTTTAACTGGGCATTTAACAGCATTAATCAAATCATTCATACCACATTTAAGATTAGTAACAGAAACCACGCAATCATCATTACATGTTTTTCCAAAAGTAGCAGAATTCGCATTAATTACAGTATGCTTAGAGCTAACACTAGAATCAACATGATTCGTTTTATTCAAATTCTCCCTAAGGTGATCTTCTACTCTCTTCCACTGAACATTCCTAGCACGCAAGGTCCTATCATTCTTTGTGTTGCCTTGAGGCTTTGATCCGCTTGCTTTGGTGTCACTTCTTACTCTTGTAGAGGGAATTGGAACATTAGTTGGTTTTGCTACTTTTTGCATTCCTGAACTAGAAGTGCAGGGATCTGAATTACTTGAAGGCACATTGGAATTCACTTTCTTAATGCTGGGCATCGAATGGTTTGTATACATAGCACTAGGCATGGAATAAGGCATCACAGCTTTATCTTTTGCACCTAAGGATTTAGGACATGTTGCTATTAAACATTCTAACATCTCTTGAGATAGTTTGGCCTGAATGCAAGCAAATCTAATTTCACTATCAAGTGGCTTATTTATGAAGTCCTCTTCTACAATCTCACGAAGACATTCAAGACTATCCTTAAGACGAGCAAGATAATTATGAAATGCAAGTTCGTTATTCCTAAGATGAGGAGGAATATATTTGACAGTCACAGTATATTTGCAGTCTGCAGATGACTTTGATGCAACATTCTCATTAAAGACAAGTGGCATTTTCCCTTTTTCCTGACTCTCCAGATTCTCAATTTCCTTTTGTAAAGATGTTGTTTTTTCGTTGTTCTTGTCACGAGTGACTTTCATTGAATCATATAACTCTTTAAAGTGTTGTTTAACCTTTTCATTTTCTTCTAGAAAACTCTCATTTTCCTTTTGTAAAACATTAACCAAGTTTTGAAGATGAAAAGTCTGAGAACTCTGAGAATCTAAAGGAGGAGGCATTTGGGAGCCTTTCACATTGTTCTTTTCACCCTTTAATTGTGAAATTTGGGTTCTCAATTTTCTGATCGTGTTACAATGAGCTCGAATCTGTTCATCACGTTTGCTAATTTCAAAAACTGCATCAAATTCAGGAGCATCCAAGGATGTCTTGATATTTGAGGTTTTAACATTTTCTTTTAGATGTTGATTGTTTAATTGCAAAGCAAGATGCTCAACTTCCAATTTAGAAAACTGTTTCACCAGGTTATCATGATCATCCTGTTCAACTTTATCATGCAGTTTAGAGTTAGTTTTTTCAAGCTCAATGACACGATCATGGGAGACTTTCAGAGCAACAGATAATTCATGAAATTGAGAAGCATTAATGGAACAATTCATAGCAGTGTAAAACAAATCTTGAGTAATACATTCAGAAATAAGATTCTCATTCAAGGTATGCAAGTTCTTCCTCTCAATCTCATTATATTTTAATTCTCGCTCATAGTCACTAACCTCAACTATCATTGCATCAAATTCCTTTTCCATTTCTTTAATATCTGAATCCATCCCCTTTTTAAGACTCTCAAATTGACCTTTTAATTGTTTAAAGAAAGGCATGACCTCAGTTAAGTAGCATTCTTTCGTTTGCTCAGAGCCCCTTTCCCCTTCAGTTATCTCAGTGGGTGTGATCCTTTTCTTACAAGTTTTCTCAAAATCAACAAATAATTGAAAAATTACATATTGACTGATTAAGGTCTTGCTTTTAGTGGGAATAGATCTAGGACTAAATGCATTGGGGTATTGGGGGGATAAACAGTGGCAGGAAGCATTCTCCTACATGGGGGATTCTTTTCAACAAACTCATCAGCTTTTTTCATGTCCATATCCTTTTTCCAAAACACTTGTTCAGGGGTCAGCTGTGTTTGAGGTCTAAACTTGTTAAAGGCAATCCAGTTATCCTTAGCATAGTTGGGTGTTTTATAGCTGATTTTCTTTTCTATGCATAAAGGGCTCTTAAGCTTTCCATCCAATTTCTTTCTAGTTACTTCTTATAACTGTTTATCTTCCTCAGTAGTCTCAGCGCAACTACGTTTCTGTCTAGGCTTAAGGATTTCATTGCCATCATAGATTACCTTCTGTGCTTTTCTAGCTTTCAGACACGCCTTAGGGTTTGGTTCATCAACTAACGCAACACTATGTTTGTCACTTAGAACTCTATGCTTAGTGATCATGTGAGCATTCTTAATGGTGTTTCCTTGTACGTACAATTTGTTTTCAAGTTTGTTTTTCAAAGTTTTTAGGTTGGAAAATTCATTTAAGAGTTTTGATTCCTTGGCATTAAATTCCTGTTTAAGCACTTTCACATTTTCTTGAAGTTCTTGGTTTTGCTTAGCCGTTTTGTTAAGCTTTTCTTTTAAGGAATCTAACTCTTGTTTAAGTATTTCTTCCCTAAAATTACTTTTTCTAATAATTGTACGCATTTGGTCATCCATCTCCTGCTCACGGGTAGTTAACTCAAACTTAGCACGTTGTTCATAAATGGCAACTTGTTCTTTATAGGCATTGAGTTCAGAGATGGCAGAATCATTAGGAACACTAGCAGTGTAATCATCAAAAATATAGTCATCATTGACTGCATTAGATACATCAGTTGGTTCAATCGCACTCTCACATTGGGTCACATATTGATCATATGGGACAATATTATCATTGCCCATATTAGAAATATCTGAGTCACTGGTTTCCTGCGATTGAACTTTATCATGTATCTTTTGCTGATCAACATTATCATATAGTTTTAATACCACTGAGATGACTGTTTCTTTGGATGGACTAGCTTGCTGTGGTGAGGGGACCTTTGGAGAGACCATTGGAGAAATGCTAGCCATGAAAATTTTCTGTGCAGTAGGTTCATCATCGACATCAGAGTCGTATGCATCATAGTCGGCGACTTGAAAGGCATTCTGATGATTATGACCTATCCCCTGAATTGGTTGCTCATCCACATCTGCATCATATGTCTTGGCATTGCCCTCAGCAAGAAACAACAACTCCTCTTCATCCAACACAACTCCATTGTCCTGAGCTTGCACAAGTAACATCTTATCTCTGAAGTACTCTGCATTTTGTGGGCGTTTTGGGGATGTGCAGTTTCTAGCTATATGTCCATCACCACCACAGTTGTAGCACTTGATCGGCTATGCTTGTCCTTGATTCCCATTCCTTCCCCTATTCTGATTTGCCACATATCCTCTACCAACTCCTCCTCTTCCCTGTTCATACTGCCTTTCTTGAACTGGTTGCACCATAACCTTTCCATCTCTGACAGTTGCTTGATTGTGTGGATTGGATGTTGTTCTGAGGTTATTGTTGGTGTGTGGAAGAGAGTTCATGTTTTGACTGACCATGAGAGACAGTTGATTGATGAAGTTTTCCATGAATGTGTTTTGGTCTGGAGGCTTATATGCTGGATCTGGGATGAGTTTGTAATTACCATTACCCATGGGTATGACTTGATAAGCTTTGGTGGTAATTCCAACATTTGTGTAAAACGCTGTTGAGTCATTTGAGGAACTTGTTTCTCCCTGGTTGGTTTTGAACTGTTCAAGAATCCTTTTCTCAAACATAGCATGTCTCTCATTCTGAAGAAGGAAGGCATATAGTTGCTCATAGTTTGTGTTCTTCAATCCTTTGGTTAGCTTCACAGAGGTGACAAACTTGTGCCATTCGGGATTCATGTTGTTCACAAACTTTGAGTTCAGCTGAATGTTTGGCATAGTCATTTTGATATTCCTCATATCATTCACAAGCTTGTGGAATCTCACGTAATATTCATAGATACTCTCTTCTGGTTTCATCTTAAAGTGCTCAAATTCATCATACAGCTGTGATTCTCTGTCTTCCTTGGTTAATTCAGAACTTGAGAGAAGCATCTTGACATTATCCCAAACAGCCTTGGCTTCAGTGTTGTGATTGATAAGCTTGTAGATGTCTTTTAGAAGACCCTGAAGTATAATGTTTGAAGCCCTGATATCAGCATCGAATCTCTTTTTCTCCTTATCACTGAGCTCATCATACGTCTTTGCTCTATCCAATCCAAAGATCATGGTTCCATCTGCAGCAGTATCAATTATGTCTCTTGTAGTCTCAATCTGATAAGGTCCTTCATTAATTGATTTGAGAATGTTGACCCCATTTTCCTTTCCAAGACAGTACAATCTGATTCGTTGAGCCCAAGAGTCGTAGTCAGTTCTGTCAAGAATGGGTGGACGAGTATCTGAACCAGCTGCTTGAACATCCTCAGCAACAGTGGAGATGATTGTAGGTACGTTGGTAGACATGTTTACAGATTTCACGGGATTTTATAACTCTATGATTAAACCGGGAAATAGATTCTTTCACGGGATTTTACTAAATCAAGAGAAAACCATATTAGAAACAAAAATTCAACCAAGTCGCTAAAAATCCTTGAACTAAGTCGCTAAGCACCAAGTCGCTAAGTAGCAACTCGCTAAACCTCAAGTCGCTGTGAGTCAAGTCGCTAAGCACAAGTCGCTAAGACGTAAGTCGCTGAACATAGGTCGCTAAAGCACCAAATCGCTAAGCAGACAAGTCGCTAAAGAGCAACTCGCTATGTATCCAAGTCGCTAAGAGTCAACTCGCTAAGATCAATAAGGACAAGTCGCTAGAAACAATAGAGACAAGTCGCTAACCCAACTAAGTCGCTAGCCGAAGTGGGACTTCCACTAACTTGTACTGTTTGTCGGCTTGTCTCAATAGACAAGTCGCTAGGCTCAAGTCGCTACTACTTCAACTACAACTCGCTGGAAATTAACAAAGCAAGTCGCTATGATGAAAACAATTCCGAGACTCAAGTCGCTAGGTAGAAAAACTTCAAAAACACACTTTTCAATCCAAAACAAGGCCAACAACAGTGATTCAAGCTTTCCAAATCAAAACCCAAGCACATACAATGATTCTAAACACAAAATTACTCTCAAAATTCAAACTTTAACACAAGAAATGATCCAAATGATGCAAAAACCACTAAAATTTCTCAAACTCAAAAACCATCTAAAACCACTAGAAATCCAAGGATATGTAAGAGAGATGATCAAACCATGGCTCTTGATACCATTTGTAACATATTGGATTTCACAAACACATTAAACCATAATCAATATAGGCGTTCAATATTAGGTTTTAGAGAGAGAAAGAGTTAGAGGTTTGGGAACTTAGTGAGAGAAAGTGAAAATTTTATTATGAGCTCCAACTCTCTACCTTGGGAGGTAGAGAGTATTTATAGTCTTACACAAATCGCCACCTACGGGCTGTGGATCAGGCATACAGTGGGTAAAGACCCGTCCGTCCTCCAAGGTGTTACATAACTAACTACTACTTAACATAAAATAACTACGACTACGAGCTTTCTAACGAATACATATACTTGAGGTGACCGACACTTTAATAACTGGATTTACTAAATCCTAACAATATTGTTGAAATTGTTGTTGTTGTTGTTGTTGTTGAGGATACTCATGAGGAAAGTAGTTAGAGTATGGTGGTTGAGACATCTTGAAACTTGTGTTGAGGATGGATCTTTGTAGTCGAATGAAACTTGAGGTTTGTTGATGAAGTAAAATTAGGCTTAAAAAAAACAAATTAGGCGTAAACAGAGAGTCTTACGCGTAACTTCCTTCTTACGCCTAAACAATAGCTTAGGCGTAAATCGTTCTTACACGTAAACTTTAGGTTAAACGTAAGCTTAAGCGTAAACTTAATGTTTATAAGTAAGAACCTTACGCGTAAGTTAGACTTAGGCGTAGAGTGTTTACTCGTAAACTTTAGAGCTTAGGCGTAAAACTAGGGTTTTACCAAAAAATCCTTTACACTTATCCAAGTGTAAAAGATATCCACAAGTCGAAGTGTTTTCAGGCTTATCCAAGCAAGAAAACATAGAGTAGACCAACACCTTTAAAGATCAATGAAGAAAATCCTTACGCCTAAGAAACTGTTAGGCGTAACAATGACTTAGGCGTAGAGCTTAGGCGTAAAACTAGGGTTTTGTTAGGCGTAGAAAGGACAGTTTTTACTAAGCTTGATTTTTATGCACTAAAACATTTTGTAAACCTAATTTTAATGATGAAACAGCTTCAAAATCACCAAAACAACAACAAAGTGTGAAACTTGATGATCCAAAGTCAGTTTTCAAACTTACGCGTAAACAAGTACACGTATCAAAAACCAAGTTTAAAAACTAATCTAAACACGTAAAGTTTGAAACGTTTTGCAAAAAATTGAAACTTTAACACCAAATAAACCTTAAACCATAAGAATATTGAGTTTACAAGTGTAAAAATCAATGCTTTTATGCGTATCAAGAGTGTAGCACGATAAACCTTAAGCGTACGAAACCAAAACTTCAAAAACAATATGTTTCACCCAACTAGATGGCGTATGATACCACTGTTAGGTCACCATAAGTTAACACAAGGATCAATATGTAAGAAATAAGGTAGAGATAGATCGGATGAACATACACAAATACACACGTATGATAATGAAGAAGAGTTATGCATATGAATGTATTAAGTGTGAACAACCAACCCTTAAATGAGGGTTTACAAGACTATTTATAGGGGAAGGGAGCTAGGGCAACACATCTAGTCCCTTCCTTTCTTATTGGGCTTTTGCATAGGCTCATGGGCTTTCTACATGAGCCTTGACATAATTACTAACATAATAGCCTAATTAAGTAACCTATTACATATTAATGACTAACACTTGAAATACAAGTTAGGAGTGATTCCAACATAAGGCCTAATCAATGGGAAAGGAAATGAAACATGGTGCTTGGTTGGCTCTAATGCAACCACCCATTACCCAATAGTGGGTAATGGGCCATTACCCAATAAATTTAAAGGAATGGTTTCCTTACCCTTTCCCTTTCCTTAGCATTCCCTTTGCCTTTCCCTTTCTCATTCCCTATTTTGAACCAAGCACAACCTTATAGTGGCATATAGTTATAAGAGTTCTAGGTATCATCACTAGCCATTGGTATGTGTAATATATTGATTTTCATAACACACTCTCGGATTTGATGCTTGGCATATTTTAGAAAGAGAAAGAAAGAGAGAATGGGAGTTTTAGAGAGAGAAAGTGAAAGAGAAATGATTGTAAGATTAGAAGCTCCAACCCTTTCACTTGGAGTGAAAGGGTATTTATAGTACTTACATAAACCCCCTACTTGGCTGTGGAGTAGGCTGACAGTGGGTAAAGACCCGACCCGAGTCCATGGTGATACGATAACTTAACATTTACTTATAAGACTACGACCTAATTAATGCTAGATGATACTCGGGGTGACCGAGTCTTTAATATCGATTTTTGTAATCCTAGCAATCTCCCCTTAAGGGAGGTCACCCCAGAAATTACAATTTAAATTCTAGCATTCTATTACATGAATTTAATTTCCTAGCTCGTAGTCTTTGATTCTTCGAAGTTCGCAATATTTGAACTTCCAGTAGCGATCTTTGGATGAATGTTACTTTGACTTGGGTAATCTTTGAGCTTTCTTTGAGATCATCAGCCACGGTAAATCTCCAACTCATCCTTTGTAGTATAGCTTCCATATGATGTTGTGACTTTTGGACCGACATGCTCACACCTTTTTGGATCATGATATTTTGCATCAGAGTTGCGGAAGCAGTGTTGTACGTCTTTCATTTATCATGATTTCTTTGCTTGTGAGTGTGAAGTGTGAGCATGTGGTTATGAATTGACATCTCATTTTCTATCACCTGCAACTGTCGGGAGTTCCTGTAAACAACAGATAGCAATAAACAAAAGTAAGTGTCTTTGTTCACTTTTGATTAATAGGGTTGAAAGAACCACGGTTCCCCGTTGATCAGTATAAATACTGCATGTGATCAGGTAGAATTCTTAAGAATCTCCTTGACAGGTTTTTGCAGTTGTTCTCAAACCGGAGCAACTCAAAGTAGACAACACAGAGTGAGTGAACCAGCGAATTGAGATTCACTGATTAAGTGAGAAAGTAATTTGAAAAACAGTCGCGTATTGCTGGATAAAGAGTTTTTGCAATACGACGAGAGTTTTATGAGGAAAATCAAGTTTCAGTCACAAATACTTTTGTTTGAAATTTTATGCGTAGTAGATGTGCTTGAAAATAATTATTGAGCACATCGAAAGGTTTTCCAAAAGCATTCGTCAATTCATTTACTGGAACAAGGTTGATCCAAATGCGAATTACCCCATCGTTTTTTTCCAGTTGTCACACGTTTGATCCATGAAGGATCTCACATGTCAACCACCAAGAGATTGTTTGATGTTGGCTCTAGAAGGATTTCCATCTTCAATGTGAATACTTCACGTATCACTCGAATGTTCTGGCAATACCATGAGGATAATGCGTAGGAGTCTTAATGTATATTTTTCTTGCTTTTCACAGTGTATGAAATAGCAAGCACATTGGAATTGTGTCCTAATGAGATTTATGGATGATCTCTTAGCTCTAGTCTCAATAGTGCACTTTGGTTTTCCTATGCAGAGACTAGAGAGGGTCTCATGCTTCAAGATCAACCATCTCTAAGAGAAAGGTCGATAGATTACATGAGTTCCCCGTGAAAATGAAACAAGTCCTTTTAAGAGAACTTGAGTGGCTGGAAGGTTTAGTGCAGTGCGTCACTGGGTCCATGACGTTTTGTCTTCAATACCAGTCTTACCTTGGTAACCACCAGTATTGTTGATTATTTGGAGGGCTACTTCTTTTCACCCTTTTTCTTTACATTTCTTTTTTATTCTTCAACCCCTTCAGCGCTTACCGAGACTTCATCACTAGAACCTTGTTGGTTTTGTTCCAGTACTAGCTTCATCTCAGTCGGCACTTTTCCCTTATTCTCACTTTTCTCCTTTTTTAATTATACACAAGGACTTCTACACTAACTAGCGGATTTTCCCTGGGTAGATCCCTCCGGCTCTGGCGAGATCGTGGGAACGAATACCTAACCTTACCATCCTTATAACTCCAATAAAGTAAATACAAGGTCAGTCATGTGGTATTGTTCTCTCCGCGTTAAAACCAATTAAAAATCAATAAAGGTACTTATGATAGAATATCAAAGCATTTGTACCTCAATTGTCTTTTATCTTTTTCAGAAATGCTCCCCCTCAACATGTGCATCGGTATTTGAAATTGTTTAGCACATGGAGGGAGGAGTGCCTGGTTGAGTCTTAAATAAACACACATGTTTTATCAGATTTTAATATTTAAATCACATTCTCTCCCCCGATCAAAAAGTTTAAACCTTTTGAGATTTGTGATCTCAATTGATTTAAATAAGTTACAAAATTTGGGAGAAAATATGGTCTGATTTAATATATGCTGATAAAGGAAAATTACAATGCTCCCCCTTAATATATGAGGGAGTATGTTAGCGTTAGGTATGATGAGCTTATAATTGATTTGGAGTTTAACGAGAAACTCATGAAAAATTCATATACTAACACCTAACATTTGAATATTTATTCACTACTTATAATGTACAAAGAGACTCGTTTGATGATAAAGTTTAAAAATATAAAATTTGAAATCACTCTCCCCTCTATCGATAACCCGAGTTATTGATTGAGTGACAATTTTTATGAAAAATTGAAGTCCGATTGATTTTCAAAAATTTAAGACCAATTTATTTTCAAACAATATGTTACCACCATGTGAGACACTAAGTACACAGGTGGTGATGGAAATACATATGTTGTTTCAGTTGTTGTTATAAAGATTGAAGGAACACCTGCTGATGCAGTGAGACCTCTGAAGACATATATATCATGCAGGATATCCACAGAGATCTGAAATGTTAGGTTCCTTTGCTTCTTTTGATCATCAGATTTTGTGGGAGCAGGAGCGGGAACATTCTCATAAACCATGTTATCTGCATAAGAGGGTCAACAAAGATACACATACATATAGATATTTGGTGTTCGACAACACTCAAGCAGCAGTCGACTAAAAAAAGTCAATCCAATATTGAAAATCAATCAATCAGATCATAAAAAGGCAAGAGGATTATATGTGAACATCAAACTCTAATCAATCAATCAGAACATGATTAAATAAGCCCGTTAGATGTCATAAATTTGAAAACACTCTCCCCTCAATCAATGACCCGTTTTCTATTAAAAGAGCTGTAGTCTTTGATTAACTGTCAAATTTTATGGAAATTCCAAGTCTGATAGATTTTGAAAACAACTCATTTTTCACCATGTGTAACACAAATAGTCTCCTGAAGAATCATAGACGGAAAAGTATTTGTATAGGAACAGTTGTCTTTTTGGCGACATGCTTTCCTCATTTTGAAAAACGTAGGCATATTTTGAAAACATTTTGAAATTATGTTCGAACTTCATTTAAAGACCCGTTTCATTATTGAATGACATTTCTAGGACCGTTAATGTTATCGATACCAGAAGACATGCCTTCAAAAAACTATTTTTGGTATTTTCTATTTTTCTAATTTTAATGGTTTTTGATGGTTTTATATTTTTCTATTTACATTTTTGTATAAGATATGTACAAAGTATATTATTCAATTTAAGAAGATGTTGACATAGATACCAAGATGAGGATATCGTTTTGAACGTTGTAGAAGTCAGTAGTCAACATCTCTTAACCATTCACTACCAAAGCTTTCGAGGCTCTTGAATAATCGTCTAAACTTGAGCCTTCTCAATGTGATGCTTAGGTAGCTTCCCCCCAAACCGACAATCTTCTTTTTGAGAATGTACAAAGAGATGTTGTAGAAGTCAGTAGACAACATCTCTTAAAATTTCACCACCAAAGCTTTCGAGGCTCGTGAATAATCGTCTGTGGTTGAGCCTTCTCAATGTGAGGATTTGGTAGCATCCCCCTAAACCGACAATCTTCTTTTTGATCAGTTTCAAAGCTCTCTTTCAAGCTTGCATTAGTGAAGTGCACAACGGAATTTGTAGCTAACCACATCTAATATTGTTGCTCCTATTAAGAATGATTATTGTGATTATCCGTTCGGGGGTTCATTAAATAGATCAACATCTTCATCTCACTAATTGCACTCCAGTTATCTTTTGTTTAACAAATCAACCCATAATGTACACATATACCCAAAGAAAGACGAAACGATAACACCAAAGTAACAGGTTGAAGCACTGATCATCTAAACCGGCGTTGATGAGATAATTCATTAAGCTCGATCACGTGAACTTTTTGTGTGTCCCCCGATGTATACACTTCTCTCCCCAGATGGTTGCGATCTCATCGGAATCAGCATAAAATTATGTACATGAAGCATTAACCAGTAGCACTTTATCATAAATCATATCAACTTCTGAGAAGATTTCGATAAACAGATGCAAAATCCAATGCTGACTCAAGCAACGTATCATCTCACGCTTGAATAATTCTTCTCATATTTCTTCCCACTAAAGGTTGAAGTAATGCATACCAAAAGTATCAAGAGCCCACTTCCCCTAAGTAGTTGAAGTGATGCAATCAGTCTCATTGTTAGAAGCTCAATACCCAACAAAAGACGAAACGATAACACCAAAGTAACAAGTTAAAGCACTGATCATCTCTAGAATAAATGATTAAGCCCGATCATGTGAACATGTTGTGCGCCCCCAATGTATACATTTCTCTCCCCTGATGCATGCGATCTCATCAAAATCATCATAAAATTGTGTACCTATTTTATCATCAGAAACTGTTTCTTACATCTTTTCCCCCACTTAGTTGGAATAATACACCAAATGCCACGAGATAAAACCCTGAGTTTCTCTGCAGTTATGACATTTGTCTTCCTGGAATAACTTCAATTAAGAGGAAGTATAAATTTCATCACGTGTACTCATTGTGTGTTCCGATGTATGTCTCCTTCCCCCTTGGTGGTTTTGATACCTCAGAATCAGCAACACATCATACACACATATACTTGAAATCTTGTGAGAAAGAACAAAATTGGCTCAAATGTATCCTATGAGAATCAACTGCTACATAAACTCTCTCTGACCATCTTTACCAACCCTTATGTAGGCAATTTGAAGTAACCACTGATGGAGCAAACCCGATATACCAAAATTGAAGCTGAAGTAGAATTCTATGTTCTTATGACTTAAGCTTGCACTAATGTTGGAAGAACGGTGTAGAGAATTTATGCTCCAAGCAAATCTCTAAGTACTCAATACTCAACCAAACTATGAGACATTAACACCTCTTGCGATTATCCACAACGCCATATGCGTGTGACACTAGGTACTACAACGTAACTCCTTTAAGTGATAGTTAACCAGGTCTTCAACCTTCCACCCCGACTACTGGTAACTAAATAAACCAATACTTCAACTTAAATCTTAAGCATGAGCAAGTTATCATTGAAAGTCATGCATCCAACCAACCCCGACTTCAAGATAAAATAAGAACACGCCTTTGTGAAAGTCAACTTCAATCTCAAATAAGTGATACCTGATCAACTCCGTAGTCACAAATAGTGTCAAATGCCCAACAAGTGAATGAACCCTTGGCCCAACATGTGAATAGAAATACAATCTAATGTACGTCGATCCACTAAATGACTGAATGAGCATGAGAAAATATAGAGAATGTTGATGAGAATGGTCATTCACAAGATAATTTCTCTTCAACCGAAGATAAAGTGCACTGAAGTGTACGCCTTTCTTTTCTATGAGGAGCGAGGCCTAAAGTGTTGCATGCAGACGCCATTTTGTTGACATTGAGGATCGAGGCTTGAACTGATGTGTTCAAACGTCATCTTACATGTTCATCAAAGTTGAGTTTCTTGAACCCCTAATATATGTGATATCAGTCTTTTCGGCAACTGAACTCTGAATCTTTCCTTAATAGGAGTGATTGATGTACCTGCATTTAAGTAAAGACTACCTGCACTAACATTAAGAGTTTGTTCGCATTTATATGGGTTAGTGATATCAGCATCTAAACCATTTGGGGTTTCTCTGTCAACCTTGGTTTTGCACTCAGAGAACATTTTCTTAGTAGGTATCCATCTAAGACCAGCAATCTTAAAAATTTTACCCATCGGTACACACCTAAGATAAGATCTAAGAGTGTTTGATTTCCCATGCACAGTGAAAGACTTGTTGAGATAAGACCTTTGTCCTATAGCAATCTGCCTACCAGGTTTCTGATTATAACTCTTTGATTCTACAAAATTGTTGTTGTTTCTAGCCTTAGGGGATTGAACCTTAGCACGAGCATTCACTTACTTCAGGAATTTTGTTACACAATTATCATGATTTGCATTAAAAACACATTTCTGACAAGTCGAGCAAACACAGTGTTTGGAATCAGAAAAAGATCTAGAATTCTTAAAGTGATCTGCTACGGGAATCGCTTTAATCGATACGCAACTGCTCTTAGAAACAGGCAAATTCCTAGTCTTTTCATGTGTGTTTTTCTTAGCATCCTCTAGGTTGTGATTTTGAACAATGTCTTTATGTCTAACATGTTCCTTTGGTGTCACAAATGACACACTCTTTGAACTAATCCTAGAAGAACAAGAAGCACTCATATGATGAGGTTTTGCAAAAACATATTCCTTTTCATTTGGTCTAGACTGTGAAGTGACTTGTTTTAACAAAACTTGTTTCGCATCAACTTGGGAGGCAAATCGTGTTTTTGAGAATTTTGGTCGTTCAGATCTAAACGCAGTCGGTTGTCTAAAACTGATTGGTTTCTAAGTGGTTGAGCAACTGGTTTCCCCAAGATTGATGGTTTTGCAAACTTAGTGTTCACACTACTTCCTGTTAATTTTTTTACCTCATTTTTTAATGCTGTAATTGTGAAACTGTTTTTCTAAAGTTGAGCTTTGAATTCATCATTTTTGGCCATCAAGAAGTTGTTTGTTCTTTAGTCTTAGTTCTTGTTTCTTTGATAGAATCATACAGGTCTATGTAATGCTTTTCCAAAGTCTCATTTTCCTTAAATAATTTAGCCACATTAAGTTACAATTCGATGTTTCTTGTTGCAATTGCATCAATGTCATGTTTAACCTTGGCTTCATTACTTTTCTCATGCATATTAATTCATTTTTTCAAAATGTTGATCGTTGAGTTTTTGGCTTGTAGCTGAGCTTTCAAAGTGTTATTTCAAAAAATTCACGAAATTTAGGAAATTCCGGATTCTTACATGGTTTGTTAGTTTGAAAACTTTCCTCCTTATGTTGTATTGCGATTTCAAGTGAAATGCAATGTGTTTCAAGTTGTGAGAATATGTTTGAAAGTTCATTATAAACTTCTTTTTCGACCATATCATTTGTTTTGAAAAACTCAGCCTTAAGCAAAGAACTTTTCACTTGATCATGCTCAGCATCCTGGTCAATATCTCCTCCCTTATGCTCATATTTGTTGAATCAGGAGTAGTATTGCTAGCAACCTTTTTCAACCGATATGTGTCATAAATAGGTTCAAGTTGATCATTATGTTTTTGTTCATTAGCAAGGACAGCATGTTGAACAGTCAAATGTACCTCAGCAAATGGCACTTGGTCATTTACTGGTCTGATATATGCATCCACAATATGTGTGCTATAAGTCCCTGAACTGCTGCATGTATCATTCTTATCATGAGCATCTACCTCTGATTTAGAAGATGCGGGTTCTCTGTCCTCGTTGGAGGTTTCTGCAACATCTTGTTCTTGCTTCTTTTCACCAGCTTTAGTGCTTGTTGAATCATTGGTCACTATCTCAGAAAGGTCGGTAACTCTTTCCTCTATGGATTTATCTACAGCTTTTCATTCCATTATTGAATAACCAATCCCTATTTTAGAGGCAATAGCATTGGATTCCTCCATAGAGCTTTTAGCAGGAATTTCTTGTTCTTCAACCATTGGAGTAATATCAATGGCACATTCCTTTGTTGAATCCTTAGCTTCGGTCACTTCCGTTATCACATCCTATTTTAAATCGACGCCACTAGAATGTGTGGCATCCCCTTCCTCACCGGGGCCTTTAGTAACCTGTACTTCATCAGCAACTGGAACAACAACACTATCTCCACATTCCATTATTGAGTCAACTACTTTTGTTGTCTCCAATTTCTCATCCCTCGGTTCTTCGACCTTAATAGGATCTTTGTCATCTCCCCCACCTGATACTTCAGCAACAATATCTGGTTCTTTAACACCAGTTGTAACAACTTCAATTTCATTTACTTCAACATTGACCTCATCAGCCTTCACAATCGGGTGACTTGTTTCTTCTATTTTCCCAGCATCTGCAGAGAGATCATGCTTGCTCCCTTCACTTTGACCACTACATATTGTAACAACTAAGATAGCATCCAATGCTTTACTCATATCAACCTTAATCTCTCTTGATTGCAACTGACTCTCATTCATCTCGATGTCATACTTGAGTTTGTGTTGTGCTTTCTCCTCAATGTGCTTCTTAACATTACCCATGTGTTGGAGAATTGTTTTTCTGAACATGCTAACTTCCATTCCAGTGTAATTAGCAAAGCACATTTATGTCTTTTGATATTCATAATCCCAAGTGTATTGAGAGTTGATGAATGATTGAAGTTGTTTGCTGATCACTTGAAGTGCATCCATGGATCCAATTTCTTGAAATTCTTCTTTATTAAGTTGTTTTTCAAGTTGCTCTAAGTTAAAGAACAATGTGCCTGTGAATGTCTGTACATCTTGACTTAAGAGTGACGCAAACGCTCGTTCAAATCCTCCCTTGGATTCAGGTCCTTCTAAAAGTACCTTGAGATGTGAATGAAGTAGCCGAAAATATTCCATGCAACTATCCTTTATATTATCTTGCAATAGTTGTACTTGATGCAACTCTCTCTCTTGTGAATTCGAGCACAAAGATTCCACATTAGCATTATCCGACTCAAACACGTTTATCAGTTGTACATTGTTGGGAATTTTTTGTTCATCGATCATGTCGTGCAATTTGAGTACCTGAGCTATGACTGAATCCGAAGTGTTTGACATGATATGAATGTGCACGGGATTTTACAATTCTATGATTTAAACCGAGAAATAGAATCTTTCGCGGAAAATTACAAAATCAAGAAGAAACCGTGAGCCAATGATAATTGATATGTGTTATGATAACTTTTGAATCGGTACAATGATTAGTGATTGTGTTTTAAACGTGATTATCGTTTCATAGACTAGGTGATATGTTGTTTAGTTGTGATTTGGTTTGGTTGATGCACGTTGTTATAGTGAGATTTTGGTCTAAAACTTAAAAACGTCGATAACTTCCTTTTCGAGGGTATTTGGGCCTCGAAAATTTCGTTAAACGACATTGTGGTGTAGGGCTGAGCATCAAAGGTCCAAAACCGAACCGGACCGACAAAACCGACCGAACCGACAAAAACCGAGCCGAACCGACAGCCCGTCGGTTCGGTTTCGGTTTCACGTTCGGTTCGGTTCGACCCAAAACCGACAAAAACACACCTAAATACACATAAACCGAACCGAACCGACGGCCCGACACAAAACCGAACCGGACCGACGGCCCGTCGGTTCGGTTTCGGTTTAGGCTTTTCATGATTTTTGGTTTTCGGTTTTGTCGGTTCGGGTCGGTTCGGTTCGGTTCGGTTCTGGCCAGATGCTCAGCCCTGTTGTGGTGTAACCTCACAATATTGAGGCTATTCCGGTCATTTTGACAGGTATTTCACTGAAAACAGAGTTACGGTTCAAAAATTATGGCCGTTTGAAGTTTTTGACGTAAAAAGTCAACTTGGTCAAACTGCAAGTAGTCAAACCGCAACCTGTGATAGACAAACGGCAGGACACAAAACTCAATGTCTTGAGGCAAACCGCAATGTCCAAAACACAGAAGCAAACCGCATAAGTCAAACCGAAGTCTTCTTGATGCAAAACGCAAGACCAAACCGCAATTCTCAAATCGCAATGGTCAAACCGCAGAACCAAAACGCAATAGTCTTGAGCAAACCGCAGAGGCAAAACGCAATGACCAAACCGCATTACCAAAAAGAAAAGGTCAAACCGCAAGGCTGGTCAAACCGCAAGAGACATACCGTAGTGATCAAAACTCAATCCTTCTAGGCAAACCGCATGGTCAAAAAGGAGAGACCAAACCGCCATAGCAAATCGCATGTCACTTTCACCCAGTTTTGTCTTTTTCCCTTTTCAGCTACTAACCAAAATGCAGTACCAAATCTCAATGAAGAACAACCCTTCTAGACACAACACGCAGCCAAGAAAATTACATCAATCTTCCAAGAAAACCACCAGATAAACCGTAGATCACTAAGAAACGATGCTAAAGATTATTGTGAACACGAAAGTACATACTTACAACAATTCTAACGATACACAAGGCTCAAACTACGAATTATGTTGTTATACTTATTCGAATAAAAAAAAACAAGACAACAACAACCACGAATCCAAGCACTCACAATCTAGCTAATTAAACCATGGATCTTGATACAATTTTTTAATATATTGATTTTCATAACACACTCTTGGATTTGATGTTTGGTAAATTTTAGAGAGAGAAATAAAGAGAGAATGGGAGTTCTAGAGAGAGAAAGTGAAAGAGAAATGATTGTAATATTAGAAGCTCCAACCCTTTCACTTAGAGTGAAAGGGTATTTATAGTACTTCCAAAAACGCCCCTACTTGGGCTGTATAGTGGGCTGACAGTAGGTAAAGACTCGACCCGACTCCACCGTGATATGATAACTTAACGTTTACTAATAAGACTACGACCTAATTAATGCTAGATGATACTCGGGGTGACCGAGTCTTTAATATGGATTTTCGTAATCCTAACAGTATGTCACTTTATCGCCACATCACCCCTCCCCATAACACACAAATAACTAAAACACCCCTCCTCCATAACACATCACCTATATGTCCTACAAAATACCCCACCAAATATACCCACTCACCCACAATACAAAAAAGCAAATAGATAGATAAATAAATAAAATAAAAGAACACAAGAATGCAAATGGCGTGAGCCATTGCATTGGCTCAAAACCAATGGCACAAATTTGGCAAAAAGCTTTGGTACCATGGCAAAATTTTGGCACCAAAAAATTTGCATTTTACATGCCAATGGCACACCATACCGTGCCCTCTAATGATATTTTGGTTAAGTGTTTGTGTAATAATATTTTGGTTAATTGTTTTGTGTAATGTTTTGTATAACGAAAATATCACTATACCTATCTACCACTATAAATTTATGTTGCTATGCACGAGTATTTGGTTAGTTAATAATATAGGATGGTTCACGAACCTTGAAAATTTGGAGGCATAGCTATTGTCGTTTTATCTTAACTACATATAAAGAGAAATTAGTAAACCTTGAAAGTGAAAACTTGAAATTGGTCAAACCTTGAAATTGGCATTTTGAAAGTGAGAAACTAGACGGAATTTGGCATTTGAAAAGAAATGTCATTTTGGAAAGTATTCATAACTAGGAAGATATTGATTGGTGTAACACCTTCCAAACGCTGGACATTGATTGAAAGGATAAGAAAGTTGACATATTCTATGTTAGGAAACGATTTCTAAACCATTGCTTGACAAAAATTTTCGATTTCGAACAAATATATTTCAAACGTAGTAACACACACACCACATATTTTATTTTTTTGGCATAATTTCATGTTTATTTTTTTTATTCTCTCTACACTTTAGTTTTCTAACCTAAAGCACACCACTTCTCTCTAACTAAAAAACAGCGGCCGCCGCCATCATAACCTTATCTCCGCCACCATCTACCGAAATGGCCACCATATTTTGATGGTTTGGGTAGTTTTAAGTAGCCGGGGCTGAGTTTTTGGTAGTTGTTAGTGGTTTCGGTAATCCATAGTCACCATCAACGAAACAGCCAACACCTTTGGAAACCCACTACCGAGACCCGACACCACTGAAGGTTTTGCTGGAAAATGATATTTGGTATTCATAGTGCTGGTCAATGTTGTTTGCAGAAATCATATCTTTGGTTATTTGAAAAGTTGCTGCACTAGAGTATTAGATAAGCTTAGCTTGGCATGGCAACATGATTTTGGTTCGAGCCTCTCTATTTGTTGTTCCCCGTTCACTATCGTTTAAAACAGTTTAAATGTATAAAACAAGTTAATAGTGAACTATGACTGAAATTAACATAAGTAAAACACACAGAGTAATTTTCAACATCATATTTTTTTATTAGAAATAAATCAACAAAGAATACGTTACCCAAGTACTTGCGGAATAGTACTTGGGATTGAAATGACAAAGTTGGGTGACTCATCTCTAAGCTCAGGCTAAGTCTGAGCACAACTCTTAGAGCTCACTGAGCTATCTCAGGAACTAAGTTGTATTTGGAGGAGTGAAAAGATGGCTTGCGTGTATGTGTGTTTTTACAATTCACAAGCTTAATCTTTTCACTCCATCTCTTATGCTATTTATACATGTATGAGATTTAACTCTTTCCTAAGTGACAAAAGCGACATCATACGAGAAGACAAAATACGATGTATTTTGTCTCATTTTAAAGACTATTCTAAGTAAAAGACAAGGCTGCTTTCCATAACTCAATGATGACACTGAGCTTGTAAGTTAGCCATTCAGGGAAAGTTGACTTATGTTGATAAGGACTTCTTCTTATCTGATTCAAACTTCTCCCGCCTTGTCCCGCTCTTTCTTCAGTCTATTTATCCTTCAGTCTTCTACTTCAGTTTGTCTTGATGTAAGAGTTGGAGTAGTCTTAGGGATTCAGTGAGTTATTGTCATCACTCACTGAATCCATCATCTTCTTCTTGACTCAGTCTTTACCCTTTAAGTTCCGCCTTACTGAGTGGAGAGACTTCTTCTATGCCTCGTACTAAGTATCCCGAAGATGACTCACTGAGAGGCTATGCACTCGGTGACCTGATTAGTGTTTAACGGACTAAACACTTGGGCTATTTTCTATTCAAATCCTAGATTAAGGGGTTTGGGTATTTACTGAACCCAACAGTCTCCCCTATTTGGATATACAAATAGCCTAAGTGGTTGATCAATGTAAGTGAGCAAATGGCTTCTTCCTACACTGAATGTACTAATGAATACAATAAGGAACACTGAATATTTTAACAAAACATACATCGTTTATTAATCAAATTACAAAGGTTCCTATCACTAGTACAAAAGATAAATCAAAATGATGTCAGTTGAGATGGATCCCCAGTGCTTCAAGCTTAGGTTTCTTTTTGAGGAGTGTTTCTTTGTCAGGGTGCTCTCTTATCTTGGCATTCAGGTCTTGGCAGAACCTGATGTTTGCTGGGGTTTGGATTTGAGAGGCCACTGGTATGTAGCTCAGCATTGCAGCTACACCAGCCTGATCAATATCACTCCATCTTTGAAAAGCAGGGTTTCTATAGACATCAATGTGGAATAGCCCTCTTTCAGGCTTCTCTATCACTAGACAGTTTACAAATTTCACACCTTTAGGCAGCTCCCTGTTTCATTCTAATCCAGGCACTTTGATTTCAGGTTGGAACTCAACTCTCTTCCTTTTGCCAGTGGATGATTGTGGTTGAGATCCTTGAGGTGCAGTTAAGGCGGGCTGAATTCCCAGTTGGGCTGGACAATCCCTCAGTCTTTCATATCTTTTACTAAGCATCTTCATCAGATCCTTAACCACCGCGTTTTTCTTCTTTTCAATAATTGGACCAAGTTCATCGAGTTCAGTGATCCCGAAGTCAGTGAATTTGAGAGGATCATGAACTTCGAAGTGTCTTTTATCATCCCCTCTGTAAACCTTCATGGCCAGAGGTTTGGTATTGGGGATGATTCTGACATCTGTGATCTTTTCAGGAAGCCTTCGGCTTGTCATTGTCCAGTTGTAATGCTCAATTCTGCTTTGCCTGAGAGCTTCAGTTTTCTTCTTCTTTTCTTCCAACTGTTTTCTCATTGCGGTCATCCGAGCGGCTGAGCTTCCTTGAACTTTTGTCATGCCTGGACCTTTTGGAGCTTGCTTGGATCTAATCTCATGTTTTCAGCTTCTTCGACGACAACCTTTGCCGTGCTTCTCTTTCCTTTTCTCTTCCTCAGCTAGTTTCAATCTTCTTTCTTCTTTAGCAAGATGTTTACTCAGATGTTGTGGTGTGAGCAGGTATTCAGTGTCGCCGATTTTATAGGGAATCTTCTCAGGGCTCATGGTTTCCATAATGCCTTTGCCTTTGTCCTGGCCTAAGGAAGATGATGCAACTAAGGGTGGTGGTGTTGTTGTTATTGGTGTGATTACTGTCAGTGTTGTTATTGTTGATGTTGTTGGTGGGATTGATGAGATAGGTGTTGCTGAGACTGGTGGTGATGATGAGATTTGAGCCACTGATGTTGATAGTGTTGGCTCCCCTCGGTGTGAGAAAGAGGTTCTTCACAATATTCTCCCCTCAACTGTTGCCGGAGCTTCAGTGAGGGCAATAGTTGGAGTTGGTGCTGAGGGGGATGGAGCTACTTGACCCTTGAAGGCCTGATAAATTTCAGAGATCATAGCCTTAATGTCCGAAGTGTCGCTTTGAATACCAGTGACCTTTGTTTCCAAATTAGCCTGAGAAACTTCCAGAGCTGTCATTCTGGGCCCAAGATTCCAGGCCAGAGATGAGGATGCCTGAGCCAAAGTAGCCACCTGCGTATTCAAAGAGTCCAATGTAGCTTGAAGAGACTGGATTGAGGATGGAAGACCCTGAACAATTGTAGACTTGAGCATATTGAGCAGTTCAATGAGGTTTGAGGATTGTTTTAGGTACACCTCAGTAGCCTCCAGCACTTTAGAGTTGAGTGATGTGTCTTCTTTGACAAACTCCCTGATTTCATCTATCGTGGTACCTACACCCTGAAGATGCCTGAGGAATTTAGCCATGTTTTCATCCATCGTGAATGTTGTCATACATCGATCCTGTGCTCATGAACATTTTCATCAAAGCCATGTACCTCAGACTTTAGATCAGCATAACTCGCAGCATCGGTGTGTTGTTCCCACAATGTGTCAGTGACCCCAGAATATAACCTTCATGAAGCCTTGGTGATCCACTGAATGATCTGTCTTTCAGTAAGTGGGAGAACATTATCAAATCTCTCAAATTCATCAGTGGAGGAAGAGGAGTCATCATTGTCAGGCTGGACTGGTGATTCAGTATGCTCCTGTGGATCAGGCTGAGGTCCTTGTTCAGCTTGAACCTCAGCATCCACGTCTTCCCCAGCTAATAAAACATCATCATCAGTTTCAGCAAGCTCATCTTCAGAAAATAATATCCTGACATCGCAACAGCTTAACCAGGGGTTGGTGATGGGTTCCATATCGGCGGTGGTATGTTTCCCTTTGAGTCTTTGTCCCGTTGACCCCTCGGACACGGTGGGCGTTTCCGTGCCTTCGCTGGAGTCAGGATAGGTTGTGGGTTCCGTATCGGCGGGTTGTTTCTTTCCCTCCGAGTCTTTGTCCCCGTGACCCACGAGACACTGGTGGGCGTTTCCCTGCCTTTAGCGAGTCGTGATAGTTGTATCCCTATCGGGGTTGTTAGATTCCCTCCGAGTCTTTGGGATCGATCAATGTGCCCTCAGACAAAGGCTTGGATTTGCTAATGTCATCACTGGGCGTTGTGGAAGGTGCTCCCCTACCAGTGGGTTGTATGTTTCCCTCTGGATCTTGGGGAGTAGTGGTTGTGACCAAGGGCACTGACTGTGATGTATCAGTGTCCTTCGTTGTCACAGGGATGGATGTTTCCTGATCAGTGGGTGTCTTTTTAGTCTCGTGCCTTTTGTGCCTTTTAGGCGTGTTCTGAAGCCTCGGGCCCAGGACTTAGGTTTAGTCTTAGTCCCAGTCTAAGACTTCCCCTTTCTCTTTTTAGGAGCAGGGTTTGGAGACACTGATCCCTCCTGGTTGTTTACAGCAACCATATGGGTCGTCAATTCAATAGGAGTGACAAGGGATGGGTCTTTTTGAAAATTTGATTGGCTCAGGAAGCCTGGTAAAGCACCAAATTTTTCTTCCTGGGGGTAGTTTGAACCCCGTAACACTTGAAAAGCACAAGAGACAAACCTAGGATACGAAACGTATTTCGTCCTAGTTTTGCTCAGTAGCTTGGTTACGAGATCACTGTAAATGATCTCCCCTATGTCGACAGTGACCCCATTCATTAAGCAGTATGTCATCATCAACTGAATAGAGTTAACTTGTTCAGTGGATGAGTGGTTCCCGCCGAGGACCTGAATCACAAAAGTGAATAGGATCCTCCAAGCCACGGGAAATGAGCTTTTAGTGACTGGGGTCTTGTCCAAAAAGGTTTGATCTAAAACAATTTGTTTTAACCCATCCTTCACTGTGGAGGGTTCAGGATGGGCGACATAAACTCCTTTATTGTAATCCAACCCTGTTGAAGTGCAAAACGTTTTGTAATCCAGGGTGAATTGTTGTTGCCCCCCATGAAGACTGAATCTGATGAGATATTCCCTGAGAGGTCTGAGGTTGTTCTCATCAGTGGAGGGTGTCGGGTCATAGGCCTTGGTCATTGCCCAAAATTCCCTAAGGAGATTTTGGTAAACAATGGAGGGACACTGAATAAAGGCCGTTTTCAGTGGGAAATTAAACAAAATTTTCATAATGTCTTTGTAGACTGGGACAGTTTCAGGGTATTCAAAGTTGCCTATGACATTATTTGTTTTAAATTCAACATTTGTAAGATCCCCTACCCACTGAGAAGCAAACTGGAGAGATTGAGTTCTAGCCATTTCCATTTGAAATATTTTAGGGTTTTGAAAGTATTTTTTTTTACTATAATAACCAAAGTTTTGTTTTGATCTCTCAAGTTTGTGATGAAAAACTTTTGTAAATGTTTACAAGAAGGGTTTTCCAAAAGAGGTTTTAAGAGTTTTTGAGCACACACAAATGTTTTTGAGTTTTAGAAATAATTTTGACAGAGTTTTGTTGTAGAAAAAGATTTGTGTGTGTTTGTTTGTGTTGGAAGAGGGTATTTATAGAGTGGTAAGAGGGGTGATTTATGCATAATTGGGAATATTAAGAGTCGGTTTTTGAAAAACGTTTGAATTTCCACATTTAATGCTACCACTCCATTACCCGCAGTAAAATCCCGTTTTTCAAGGGAACAGTTGCAGTGCACAGTAAAAGTGCACTTTTGCAGAGAAAATATCAATTTGATATTCTTGTGAGAGGAGGCATTAAATGCCAAGTGGGATGACAGTAAGACAAAGAGACATATATTCCTATATTAAATTAGCATAGTTACCAACCTAGGACATTTAAGTAACTGATACTTGGATCATTTAGTTACTCATTCAATGCTCTTTGTCAAAAGTCAGGGACCCTGAATGAGTCTTACTCATTCAGTAAGAGGTTAATTTTGGGTGTTCAGGGAGGATGGACCAATTCAGAGAACTTACTGAGATTGGTTTTCAGATACTTGACTTTCAATGTCAAGCATTCCCAATTCAACTTTCTCCGAAGGTAGGTTCATCAAAGGGTTTGGTGAAGATATCAACCAGTTGATATTCAGTAGGGATGAAATGAAGTTCTATGTCTCCTTTCATTATGTGATCCCGATGAAGTGATATCGATATCTATGTGTTTGGTTCTTTGGTGGAGGGCAGGGGTTGTTGGAGATTGCAATAGCTTGGTGTTATCACGAAGATGGGCACCATTTTGTAATGGATGTTATAGTCACCGAGTTGACTTTTCATCCATAATACATTGGCACAACATCCTGCTGTAGCTACATATTGAAACCGGTGACGACATAGCCACGATTGTTGTTTTTAGCACTCCAACAAACCAGTTTTCTCAAAGAAATTGACAGGACCACGAGGTACTTTTTCTCGTCCATGTTGCAGCCAGTAATCGAATCGAGTAACCCTTGAGATCAAACCACGAGCATTTTGGATAATAGAGTCCAAGATTTGGGGTTCCCTTGTACTGAGTATTCTTTTGGCTGCAGTGAGATGGGATTCTTTAGGATTGGGTGATATCTTGCTATTAGGCGTCGAGAATGGATGTCTTGTCTAGAAGCGATTAGATACATCGGTGATCCAACAATCCCTCTGAAATGAGTTTGATTGATTTGCGGTGAGATCGTCCAAGGTTGTTAGGTGGGACCATTGGAGTCTTCACGAGGCACGTGAGATATCTCATATTTCTTCAAGAGATTTCGGTGTATTTCTCTTGGTGATGGATATTCCTTTATCGGTTTGCCGATTTCTAGTCCAAGGAAGTATGTGAGTTCACCCATCATGCTCATTTCAAACTTCTTTGTCATCAGTTTTCAAACTGTTTGCAGAGTTTGTAGTTTGTTGAGCCAAAAATGATGTCATCAACATAAACTTGGACCAAGATATCACATCTGTTGAGTTCTATAGACAAAGCGGTGTGTTTTCTATCTTTTCTCTGACAAACTTGTTTTGTATCAGGAAGGCTGAGAGAGTTTCATACCATACCCTTGGAGCTTGTTTAAGTCCATAAAGGGCTTTGTCAAGCTTGCGGACATAGTCGGGAATTCACTACTCTCAAAGCCCGGGGTTGCTTGAACATACACATCTTACTTGAGATCACCATTTAAGAATGCACTTTTAACATCCATTTGGTAGACCCGGAAGTTCATGTATGTTGCATATGCAAGGAAGATCCTGATGGCTTCCATTCTTGCAGCAGGAGCAAATGTCTCATCATAGTCAATGCCTTCTTGTTGACTGTAACCTTTGGCTACAAGTCGGGCTTTGTTTTTAATGACGATGCCGTTTTCATCATTTTGTTTCGAAAACCCACTTCATTTCTATGACTACTACATCCTGAGGACATTTGATCAAGGTCATGACTTTGTTTTGTCAAACTGTTGCAGTTCTTCTTGCATGGCTGAACCCGGCTTGGGTGTTTAAGGGCCTCGATGACACTTTTGGGTTCTATATCCGATAGGTAATCGATATAGACATTCATTAGTGAAGCTGTAGTTAGATTATCACCATGCTTCTAGTGAGCATGCCCTCGTGGTTCACCAATAATGTTTACAAGCTCAATGTCCCGAGATCTTGTCCACTTACTTTGTGGTGCCGGATATGAGCTTGAAGATGTCACTGGGAGTTCGATGTGAGTTCAGTGCAAGAGCCACAGGATCATTTAGAACATCTGTAGAGATGTCTTGTTCAGGGTGAGGTTCATGAGTTACAGGTTCCTGATCATTTGAATCAGTGTTTCCTATCCCAGTGAGGGACCGATTATCAATGAACTCACTGATAGTAGGTTGGGGAAGGTTGTGAGGTAAGACATAATATGAGATGTCAGATCGACTTGATATGAGGAATTGAATTGAGTTGTACTCATCGAGGATATCTTGATAAGTTATCAATTCCTATTTCCTCCATCGAGGTGTTGGTGAACCTGATGCTTTCACTTTCATCAAAGGTGACATGAAAGGTTTCCTCAACTTGTTGTCTCCTTGTGTTAAAACCCTGAAGGCTTTGGAGATCAGTGAGTAGCCTAAGAAGTATCCATCATCAGCTTTTGCATCAAACTTTCCTAGATGATCCTTGTGGTTATGAATGAACACAGGACATCCAAACACATGAAAATAGGCTGATGTCGGAAGTATACCTTTGAATATCTCATATGGGGTTTTATTATGTCTTTTGACAATGATTGACTTGTTTTGAGTGTAACAGGCGTTTTGACCGTCAGAAATGCTTTGAGAGGGTTGAGCCATTTAACATAGTTCTAGCAGCCTCAATGAGAGTTCTGTTTTTCCTTTCAGCAACCCCATTTTGTTCAGGGGTGTATGGAGATGAGAAATTTTGAGAAATTCCTTTTTCATCATAGAAACTCTCAAGCTCTTGATTTATGAACTCATTACCATTGTCGATTCGATTTGTTTAACTGTAATGTCATTCGATTTTCAATCTTCCCGATGAATGACATTATTGCCTGACTCTTTTTGGAAAGAAAGTATACCCAAGTGTATCTTGAGAACTCATCAACAATGACAAGTGTATACTTCTCATGCCGGATTGATCTGGGACTGACAGGTCCAAAGAGATCCATGTGCAGGAGGTGAATGCGACTTTTGATGGAGAAATTTTGTTTGGTTTTGAATGATGCTCGTGGTGTTTACCCTTTTCACAGTGCGAGCATGGTTTGTCTTTGCAAAAACCAGGTGATGGTTAGCCAAGGACCTTGTTTTGTTTTGCCAAGTTGTTGAGGTTTTGAAGTTTAAGTGTGAGAGTCTCTTATGCCACTGCCAATTGATAGTTTGGTGGCTTTATCAAAGAGACACGTTCCATCTTGGGAGAGTGTTGACATGTCTAGCACATAAACATCATCTCTCCTAGGAGCTATCAACACAACTTCCTTGTTGGCATTGAAAATGGTACCTTGTTTATCATTGAATTGCACAATGTATTTAGCATCACATAGTTAACTGACACTGATGAGATTGTATTTGAGACCATTGACATAGGCTATTCTAGAGAAAACTATTCCTTTGCAGTTTATTGAACCATAACCTTCAGTGGGACATGATGAGTTATCACCAAATACTACCTTGGGCCCTGGTTCCTTTACATACTTGTGCAGATATTCCTTTACAGCAGTCATGCTTCTTGAGCATCCACTGTCTAGATGCCAAATAGGCTCCCTGGCATGTCTCTGCACAAGTAGTAAACTGAATTAGTTTCTCTTAGTGACCCACTTACTAGTGGGCTTGGGTCTCAAGGTCTCTTTGAAATTTGCAATCGACTCATGGTCAGTGGTTGTGTGCAGTGCTACTACAGGTTTTGCATTTAGAGGCGAGGATGACTCGGTGACTCTGGGTTGTTTGGAATTTCTCCTTGCATGAATGACACTGTCATGTTGGGATGTCTCATGAGTTGGATTACCGCAAATATCACAGCATGTGTTCATGAGACAATCATCCTGATGATGATCATTAAACCCACAATGAGGGCACAGAGGAAAAGGTTTTGCTCTATTCTTGGGAGCAGCTTTGGAGGATGAAGCATACTGATGACCAACTTTGGTATAGTTTGCTTGACTAACATACTGTAGATGGTGCGATCTGTGATCATCCTTTTGCGATCATGCAAAAAGGATTCTATAGCGTTGTCGGTGGTATGGCTAGTGTAATGACACAACTCACACTTTTGTTTGTTTTTGGAGGTTGACTTTGACTTTGAGGAACTGGAGGAAGCTGACTTTCTCTCCTTGATTGGTTCAGGGACCTTTTCAATGGATTCCATTTTTTCAGTAAGCTTCCTCACAAGTTCTCGATTCTTTGAATTTGGTCAAACCGTGGGGACAGAGGATGTTGAAGTCTCAGTAGGAGTAGAATCTTGTTGATTTTGTTTTGTTGGTCTTTTCAGGATGGTTCTACCAAGTCCGGACCTTTCTTTTGGTGAATGAGGATTGAATTGCAGTGGAGTAAGCTCAGAGCTTGGAGTAGCACCGAAGAGGTTTCTGGTGGAAGCGGTGCTTGAGATTACGCTTGACTCACGGATGTGTTCGATACTACTAGGCACATCGGGGAGTCCAAGCATGCTCTTTAGAGCTTGACTTTCGAGCTCTAGAATCCTTCCAATCGAAATTTGGAAGCTTACTCGGGATTAACCCGTTCAATCCAATCACTGGAATTAAGACTAGTCAACATATTTGTAATCATGCCACCAGACACAAATGGCTTGGGAGACTGGTCTTTGTTGAGAGAGTCAGGGAGATGATCTTCATCTATGACTCTCTTCTTGCTACTGGGGCTCCCAAAGCATCAAAGACCCTAGGACTCTTAGCAGTCCAACTATTAAGAATATCATTTGCCTTTTTAAGTTCATCTTGAAGATTCTGATTTCTTTTAATGAGTTCGGTTTTTGAATTTGCAAAGTGACAGCTTCAAGCTTAGCTTGTTTTAAAATAAGCAATTCATCCCTACACTTATTCAATTCAAAACTTAACTTGTTGTACTTAGAAAAAGATGCGTCTTTGCTCTTCTACAAACTTAAGGTCTACATTTAGATAATTCATATAGGATGCCAATCGAGTCATCATCCATAGAAAGTAAAATGTTTACCTTCTTCATTGTGATGTTGACCCATTCCCGTTCCTAGCATGATTCTTGCCAACAGCTAGCTTGTCCTCTTCGAGAGAGCCATCATTACTGCGGCGTGTACCAATTCATCATCGATGAGACGGGCTCTTCATCCCAAAGGTTTCAAAGAACGAGGCCTTTGTTCTTGCCCTGCATAGTTTTAACATTTGTTGTTGTCTCTGAGGGACTAGCCTCAAGCAATGCAAGCTTAGCTTTAGCTTTCTTATACTTGGCTTCATAATCAATGGTTTTGTTATCAGATTTATTTTGAAAATTTTGATGAGACTGATACATTTTTGGTTGAAATTTGCTAAAGCACGAGGTGATTTGAACTTGATGGTTTATAAGAGGGTTTTGAAATTGTTTTAGAAAAACAGTCTTTTGCAAAATGACCCTTTTTGTGACACTTAAAGCATTCAGTGTCCTCATTTGCTTTAGCACTAGAAAAACCTTTGTTTCTTTTTATAAACCTGCGAGAGTTAGCAAGGAGTGCCCTTTCACGAAATTGTGTTCAGTGGTTTAGGTACTCCTCATTTGATCTCTCATCAAGCTCATCATCTGAATTTTCTTGAAAATCTTGAACCACATTGTTAGAGAAGAAAGCGGTTGATATGGGTGCTGAAGTGGTGGTCAGGGACTTCTTGACTTCCTGAGACTTCTTTAAGTCGGGGTATCGTCTGTTGATGAGGTTTTCCTCATAGACAAATTTCCCATAAATCTCGGGAAGCTCAAGATTTTGGATATGATTAGCATTCCTGAGTCCCTGAGAGAAATTCAACCACTTCTCGGGGAGACTGTTGACAAAACCAACATTGATTTCATGTTTGGACAACTTAACACCATCATTTGACAGTTCATTTAAAAGAGGTTTGTACACGGTGTAAGTTTGAGAGAGTGTTTGAGTCCTTAGCCCGAAGGTGTTATACTCAAGTTTCATTATCCTGTTTTCCTTGGTATCAGATGGTCCTTCATGACTATGAACTAGGTCATCCCAGGTTTGCTTAGCTACTACACTTATAACAGACTCCTTAATATCGTCAGGAAGACAAGATATTATGATACTTTTGAGTCTTTGGTCCCGGTTGACCACTCTCCTTTCATCCTGGGTCCACTGAGCTTCAGGTTTGGGCAACCCTTCGGCAGTCTTTGGGACAAATGGACCTTCATTTATACACTTGATATAATAAGGTTCCATCCCAATCAAATAGCAAAGCATTCGCTTTTCCATTTGTTGAATTTGCCAACTTCAAGTCTAGGGGCAACTTTGAATAAGCTCCACCTTTTTTATCGACTAGTTGGGGTACATCAATTTCAGCCATTTAGGATCCTAATTTAAAACTTTTAGAGCGGCCTAAAAACGAGTTTTATAATTAGCCTTGCTCTGATACCACTTGTTGTTCCCGTTCACTATCGTTTAAAACAGTTTAAATGTATAAAACAAGTTAATAGTAAACTATGACTGAAATTAACATAAGTAAAACACACAGAGTAATTTTCAACATCATATTCTTATTAGAAATAAATCAACAAAGAATACGTTACCCAAGTACTTGCGGAATAGTACTTGGGATTGAAATGACAAAGTTGGGTGACTCCTCTCTAAGCTCAGGCTAAGTCTGAGCACAACTCTTAGAGCTCACAGAGCTATCTCATGAACTAAGTTGTATTTGGAGGAGTGAAAAGATGGCTTGCGTGTATGTGTGTTTTACAATTCACAAGCTTAATCTTTTCACTCCATCTCTTATGCTATTTATACATGTATGAGATTTAACTCTTTCCTAAGTGACAAAATGACATCATAGAAGACAAAATCTTGATGTATTTTGTCTCTGTTTACAAAGACTATTCTAAGTAAAAGACAAGGTCGCTTTCCATAACTTCGGTGATGACACCGAGCTTGTAAGTTAGCCATTCAGGGAAAGTTGACTTATGTTGATAAGGACTTCTTCTTATCCGATTCAAACTTCTCCCGCCTTGTCCGCTCTTTCTTGATCTATTTATCCTTGATCTTCTACTTGATTTGTCTTGATGTAAGAGTTGGAGAGGAATCTTAGGGATTCAGTGAGTTATTGTCATCACTCACTGAATCCATCATCTTCTTCTTGACTCGGTCTTCACCCTTTAAGTTCCGCTTCTTGAGTGGAGAGACTTTTTCTATGCCTCGTACTGAGTATCCCGAAGATGACTCACTGAGAGGCTATGCACTCAGTGACCTGATTAGTGTTTAACGGACTAAACACTTGGGCTATTTTCTATTCAAATCCTAGATTAAGGAGTTTTGGTATTTACTGAACCCAACACTATTTGCATAGTGGTGATAATGACATGCACGGTGCTTTTTTACTGTGCATTGAAGCTGGATAAGCTTGGCTTAGCATTATAACATGTCATTGGCGAATAATTTGTTCAATTAAATCATTGGCTTTTGTTCACGAGTTAACAAAATTAGACTTGTTAGTGTTTCCTATAGCACATGAACTCACAAGCGTGATAAATAGTTTTAAAAATCAAGTCCCATGACTTGTAAACGAGGCTAGCAAGATGTATATATTTTTAAATTTTCAGAAAACCTCAACCTGAACCTGATTATTTAAATTATCAGGCCAGCTATGTCAACACTAACCTGTTTACATATAACCCGGGTTAAATGGGTTAAACGTATATATATTTGAGTTAGCGGGTTAAATATGTTACACGGGTTGAATGGGCTAAACGAGTTTTGGATTGACCCATTTAACCCGTTTTATATACAAAAGTAGGCACATTACATGAGTTAAAAAGGTTAAACGGGTTTGCAGGTCGGCCCACTTAACCCATTTAACCCGTATAATAAACTATAAATACTTTCTAATTTAACAAAAATTTTTAAACGGGTTGGCGGGTCGACTCGTTTAATTTATTCCCAACACAACCCGACACCTGTTTAATAAACAGGTTTGTTGGGTAGACCCAAACCTCAACCGAAATCTATTATAGACTCAACCCGAACCTGTTAATTTTCTATCGGTTTCAGGTCGGGTTTCGTATCGGTTCAAAAATTACCATTTTTATCTGCCGTTATAAAATCCCGTTGCTATGTATGGATACTCGTCTAGTTATATATATGTATAGTATTCGAAGCATTAAAAAGTTTAATAACATTATGTGATGACAAACTAAAATATTTATGATTTACTCTATTTTATTCTCTGAACTTCTAAAAGAATGTGAGAAAACTATGTACTCATGAGAAAAGTTTAATGTATTTTCAAAAATCTTTCTTCACCCAATAAACTGATACTAGCTATCCAGTTTCTAATCAAACTAAAAAAGCCTACTTTTATCTCTATTTTTTTCTTTAAATTTTATATTTTACGAACCGTTAATCGTTACGCGAAAAGAATCATACCACCACGATGAAAATTAAATCATCTTTTTATAGAAGAGCACTTATATACTTTCGACAAACTCTTTTTTCCGACTTTTTTATGGTGTTGAAATTTATGTCTGAAAAAATCACATGTGATTTTTATTTTAACATCACATGTAATTTTATGAAATCACATGTGATTTGTGAAATCACATATATTTCTTAACATACAAATCACATGTGATTTTTGTAGACACAAATTTTAATATTAAAACTAAACTTGAAAAACAATTTGTCGAAAATATATCGAAGTGCCCTGAAAGTTAAAAATATTCCCGTCGCGATTTTTTTTCGATAAACGATCTACCATTTGCAAGATATTTTATTTTCATAATAAAGGTGGAAAGTGGTTTATTTTAGTTTTGATGAAAATATATGACAATAATTGGTTCATTAGTTTTATAAAGTATATGAAGTATATATTGATCTCAACTCATGTACCCATAACAAAGTGCGGTTATTACAAACATTGTTACTATCATATATAATAGTAACGGAAACTAAATATCTTACAATATAATCTATCTTAAATGTTTTCTGCATGATGTGAATTCACAATCATTTACTTGAGAAATTTTGCACACAAAATAAATACCATTAGAGCAGTCAAAGAAGCCTTTGGTAGATTAAGACATGGGTTAAAAAATATTTCATATTAATTTCCAACTGCACACATAGTTCTTAGACTACCCATAAGAAGAGAGCACCACAACCAACTTTATCATCGTTACCTCAGCGCATATCAACTTTTTCACTCTACAATAAACTTAATCACCAACTTAGTGTAATAAGACAATCAACTTCACCACAAACTTCTATTTTTTTTACTTTCAATTTTTTAAACACTAAAATTAAAATTTCATTATTAATTAAAAACATTACATTAATAATTCAAATAAAATAAAAAATTTTACAATAAAAAATAAAAACTTAAACCTAAATTTTATTTCTTCTTGACTTGTTGCTACATCTTCAAGATTGTTCATCGTTGTCTTCCAGTCAAATGGTTTTTGAGAATATGATAGAACAAGATGTATTTTTCTGTTGTTTTCTTGTTGAAAGTTTGACGTTGTAGCTCAATTTCTTCTTGCCTGTTTTGAAACTTATTTTCTTCCATTTCTATTTCTTTGCTGCTTCATCTCAAAAAAGAGTATCGGTCTTCCTTCTTTTTGGAAAATAGAACCGAGTGGATGTTTATTCATTTATCGACTAACATATCAAAAATGGTGTGGGGGGAAACAACTGACGATTCTAATTGAACGAACGAGGATGACGTTTCTTCTTAGCTTTGTCCCTGCACATTGGTCGAACATCCCGAACCTCTCCCTTATCTAAATCATTTGGTTCATTGTTGAGATTAAAACCACTATGCGTAGAGTCTGATGTGTGTTAATGAGATGGTTTCCGATGTCTTTGATTTTTTGTTTGTAGCGGCTTTGGTTTTGTAAAATTTTGGCTATCCTATCTTTTGCCAATTTTTATGTTTTCTCAAAAGTTTTCATGGCTCAATAATTGTGAAGTTTTAACCATACGTCATACTATATTCAGATTTTGCATATCGGACACCCTTTGGTCATTTAAACCACTATGGTTCCTCTTTTTACATTATCGTAATTCGCGGAAAACTAACCAACTATAAGAAGAATATGCGATTTCCATTTGTAGTTGAGGGCATCGTAGCCTTTTCTCGATTCCTCCGTTTACCTCAAAGTATGTTGATACCTCCGTCCAAAACTCATAACTCTTTTGAGCATTCCCTTTGAAACTATTTTTGAACGTATTAATCCAAGATTTACACAAAGCTAACTCTTCCTTTTGGGTCCATGGAACTCTAGCGTCTTATTTTGTAACCATCTTGCCTTTTTGACGTATTTTTTACACATTCTTTTTATGATTGTCACATTTTCGTCGGGAGAGTTGTCTTGAACAGGTTCGGAAGCACCCAAAGCTTGAGCCGGAGAATAATGTTGATTGCCTAACGGATCTAAATCTTCTACCTCATCAATATTAAAAGGGTGAATCAGAGAATAATGTTGAGAACTTTGATATTAATACATTGGTGGTGATGATGAATCGCCGAAGATTTGTGGACGATACAAATTGCGTTGTTGTTATTGTTGTTGGTTAAACGGAGGTACGAACGAATTGTTTAGGTAAATAGGTTTTTGTTGTGGTTTGTATACAAAACTTGTGGGTTGAAAATTAACGGTTGGTGAGTGACCCAAACGAAAATTAAAATTGGGTGTTGAAACATTTTGTTGGCGTCGTATTTTAAGTGTTTTGGTTTTGGGAGGTTTTTTAGACATCGTTTTTAGATGAGAAGATTAAAGTGTATAAATAAAGAATGTGTCTGAAATTGTGAATATAAATGAACGAGTACTTAAGTATCTAATAAGAAAAAATCATATAAATTTTTAAAGAATTATTTTAAATTAATGCCAAACGTCAGTAAATGAACCGTTGGTTTATTTTCGTGCACTCAAGACGCTCCTCAACTTGGACGGGGGCAAGATTGAGTCTTGCAAATTCCGGCTTGAAGATGCGTCTAGAAGGAGGGGAGAGGAGGCAGGTAAGGGTAATAAGGTCGTTGCATCCTCATTGAGGCAAGACCGGGTCGTTGCAGCCTCATTTGAGGCAAAAACGGGTCGTGGGACCCTTATTATGGGTCGTCTAATAAATTTGATTACGGTGACGACATTAATTTCCCTAATTCCCCTCGTTGTGCCTTATGTTTCAATAGTGTCGTTCCATCTAGAAAAACAATTATGAAATCTAGAAAATATCAAAAATAAGAATTAAAGAGATTGATATAGACTAGTTGGATATCCGCACATAGCCTTTATTTATTTTGATCGGGAATTTTTTTTTCATCTAATTTAGTCATTTTTATGTTCCAAATAGATTAGAATTTTTTTCTATTTTTTATTTCGTAGATTAATGCTTTGATTTAAGAATTTTTTTTTATTCTGATTGTATCTACATACCCCTTTTTCTATTTGGGTTGCTAACTCAACGGTAGAGTACTCGGCTTTTAAGTGCGGCTAGGATCTTTTACACATTTAGATGAAGCGAGGGATTCGTCCATACCATCGGTAAAGTTTGGAAGACCACGACTGATCCTGAAAGGGAATGAATGGAAAAAATAGCATGTCGTATCAATTAAGAGTTTTGAGAATATTTTATTCTTTCCGGCTCGGTACAAAGCCTTATTTAATTTATTGAAAGGTAGGAAACTAAAGTCAATTTCAAGTTGGGTCGAATTAATAAATGGATAGGGCCCCAAAGCTTCAATTCATTTCATTTTTTTTAGGGAAAGAAAAAGCAACGAGCTTCCGTTCTTAATTTGAACGATTACCCGATCTAATTAGACGTTAAAAAAATATTAGTGCCCAATACGGGAAGGCTTTCTCCCAGGAATGTATTCTTGATTTTTTAATGAATCCTAAATATTATCATTCTCCATTTCATAATGGAAACGTATGTGTATAAGAAACAGTATATTGATAAAAAATTTCCAAAATCAAAAGAGCGATTAGGTTGAAAAAAGTAAAGGATTTCTAATCATCTTGTTATCCTATAATGAAAACGAACATAAATACTTAAATTTAAATGGAAAAAGAGAGGATAGAGAATCCGTTGATAAGTTTATCTGTATCCGAGGTATCTATTTGGTTTGTACTATAATACCTTGTTTTGACTGTATCGCACTATGTATCATTTATAACCCCAAAAATCCTCTACCTTTCATTTAAATAGAATTTCAAATGGAGAAATTCCAAAGCTATTTAGGGCTAGATAGATCTCAACAACACTCTTTCTTATATCCACTTATCTTTCAGGAGTATATTTATGTACTTGCTCATGATCCTGGTTTAAATAGATCTATTTTGTTGGAAAATGTAGGTTATGACAGCTTACTAATTGTGAAACGTTTAATCATTCGAATGTATCAACAGAATCATCCGCACATAGCGACGACGATAAATATAGTTATATTATAAAAATAGTAAATGAATTGTTAGCCCAATTCTTTCCTATTTACCTACCCGCTTAGTGAATTTGTTTCACAACACTCCGTATATATATCATGTTTCTTTGGGTTTCCCGTAGCTTTTCCTGACATCATTATTCCCGCATATAGAAAAACCTTTGCAATCTCTTACCCATCAAACACTCTCCTCAAAAGTATAAGATTTTGATGAATCAAGATGGTATTGATTGAAATAAAGGTTAAAATTGTAAAAATTTGAATCAAAATAAAATAAACCAACTAAAAATATAAGAGGGGAGTTATTTTACATACCAAACTTTTCTCACACACCAAATTACTCATCTCCACCATCAATCTAAAAAGAAATCAATGGTTGAGATTAAATGCATTTTATTATTTAACATATTTTTTATAATTTAAATATCTCTTAAACCGTTAATCGTTAAGCGAAAATATTTACACCGTCGCGACGAGTATTTAATTATCTTTCTATAGACAGACACTTTGATATACTTTCGAAAAAAGAAAAAAAAATCGTTTTTTCACTTTTTTTAGTCTTTTTTTGTTTTTTTACGTTACTAAAATTTGCATGAAAACAATCATATATAATTAGATTTAAGATCATTTGAGGACAAAAAATTATTTACATACCAAGGGATCAATCTCCACCATCCAATTTTATTTGATCTAATGGATGAGATTAATCCCAATATTTAAAAAAACCCACTTTCATCCTCTTTTTTTAAATATTAATAACTTTCAAACCGTTAATCGTTAAGCGGAAAAAAAAAATATCATTGCGACGAACATTTAATTATCTTTCTATAGATAGGCACTTTGATATACTTTCGACAAAAACTTTTTTTTCGTATATTTCACGTTTTTTTTTAAGTTTTTTCATTTTTTTTACGTTACTGAAAATTGCAATAAAAAATCATATATGATAAAACACTAATTTGAATATCACATGTGATATTAGTGTTATATCATATATGATATTAGTGTTATATCATATATATGATATGTAATATCACATGTGATATTAGTGTAATATCACATATCATATATGATTTAACACTAATATCACATGTGATAATCAAATTAGTGTTTAATCATATATGATATTTTCATGCAAATTTCAAGTAACGTAAAAAAAGACGAAAAAACGTGAAAAAAATGAAAATTTTTTTCTTTTTTCAAAAGTATATCAAAGTGCCCGTCTATAGAAAGATAATTAAATGCTCTTCGCGACAGTGTAAATATTTTCACTTAACGATTAACGGTTTAAGAGATATTTAAATTATAAAAAATAGGTGAAATAATAAAATACTTTTAATCTCATCCATTGATTTCTTTTTATATGGATGGTGGAGATGAGTCCCTTGGTATGTAAGAAAAGTTTAGTATGTAAAATAACTCTTCTCATATAATTAAAGGGCAAATGGCACAAAAAGGTACCAAACTTAGGGTTCATTTCCAATTAAAGTACTATTTTTTTTTCTTGCATAAAAAGGTACTCAACAAATATTTTTGGCGGATTTGGGTTTTTTATTAACGATCGTTAAGTCTCTTTGTTAGTAATTACACATTTGGTCCTCGAATTCGTATAATAATTTCATGCAACATCGAAAAACATTATTGAATTTTTTTTACCTGTTTGGTCCTCGAAAAAAAAATTCAAAAATAAAAATTACATTTTTGTTCCTCGAATTTATTTTTTTTGAAAAAAATTTGAAAAATTTCGAAAAATTTTGAAATTTTTTTGAAAATCCATTTCGAATTTTTATAATTATTTTTGAAAATTCTAAAAAAATTTGAAAAATTTTGAAAATTTTTTGAAAATCCATTTCGAATTTACATAATTATTTTTGAAAATTCTAAAAAAATTTGAAAAATTTCGAAAAATTTTGAAAATTTTCGAAAAATTTTGAAATTTTTTTGAAAATCCATTTCGAATTTACATAATTATTTTTGAAAATTCTAAAAAAATTTCGAAAAAAATTCTAAAAATTTGAAAATTCTAAAAAATTTTGAAAATTTTTTGAAAATCCATTTCGAATTTATATAATTATTTTTGAAAATTCTAAAAAAAAAATTTCAAAATTTTTCGAAAATGATTATACGAATTCGAAAAGAATTTTCGAAAAATTTTCAAAATTTTTCGAAATTTTTCAAATTTTTTAAGAATTTTCAAAAATAATTATATAAATTCGAAATGGATTTTCAAAAAATTTTCAAAATTTTTTGAAAATTTTCAAAATTTTTCGAAATTTTTCAAATTTTTTTAGAATTTTCAAAAATAATTATAAAAATTCGAAATGGATTTTCAAAAAATTTTCAAAATTTTTCGAAATTTTTCAAATTTAAAAAAAAAATAATAAATTCGAGGACCAAAAATATAATTTTTATTTTTGAATGAGATTTAGTGTTAAATCACTAAATTGAATATAACATGTGATTTAGTGTTAAATCATATATGATATGTAATATCACATGTGATATAATATGTATATGATATGTGATTTTACACTAATATCACGTGTGATAGTACATATCATATATGATTTAACACTAATATCATATGTGATATTCAAATTAGTGTTTAATCATATATGATTTTTTTAATGCAAATTTCAGTAATGTTAAAAAAACGTGAAAAATATGAAAAAGTTTATTTTTTTTTTCAAAAGTATATCAAAGTACATATTTATAGAAAAATAATTAAATCTCGTCGCAATGATATATTTTTTTCCGCTTAACGATTAACGGTTTTAAAGATATTAATATTTGAAAAAATGATGAAAGTGAGTTTTTTAAATTTGTGGTATTAATCTCATCCATTAAATAAAATAAAATTGATGATGGAGATTGATCTTTTGGTATATTAAGAATCTTTTGTCCTCAAATAATCTTAAATCAAAATCTAAAAACTAAAAATTAGTAAAATTATATCAAAACGTATATCGAATTAAATAACACAAAATTTTAGAAAATATGATAAAATTATATCATGAAAAAAAAATATATATATATATATATATTTTAATTTAAAAATAAAAATAAATTATTAGTTAAAAAGATCTTCTTATCTTAATATTTGATAGTTAAAAGTTAAGTTTGAAGCGAATTTCTTATCCATGATCGTATAAATATATACATCTGATTGAATATTTATTGAACACTTTAAGGGTGTAAGATATGGTTGGAAAAAGTGGGAGAACGGATTGACATCAACAAACATTCAATGTCGGCCTCAACAACCCACCGGCAATGCTGATGTAATTATTTATTTAATGCCCTGGGTGATAATTTCATGGTTTTATTATACTTTTAAATAATTAAATGAAATTATTAAACTGGAAATAAATACCATAATGAATTATTAAAGCCAAATCTTTTGTTTAACAAAAGCATTAAATGTGTGTTTGGCGTAGAGCTTTTAAGAGCTGTGATTGATGTGATTTTTAATGCTCGTTTGGCAAATATCAAATAGTTTTATCTATTTTTTAGAGTACACATTTTTTACGCTCCATAAAATACTGAATCATTTTTCTTTCATCAATGAGATTAAATTTTGTTAACGTGATAAACGAGATATTTTTGCCCCGCAAGTTACGGGTGCATAAACATTTATAAATTAGTTTTGAGGTGCCAAAAGAATTATTTTATAGTTACCAAAAGAAATTTTAACAATAATATATTTTTTAATAAAAAAATGTTAACAATAATAAAGAAAAACGATGTGAGTACCGTTACGGAGTTTAAATAGTTTCGGATTTTATTTGTTATATTAGTCATAGAATATAAACCATAATTGGTATATGGACTAATTTGTATTTTTAGTAAATTTAAAAAGTGTTTTTAAATATTGTGGGTGTTGAAATAAAAAAACTTAATGAGTAAAAGGGCTAATTTGTATTACTATTAAAGTTAATGGGGTGCTTTTAGATATTTTGAAGTTTAAATAGTTAAAAACAAAACATAAAGGGTTGTTTTGTATTACTATATTTATAACGAGTGTTGTAACCCGCGCGTTGCGGCGGGGTTGCTTTTGCACATGTAAATTTGAAACAAATGAATTGGCAAGAACCGCAAGCATATATGCATCTTTAAACTGCCACAATGTATATGCACATCTTAAAACCCAACTGACATCAAAGAGTTTAGAAGAAAACTATGTTCGGAAAGATCAAGAATATATAATTTGTGATTCAAAGATACATACGTTCGCAAAAGAAAACGTTCAAGGTTATGAAGACAGCCCACTAACTGTCCACATACCACCGCAAAGGACAATAACGCCTGTAATTTTCTGTCTAAATATTTTCACACGAAGAACATCTGGTTCCTGATAACGAATTAAAACATATGAAAATGAGATTGATAATTTAAGAGTTTGTCAGGTAAGCCACATAAATAAAAGTCGGTTATATGGTTACTTGTCAACTTAAGTGAAAGAGTATTAGACAAAGTAATATCAATTTATTGAAGCTCAAATAAATTTAGTATCAGTTGCCGAAGCCAAAGTTGGGAAATACAATTTACCATTCAAATGCTAATTTGCAAAATACAAAATTCAGCACTGATGTAAATTGGCGTACTTTTTGCTTATCCGCAATGTTGGTTTTGAGAAAGTTCTAAACAGAGCATATCCTATAATGATTGTTGTCAAATACTCAAATTTTAAAGAAAAAGAAATGTAAGTGACTATCAAAAGGGGAAAACAATTTGAAACTCATCCTAAGTGTATCAAGATGTATGGAAACCTCCTATATCACTTATCCGAAGACATTGGATAACTGACACATTATTACGACCTGTTATTCGATCCATGACCTTGCTACATTTAACCGTACTCTGATTAGCTTTCGTATTCAATATCAGCAAGTATTTTCGATCATTGGTGCCATGAGTAAGATAAAACGTAAATACATATACCTTATTTATTTTCTTATCAGCAGAAGCAATATCGATTGTTTCTCCACGCATTAACTATCTCTTTTTGGCGACTAATATGACTTGAGACTAAACCTGTTACATCAGCAATAAATTTGCAATTAAAACTTATTTTGGATAAAAAAAAACATTGATGTTTGAATCCTAACACCATAAACAATTCTGACTATTAACAATTACATAATCACATCTAAAGTGCACATATAAACAATGGCAAATTCAGTTTGAGACACAATTATTGTCTCTAGATATCCCAGGCATTTTAACTGTATAATTTTTAAAAATATGCTAAAGTACATAGAATGCAAGTGACTCCGCCAAAAATTATCATGCCAATATAAAATTGTCAAAATTATTTAAACAGTGAAATAGATAAATGGGGTCTATATGTCGGTAGAACTTACTTCTTCAGGGCTGTTGATCTTTGGGGAATGACGTTTGATTGTCGACTTTGAAGGAACATTTGATTGACATATGGATTCCCTGCACATAAATAAAAATATCAGTTACAATGTAGTTGCATTTTGTTACCAATAAAGGATAACGCATCTAAACTACACTCAATTGTATTCTAGTTTTTCATTAATGTATGTAAAATATCTTGTTATTCTAATGATCAATGTTGTACTAATCTATAATTATAATAGCTATATTAAATTCATCATGCATCATATATTTTTCACATTGTTTCTGCCTTTATCTTTTTAGAACATCTCCAAACTTGATCCTAGCCAATTTTCAGGACTCGTCTACCATATTACCTGCCATATTTCCTATGTTAAATGAGCTCAATCCCGTAACTGATTATGGGATACTTGCAACACAAAACAATCCCCCACGACTCATAATAACAACTTAATTGTTTCTTTTGATTGTTCCGTTACACTTTTATATTAGAATGGTCAGCTAAAGCCATTTATGGCCAGGAAACTACTACATACAACAGCATAACACCCAAAGTTATGCAAAATCTTCATGAGCGAACATAGCTTACCACGTTGTCAAGGTGTCCAAGACCTGAATTTTAATCATTTGGGTTAACGTCCTGTTCATCCCTTAATATCGCCTGCACCACAAACATTCAGCTGATGTTAAATGAAAGTCTTTGACATTTTTACCCAATAATGTTGTTACGTTAATCGGTTGCAATTTATATCATTTAGGTAATTGTAGTTCATTAGAATAAGGTTTTTATAGAAATTAGACCAAAGTTTTTCTCTTTTAATAAGAATTTAAATTTATATCATCGGCTTGTATTCACTGCACATTACTCACCCCCTAAAATTCGTTTCAGAGAGTGGTTGGGATTGCCATATCAAAATAGACTACGCATTTGCATATGGCAGGTCTCAACCGATGATATGCTTCACTTCTTCATTGGAATCCATAAACATATATATTTTTACATACCTGTGCTAATGGTGATAAACGTGGGATCACACCACCCTCACGCTCCATGTGTGCAATTGTGTAGCAATTCTCAGCTTCTTTTACCACCAAATATTCCAGGCGATTCAGAGTTCTGCATGAACAAACTTGAAAATTCAATCGCAAAACAAACATTAAAACCAAACAATCTTATATCTATATCTACACAAAACTATAATAGACACAACGTACATTTCGTCTATGTCGCCTGCCATAACCTTAGTTCCTGTCAAAAAACTTCAACATAAAGCAAAACATATTTATTTATAAACTATGAAAACTACTGATTTCCCATAGTTAGTATCAAAAGAAGACGAAACACATGCAACTAACCATAAATTCTCAGTAGTTGGTAACAAATCCACCTCACAAAACGCCGACATAGAAAACTGATGACACTCTAAACCCCATTTGTCCCTCATATCTTCAAAAAACAAAAAAAAAAAACTCAAAACACCATCTTCATCACCAATTCCGAATTCCAAACATACACAAATTAAAATCTCCACAAAACAGCAATATGAAGAAGCTATAAAAATCCAAACTTTGTACCAAATTCTCACTTAATAACATTAAAGCATATGTAATTCATGATAACAAACTGTTGGGTTCAGTAAATACCCAAACTCCTTAATCTAGGATTTGAATATAAAATAGCCCAAGTGTTTAGTCCGTTAAACACTAACAGGTCAATGAGTGCATAGTCTCTCAATGAGTCATCTTCAGGATACTCAGTATGAGGCGATGAAGAAGTCTCTCCACTCAATAAGGCGGAACTTAAAGGGTGAAGACTGAGTCAAGAAGAAGATGATGGATTCAGTGAGTGATGACAATAACTCACTGAATCCCTAAGACTTCTCTCCAACTACTTACACTGAAGACAAACTGAAGTAGAAGACTGAAGGATGTAAAGACTGAAGAATGAGCGGGACAAGGCGGGATAAGTTTGAATCAGATAAGACGAAGTCCTTATCAACCAAAGTCAACTTTCCCTGAATAGCAAAAGATCAGGCTCAGTGTCATCACTGACCTTAGGAAAGTAGTCTTGTCTCTTACCTAAAATAGTCTTTGTAAACAGAGACAAAATACATCAGTATTTTGTCTTCTGTAAGATGTCAGTTTGTCACTTAGGAAAGAGTTAAAACTCATACATGTATAAATAGCATAAGAGATGGAGTGAAAAGGTTAAGCTTGTGAATTTTAAAAACACACATACACGCAAGCCATCTTTTCACTCCTCCAAATACAACTTAATCCCTGAGATAGCTCAGTGGGTTCTAAGAGTTGTGCTCAGACTTAGCCTGAGCTAAGAGAGGAGTCACCAAACTTTGTCATTTCAATCCCAAGTACTATTCCGTAAGTATTTGGGTAACGTATTCTTTTTGATTAATTTCTAATAAAGAATATGATGTTGAAAATTACTTTGTGTGTTTTATTTATGTTAATTTCAGTCATTGTTCACTATTAACTTGTTTTATATTCTTAAACTGTTTTCAAACGATAGTGAATGGGGAACAACAAGTGGTATCAGAGCAAGTCTAATTATAAAACTCTTTTTTAGGCCGCTCTAAAAGTTTTTAAATTAGGATCCTAAATGGCTGAAATTGATGTACCCCAACTAGTCGACAAAAAGGGTGGAGCTTATTCAGCTGTTGCCCCTAGACTTGAAGTTGGCAAATTCAACAAATGGAAAAAGCGAATGCTTTGCTATTTGATTGGGATGGAACCTTATTATATCAAGTGTATAAATGAAGGTCCATTTGTCCCAAAGACTACTGAAGGTTTGCCTAAACCTGAAGCTCAGTGGACTCAGGATGAAAGGAGAGTGGTCAACCAGGACCAAAGACTCAAAAGTATCATCATATCATGTCTTCCTGATGATATTATGGAGTCGGTTATAAGCTATAGTACAACTAAACAAACCTAGGATGACCTGGTCCACAGTCATGAAGGTCCATCTGATACCAAGGAAAACAGGATAATGGACCTGAAACTTGAGTATAACACCTTCAGGGCTAAGGACTCAGAAACTCTATCTCAAACTTACACCCGGTACAAAACTCTTTTAAATGAACTTTCAAATGATGGTGTTAAGTTATCCAAACATGAAATCAATGTTGGTTTTGTCAACAGTCTCCCTGAGAAGTGGTTGAATTTCTCTAAGGGACTTAGGAATGCTAATCATATCCAGAATCTTGAGCTTCCTGAAATTTATGGGAAATTTTTCTAGGAGGAAAACCTCATCAACAGACGATACCCTGACTTAAAGAAGTCTCAGGAAATCAAGAAGTCCCTGACCACCACCTCATCACCAATATCAACTGCTTTCTTTTCTAACAACGTGGTTCAAGATTTCCAAGAAAACTCAGATGATGAGCCTGATGAGAGATCAAGTGAGGAGTACCTAAATGACCTGAATGCTAAATTTCAGGAAAGGGCACTCCTTGCTAACTCTCGAAGGTGTATAAAAAGAAACAAAGGTTTTTCAACTGCTAAAGCAACTGAAGACACTGAATGCTTTAAGTGTCATAAAAGAGGCCATTTTGCAAAAGACTGTTTTTCAAAAACAATTTCTGAACCCTCTTACAAACCATCAGGATCTAATCAGTCTTCAGGCTTTAGCAAATTTCAACCAAAGATTTATTAGTCTCATCAAAATTTTCAAAACAAATATGATCAAAACAAAACTGTGGATTTTGAAGCTAAATACAAGAAAGCAAAAGCTAAGCTTGCATTGCTTGAGGCCAGTCCCTCAGAAACAACAAAAAGTATTCAATCTGTGCAGGGTAAAAACAAGGGCCTCGTTGCTGAAATCTTTGACTGGGATGAAGAGCCAGTCTCATCTGATGATGAAATGGTGCAAGTCAGTGCACTGATGGCCCTCTCAGAAGAGGACAAGCTAGATGTTGGAAAGAATCATGCCAGGAATGGAGAATGGGTCAATATCACAATGAAGAAGGTAAATATCTTACTTTCTATGGATGATGACTCTGATTGGCAGTCTTATATGAATTATCTTAATGTTGACCTTAAGTTCGTAGAAGAACAAAGACTGAATCTTTTTTCAAAATACAACAAGCTAAGTTTTGAATTGAACAAGTGTAGGGATGAACTGCTTCTTTTAAAACAAGCTAAGCTTGAGGCTGTCACTTTACAAATTCAAAACACTGAACTAGTTAAAAGAAATCAGGCTCTTCAAGACGAACTCAAAAAGGTTCAAGATATCCTTAAGAGTTGGACTGCTAAGAATCCCAGGGTCTTTGATGCTGTGGGAACCCCCAGCAGAAAGAAGAGAGTCTTAGGTGAAGATCATCTTCCTGACTCTCTCAACAAAGACCAAGGTCCTAAACCATTTGTGTCTGGTGGCATGATTACCAATATGTTGACTATTCCTAAACCCAATGATTGGATTAAACGTGTTAATCCTGAGAGTAAGCTTCCAAATTTCGATTCTGGAAGGATTCTAGAGCCTGAAAGCCAAGCTCTAAAGAGCATGCTTGGACTCCCTGATGTGCCCAGTAGTACTGAACACATCTCTGAGTCTGAAGCAGAATCTCAAGCACCGCTTCCACCACTGAAACCTCTTTAGGGTGCTGCACCAAGCTCTGAGCTTACTCCATTACAATTCAATCCTCACTCACCAAAAGAAAGGTCTGGACTTGGTAGAACCATCCTGAAAAGATCAACAAAACCAATTCAACAAGAGTCTACTCCTACTGAGACTTCAACATCCTCTGTCCCCACTGAAGCTGACCAAATACAGCAACTGACTGAGCTTGTGAGGAAGCTGACTGAAAAGATGGAATCCATCGAAAAAGCTCCTAATTCAATCAAGGAAACTAAGTCAGCCTCATCTAGCTCATCAAAGTCAAAATTCACCAACAAACCCAAGCAGAAGTGTGAGCTGTGTCATTACACCAGTCATACCACTGACAACTGCTATAGAATCCTTTTTTGTATGATCTGCAAAAAGGATGATCACAGAACTGCAGACCACTTACAGTATGTAAGTTCTGCCAGTAAAGCAAACTATACCAAAGTTGGTCATCAGTATGCTTCATCCTCCAAAACTGCTCCCAAGAATAGAGCAAAACCTTTTCCTCCTTGCCCTCACTGTGGGTTTAATGATCATCATCAGGATGATTGTCTCATGAACACATGCTGTGATATATGCGGTAATCCAGCTCATGAGACATCCTAACATGACAGTGTCATTCATGCAAGGAGAGGTACAAAACAACCCAGAGTCACTGAGTCATCCTCAGTCTCCAAATGCAAAACCTGTGGTAGCACAATGCACTCAACCACTGACCATGAGTCAATTACCAAATTCAAAGAGACCTTGAGACCCAAGCCCACTAGTAAGTGGGTCACTAAGAGAAACTAATTCAGTTTACTACTTGTGCAGAGACACGCCAGGGAGCCTATTTGGCATCTAGACAATGGATTCTCAAGAAGCATGACTGGTGTGAAGGAGTATCTGCACAAGTATATAGAGGAACCAGGACCCAAGGTAGTATTTGGTGATAACTCATCATGTCCCACTGAAGGTTATGGTTCAGTAAACTACAATGTCAAAGTTTTCTCTAGAATAGCTTATGTCAATGGTCTAAAATACAATTTCATCAGTGTCAGTCAACTATGTGATGCTAAGTACATTATGCAATTCAATGACAAACAAGGTACCATCTTCAATGCCAACAAGGAAGTTGTGTTGATAGCTCCTAGGAGAGATGATGTTTATGTGTTAGACATGTCAACACTCTCCTAAGATGGAACTTGCCTCTTTGCTAAAGCCACTGAATCTATTAATTAGCTGTGGCATAAGAGAATCTCACACTTAAACTTCAAAAACCTCAACAACTTGGCAAAACAAAACAAGGTCCTTGGCTTACCATCACTGGGTTTTGCAAAAGACAAACCATGCTCTGCCTGTGAAAAAGGTAAACACCACGGAGCATCATTCAAAACCAAACAAAATTTCTCCATCAAAAGCTGCCTTCACCTCCTGCACATGGATCTCTTTGGACCTGTCAGTCCCAGATCAATCCAGCATGAGAAGTATACACTTTTCATTGTTGATGAGTTCTCAAGATACACTTAGGTATACTTTCTTTCCAAAAAGAGTCAGGAAGCTGATAAAATAATGTCATTCATCAGGAAGATTGAAAACCAGAATGACATTACTGTTAAACAAATCAGAACTGACAATGGTACTGAGTTCAAAAATCAAGAGCTTGAGAGTTTCTGTGATGAAAAAGGAATTTCTCAAAATTTCTCATCTCCTTATACCCCTGAACAAAATGGGGTCGCTGAAAGGAAAAACGGAACTCTCATTGAGGCTTCTAGAACCATGCTAAATGGCTCAGCCCTCTTAAAGCATTTCTGGACTGAAGCAGTCAAAACTGCCTGTTACACTCAAAACAGGTCAATCATTGTCAAAAGACATAATAAAACCCCATATGAGATATTCAAAGGTAGACTTCCTGACATCAGCTATTTTCATGTGTTTGGATGTCCTGTGTTTATTCATAACCACAAGGATCATCTAGGCAAGTTTGATGCAAAAGCTGATGATGGATATTTCTTAGGCTACTCACTGATCTCCAAAGCCTTCAGGGTCTTTAACACAAGGAGACAACAAGTTGAGGAAACCTTTCATGTCACCTTTGATGAAAGTTCTGAAAGCATCAGGTTCACCAACACCTCAGTGGAGGAAATAGGAATTGATGACTCATCAAGATATCCTCCTGATGAGTACAACACTGAATTCAATTCCTCACATCAAGCCGATGCTGACATCTCATATTATGTCTTACCTCACAACCTTCCCCAACCAACTATCAGTGAATTCATTGATAATAAATCAGTCCCTACTAGGATAGGTAATACCGAACCAAATGTTTAGGAACCTGTGATTCAAGAACCCCAACCTGAACAGGACATCTCAACAGATGCTCTAAATGACTCTGTTACTCCTGAAACTGAACTCACTCCTGAGTTTCCAGTGACCTCTTCAAGCTCAGATCCTAGACCACAAAGTAAGTGGACAAAATCTCAGGACATTGAACTTGTAAACATTATTGGTGAACCTATTGAGGGCATGCTCACTAGAAGCATGGCTACTAAATTAACTGCAGATTCAGCCAATGAATGTCTATATGCTGATTACCTATCAGAAATTGAACCCAAAAGTGTCACTGAAGCTCTAAAACACCCAAGCTGGGTTTAGGCTATGCAAGAAGAACTGCAACAGTTTGATAAAAACAAGGTCATGACCTTGATCAAATGTCCTCAAGATGTTGTAGTCATAGGAATGAAGTGGGTTTTCAGAAACAAAACTGATGAAAACGGCACTGTCATTAAAAACAAAGCCAGACTTGTAGCCAAAGGTTACAGTCAACAAGAAGGCATTGACTATGATGAGACATTTGCTCATGTTGCAAGAATGGAAGCCATCAGGATCTTCCTTGCATATGAAACATACATGAACTTCAGGGTCTACCAAATGGATGTCAAAAGTGCATTCTTAAATGGTGATCTCAAGGAAGATGTGTATGTTCAGCAACCTCCAGGCTTTGAGAGTAGTGAATTCCCTGACTATATTTGCAAGCTTGACAAAGCCCTTTATGGACTTAAACAAGCTCCCAGAGCATGGTATGAAACTCTCTCAGCCTTCCTGATTCAAAACAAGTTTGTGAGAGGAAAGATAGACAACACCCTGTTTGTCTATAGGACTAAACAAGATGTGATACTAGTTCAAGTGTATGTTGATGACATCATCTTTGGCTCAACAAATTACAAACTTTGCAAACAGTTTGAAAAACTGATGACAAAGAAGTTTGAAATGAGCATGATGGGTGAACTCACATACTTCCTTGGACTACAAATCAGGCAAACTGATAAAGGAATCTCCATCAATCAAGAGAAGTACACCAGAAATCTCTTGAAGAAATATGAGATATCTGACTGTGCCTTAGTGAAGACACCAATGGTCTCTCCTAACAACCTTGGACCTGATCTCACTGGAAAATCAGTCAATCAAACCCATTTCAGAGGGATTGCTGGCTCACTGATGTATCTAACTGCTACTAGACCAAGACATACAATTCTCAGTCTGTCTAATAGCAAGATATCAGTCCAATCCCAAAGAATCCCACCTCACTGCAGCCAAAAGAATACTCAGGTACATGAAGGGAACCCCAAACCTTGGACTCTATTATCCAAAGTGCTCAGGGTTTGATCTCAAAGGTTACTCTGATTCTGATTATGTTGGCTGCAACATGGACAGAAAAAGTACCTCAGGGTCCTGTCAATTTCTTGGAGGAAAACTGGTTTGTTGGAGTGCTAAAAAGCAACAATCAATGGCTATGTCTTCAGCTGAAGCTGAGTATGTGGCTGCTGCAGGATGCTGTGCCAATGTGTTATGGATGAATAATCAACTCAGCGACTATGACATCCATTACAAAATGGTACCCATCTTCTGTGACAACACCAGTGCAATTGCAATCTCCAACAACCCTGTCCTTCATCAAAGAACCAAACACATTGATATCAGATATCACTTCATCAGGGACCACATAATGAAAGGAGACATAGAACTCCATTTCATCCCTACTGAATATCAACTGGCTGATATCTTCACCAAACCCTTGGATGAACCTACCTTCATGTTAGGATTTGGAAAATCTAGTAGTTAAAGTGTCGGCCACCTCAAGTATATGTAATCGTTAGAAAGCTCGTAGTCGTAGTTATTTGATGTTAAGTAGTATTTAGTTAAGTAACACCGTGGAGGACGGACGGGTCTTTACCTACTGTATGCCTGATCCACAGCCCGTCAGGTGGCGTTTGATTGTAAGACTATAAATACTCTCTACCTCCCAAGGTTGAGAGTTGGAGCTCATAATAAGATTTTTCTTTCTCTCACTAAAGTTCCCAAACCTCTAACTCTTTCTCTCTCTAGAAATCATCTTGTGCGCCTAATATGATAGTGATTTGATGTGTATGTGAAATCCAATATGTTACAAATGATATCAAGAGCCATGGTTAGATCATCTCTTTCATATCCTTGGATTTCTAGTGGTTTTTAGATGGTTTTTGAGTTTGAAAAAGTGTAGTGGTTTTTGCATCCTTTGGATCATTTCTAGTGTTAAAGTTTGAATTTTGGGTGTACTTTTGTATTTAGGATCATTGTATGTGCTTGGGTCTTGATTTGGTAAGCTTGAATCACTGTGGTTGAGCTTGTTTTGGATTGAAAAGTGTGTTTTTGAAGTTTCTCTTGGTAGCGACTTGGCTCTCGGAGTAAAGTTCTACTTAGCGACTTGCTTCAGTAAAAGGTAGCGAGTTGTAGTGTTGTTTGGTAGCGAGTTAGTCCTAGCGACTTGTCTTTTGAGACAAGCCGACAAACAGTGCACTTAGTGGATTCTCCACTACGGGTAGCGACTTGGTAAGGTAGTGACTTGCTTTCAATTTTGATAGCGACTTGTACTTTAAGTTTCTTAGCGACTTGGTGTTAGCGATTTGGACCTTAGCGAGTTGCTATTTAGCGATTTGACGTCTTAGCGACTTGGTGCATAGCGACTTGCTGTCAAAATTCGTAGCGATTTGGAACTTAGCGACTTGTCTTCTAATTACTTAGCAACTTGGTGCTTAGCGACTTGGTTGAATTATTGTTTGTAATACGGTTTTCTCTTGATTCAGTAAAATCCCGTGAAAGAATCTATTTCCCGGTTTAATCATAGAGTTTTAAAATCCCGTGTAATCTGTTAACATGTCTACCAACGTACCTACAATCATCTCCACTGTTGCTGAGGATGTTCAAGCAGCTGGTTCAGATACTCGTCCACCTATGCTTGACAGAACTGACTACGACTCTTGGGCTCAAAGAATCAGATTGTACTGTCTTGGAAAGGAAAATGGGGTCAACATTCTCAAGTCTATTGATGAAGGACCTTATCAGATTGAGACTACAAGAGACTTAATTGATACAGCTGCAGATGGAACAATGATCTATGGAATAGACAGACCAAAGACATATGATGAGCTCAATGATAAGGAGAAAAAGAGATTCGATGCTGATATCAGGGCTTCTAACATCATACTTCAAGGTATTCCAAAAGATATCTACAAGCTTATCAATCACAACACCGAAGCCAAGGCAGTGTGGGATAATGTCAAGATGCTTCTTTCTGGTTCTGAATTAACTATGGAAGACAGAGAATCACAACTCTATGATGAATTTGAGCATTTCAAGATGAAACCAGATGAGAGTGTCTATGAGTATTACGTGAGATTCCACAAGCTTCTTAATGATATGAGGAATATCAAAATGACCATGCCAAACATTCAGTTGAACACAAAATTTGTGAACAACATGAATCCCGAATGGCACAAGTTTGTCACCTCTGTGAAGCTAACCAAAGGTTTGAAGAACACCAACTATGAACAACTATATGCCTTCCTGCTTCAGAATGAGAGACATGCCATGTTTGAAAAAATGATTCTTAATCAGTTCAAATCAAAACAGGGAGAAACAAGTTCATCAAATGATTCAACAACATTTTACACCAATGTTGGGATTACAACCAAAGCTTCACAAGTCATACCCACTGGTAATGGTAATTACAAGCTCATTCCCGATCCATCATATAAGCCTCCAGACTCTAACACACTCATGGAAAACTTCATCAACCAACTGTCCCTCATGGTTAGTCAAAACATTAACACTCTCCCACACACCAACAACAACGTCAGAACAACATCTAATCCACACAATCAAGCCACTGTCAGAGATGGGAAGGTTATGGTACAACTAGTTCAAGAAAGGCGGTATGAACAAGGAAGTGGTGGAGTTGGTAGAGGATATGTGGCTAATCAGAATAGGGGAAGGAATGGAAATCAGGGACAAGCAAAGCCGATCAAGTGTTACAACTGTGGTGGTGAGGGACATATTGCAAGGAACTGCACATCGCCAAAACGCCCTCAAAATGCAGAGTACTTCAGGGATAAGATGTTGCTTGTGCAAGCTCAGGATAATGGTGCAGCTTTGGATGAAGAGGAGTTGTTGTTTCTTGCTGAGGGAAATGCCAAGACATATGATGCAGATGTGGATGAGCAGCTAATTCAGTAGATAGGCCACAATCATCAGAATGCCTTTCAAGTCGCTGATTGTGATGCATACGACTCTGACGTTGATGATGAACCTACTGTACAAACCATTTTCATGGCTAGCATTTCTCCAATGGTCCCTCCTAAAGTCTCTTCATCACCACAAGCTGGTCCATCCAAAGACAAAATCATTTCTGAGGAACTAAAACTATACGATGAAGTTGATGAGCAAAAGATACATGACGAAGTACAATCAATTGTAATTATTGAGTCAGATATTGAAAATATGGGTAATATCAATGTTGTCTCATATGATCAATATGTGAAACAAAGTGAAAGTGAGATTGTACCAAGTGATGTATCTTATGCAGTCAATGATGACTATGCTTTTGACGAATACACTGCATGTGCCCCTGATGATTCTGTTATCTCTGAACTTAATGCCTATAAAGAACATGTTGCTATTTATGAACAACGAGCTAAGTTTGAATTAACCACCCGTGAGCAGGAGATGGATGACCAAATGCGTACAATTATTAGAAAAAGTAATTTTAGAGAAGAAGTGTTAAAACAAGAGTTAAACTCCTTACAAGAAAAGCTTTCTAAAACTGTTAAGCAAAAGCAAGAGCTTCAAGATAATGTTAAAGTACTTAAACAGGAATTTCATGCTAAGGAATCAAAACTTTTGAATGATTTTTCCAATCTAAAAACTTTGAAGAACAAGCTTGAAAATAAGTTGTACGTACAAGGGAATACCATTCAGACTGCTCACATGGTCACTAAGCATAGAGTTTTAAGCGATAAGCATAGTGTTCCCATTATAGATAAACCCAACCCTGAGTACGGTAAGTTAGCAAAGGCTGCTCAAAATGTTATCTATGATGGCAATGGGATTCTTAAACCTAGGCAGACACCTAGTTGCATTGAGTGCACTGGGGAAGATAGAAAATTAGATGATACATCTAGGGAGAAAATGGATAAGAAGCTTAATGATCCTGAGTGCAAAAAGAAAAACATAATAGTCAAACCCCATGATTACAAAAAGGAAAATTGGATTTCCTTAAACAAATTTAAGCCTCAAACTTTGTTAACACCTGAACAAGTTTTCTGGAAAAAGGACTTAGATAAGCAGAAAATCTTGTTGAAACAAACCCTCCCCTTAGGAAAATGCCTGCAGCGACTGTGTATTCTCCAAATACACCAATGCATTTAGTTCCTAGAACTATTGCCACTAAAAGCAAGACCTTAATCAGTCAATATGTTATTTTTCAACTATTTGTCGATTTTGAGAAAACTTGTAAGAAAAGGATCACACCCACTAGGATAACTGAAGGGGAAAGGGGTTTTGAGCAAACAAAAGAATGCTATTTAACTGAGGTCATGCCTTTCTTTAAAACAACTAAAAGATCAATTTGAGAGTCTTAAAAAGGGGATGGATTCAGATATTAAAGGAATGGAAAAGGAATTTGATGCAATGATAGTTGAGGTTAGTGACTGTGAGCGAGCATTAAAATATAATGAGATTGAGAGGAAGAACTTGCATACATTAAATGAGACTCTTATTTCTGAATGTATTACTCAAGATGTGTTTTACACTGCTACGAATTGTTCCATTAATGCTTCTCAATTTCATGAATTATCTGTTGCTCTGAAAGTCTCCCATGATCGTGTCATTGAGCTTGAAAAGATTAATTCGAAACTTAATGAGAAAATTGATCAGGATGATCACGATAATTTGGTAAAGCATCTTTCTAAACTAGAAGTTGAACATTTTGATTTACAACTAAAATATCAACATCTTAAAGAAAATGTCAAAACCTCAAATATCAAGACATCCTCAGATGTTCCAGAGTTTGATGCAGTTTTTCAGATAAACAAACGTGACGAACAAATTCAAGCTCATTGTAACACGATCAGAAAGTTAAAAGCCCAAATTTCTCAATTAAAGGGTGAAAAGAACAATGTGACTGGTTCCCATATGCCTCCTCCTTTAGATTCTCAATACTCTCAAAATTTCCATCTTCAAAACTTGGTTAATGTTTTGCAAAAAGAAAACGAGAGTTTTCTAGAAGAAAATGAAAAGGTTAAGCAACACTTTAAAGAGTTATATGATTCAATGAAAGTCACTCGTGACAAAAACAACAAAAAAATAACTTCTTTACAAAAAGAAATTGAGAATCTGAGGAATCAGGAAAACGGAAAACTGCCACTTGTCTTTAATCAGAATGTTGCATCAAAGTCACCTACAGACTGCAAATATAATGTGACTGTTAAATACATTCCTCCTCATCTTAGAAATAATGAACGTGCGTTTCATGACTATTTTGCTTACCTTAAGGATAGTCTAGAATGTCTCCGTGAGATTGTGGAAGAGGATTTCATTAATAAACCCCTTGATAGAGAAATTAGGTTTGCTTGCATTCAGGCCAAACGATCTCAGGAGCTGCTAGAATGTTTAATTGCAACATGCCCTAAATCCTTAGGTGCGAAAGGTTAAGCTGTGATGCCTTGTTCTATGCCTAGTGCCAAGCATACAAACCATTCTATGCCCAGTTTTAAGAAAGTGAACACCAATGTGCCTTCTAGTAGTACAGACCCTTGCACATCTAGTTCAGGAATGCAAAAAGTAGATCAACCAACTAATGTTCCCATAATTCCCTCTACAGGAGTAATCAGTGACATTAAAGCAAGCGGGTCAAAGCCTCCATGCAATACCAAGCAAGATAGGACCTCGCAAGCTAAGAATGTGCATTGGAAGAGAGTAGAAGACCAACCTAGGAACTTTAAGTTTGAGTTGAATAAAACGAATCGTGTTGATTCTAGTATTAGCCATAGGCGTACTGTAATTAATTCGAATTCTGATACTATTTGCAAACCATGTAATGATGTCTGTTTGAATTCTGTTGCTAATCATGAATATGGTGTGAATGCTTTGTCTAATGCTGTCAAATGCCCAGTCAAAATTGTTAATGCTAAAAATCATGCTAAGAAGGCTAAAAGGCAAAGACGAAAGAAAGTTAGAAAATGGTGGAAACCCACAGGAAGAACATTTAGTAAGATAGGTTATCAATGGATACCTTTTGGCCATAAGGATAATCAGTTTTGCCCTCAATCTGCTAAGACAATGCCCACTAGAAAATGGATGCCTACTGGTAGAACTATTCCTTTAAGAAGTGAACATACTTTGAATAGGTCAAATACAGACACCAGCACTACATCTATTCCTAATGATTCCATTGCTTCTATTTCTGATATGGGTGTTTCTATTTCTGATGTGGGTGTTCCAATCACTGTTACTAACCAAATGGAACCCATTCTTGCATGGGGATCCCAATTATCTAGTTACCCATTCTTGTCTGTGTTCAACTGCAGATCGTTCAAATCGTTCTGTGGTACCTGGACTCAGGCTGTTCCAAGCATATGACTGGTGACCGGTCGCGGCTCATGAACTTCGTGAGCAAATTCATCGGGACAGTTAGATTCGGGAACGATCATTTTGGTGCAATTATGGGTTATGGAGATTATGTTGTCGGTGATAGTGTTATCTCCAGGGTATATTATGTGGAAGGTATTGGTCATAACTTGTTCTCTGTTGGTCAATTCTGTGATTCTGATCTAGAAGTAGCCTTCAGAAAACATACTTGTTTCATTAGAGAACTTGATGGTAAAGAACTTCTCAGAGGAACTCGTGGTTCAAACCTATACACCATTTCTATCGATGACATGATGAAGTCTTCTCCAATCTGCTTGCTGTCAAAGGCTTCTAAAACAAAGTCTTGGTTATGGCATCGTCGTCTCAATCACTTGAACTTCGGCACCATTAACAACCTTTCCAGAAAGGATCTTGTCAGAGGCTTACCCAGATTAAAATATGAAAAAGATCATATTTGTTCAGCATGTCAATTGGGTAAAAGCACGAAATATGCCCACAAACCAAAACCCACAAATTCAGTAATGGAAGTTCTTCATACCCTTCATATGGATCTGTGCGGACCAATGAGAGTGCAAACGATAAATGGGAAGAAATACATTCTAGTAGTTGTTGATGACTACTCTCGATTTACTTGGGTAAAGTTTTTGAGGACAAAGGATGAAACTCCAGATGTCATCATCAAACTAATCAAACAGCTTCAGGTTCGACTCAACAATACAGTCAGAATTTTTCGAACAGACAATGACACAGAGTTTGTTAACAAAGATTTAATTCAGTTTTATGAAAGTGTTGGAATCAGTCATCAAAGAAGTGTTCCACGAACTCCTCAACAGAACGGTGTAGTTGAAAGACGAAATCGAACTCTTGTGGAAGCCGCAAGAACAATGCTAATTTATTCAAAGGTTCCAATGTTTCTATGGGTTGAAGCCATTGCCACTGCTTGCTACACCCAAAATCGTTCCCTTATACACACCTCTCATGGAAAAACTCCATATGAACTTGTTCATAAACGAAAACCTGATCTCTCCTACCTTCGTGTGTTTGGTGCTTTGTGCTATCCAACGAATGACGGTTAAGACTTAGGTAAATTAAGAGCAAAGGCAGATATTGGAGTTTTTGTTGGTTATGCACCAAACAAGAAGGGTTACCGAATCTACAACAAGAGAACCCGAAATATCATGGAAACAATTCACGTTACGTTCGATGAGCTGACCGGTCAAATGGCTCCTGGACAATCCAGTTCTGGACCCGCACTTTAAAACAGTCCCATTGGTTCATCCCTTGTACCAAACTCCTTTCCAGCAACTCCATATGTACCTCCATCTGAAGATGATTTAAAGAAATTGTTTGATCCAATGTTTGATGAACACTATGAACCAAATGCTGATGAAATGTCAATTCCATTAACAGAGGCTGCTCCTATCCCTGTGAATGAAGTCAACCCTTCAGTCTCAATATCATTAAGTCAAGAAGCGCCTGCTGCTGAGTCTCATCAACAAATCATCAATTATCGAATGTACATCTTGGAATTGTTTCTGGCATCAATGATGAAGTTAATCCCTTTGCTACTCCTGAAGATGCTCTATTTGAAAACATATTTGCTCCTGAATCATCATTAGAACCATCTTCATCAGGAGATATCGACTCTGCTACCTCAGTCCCTCAACAACAGCCACATGAACACCTCAGAAAATGGACACATGATCATCCATTGGACAACATCATTGGAAACCTCTCTCATCCAGTATCCACTCGGAAACAACTTGCAACCGATGCCTTATGGTGCTTCTTCAACTCCGTACTCTCTAAGATCGAACCAAAAGATGTTAAAACCGCCATGAATGAAGACAGTTGGCTCAATGCCATGCAAGAAGAAATTCATGAGTTTGATCGACTAGATGTGTGGGAGTTAGTACCTGCTCCTGACTGTGCCATGATCATTGCTCTAAAGTGTACCTTCAAAGTAAACCTTGATGAGCATGGTGATGTCTTAAAGAACAAAGCTTGATTGGTTGCAAAAGGATATCGTCAAGAGGAGGGTATTGACTTTGAAGAATCATTTGCTCCTGTTGCTCGTATCGAGGCAATCAGAATCTTCTTGGCTAATGCTGCAAGTAAGAACATGGTAGTCTATCAAATGGATGTAAAGACGGGGTTTCTTAACGGAGATCTTAAAGAAGTCGTATACGTCAGCCAACCTGAAGGCTTTGTGAATCCAGAGCATCCTACTCACGTCTATCGTTTGAAGAAGGCTCTTTATGGTTTAAAGCAAGCTCCAAGGGCATGGTATGATACGCTATCAAAGTTTCTTCTATCCACTGGATTCAGCAAAGGAGCAGTTGATCCGACATTGTTCACCAGGAAGTCAGGCAAACATTTAATTCACGTTCAAAATTATGTTGATGATATTATCTTTGCCTCGACTGACCCCAATGAATGTGATCATTTTTCAAATGAAATGGGTTCCAAATTTCAAATGTCAATGATGGGACAAATGTCATTTTTCTTGGGATTACAAATTTCACAAAGTCCCGGAGGCATTATTATAAATCAATCTAAATATGCAAATGAGATTTTAAAGAAATTTGGATTTGTTTCATGTGACACCGTTGACACTCCCATGATTGAACGTACTAAGCTGGATGAGGACCACTCAGGGATCATGGTAGATCAAACGAAATATCGTAGTATGATTGGATCCCGGATGTACCTCACAGCTAGCAGACCAGACATCTTGTTCGCTGTGTGCATGTGTGCTAGATATCGGGCTAAGCCTACTAAAAAGCACCTTGAAGCGGTTAAACTCTTTCGGTATCTCCAAGGAACCATCAATATGGGACTATGGTACCCGAAGGACACCGTATGTCACTAACAGCCTATGCAGATGCTGATCATGCAGGATGTCAAGATACACGTCGGAGTACGTCAGGAGGTGCTCAGTTTTTAGGTGATAAGCTTGTGAGTTGGTCTTGAAAGAAGCAAATGAGTACTTCTATTTCCTCTACAAAGGCTGAATACATAGCCATGTCATCTTGTTGTGCTCAAATCCTTTGGATGAGATCCCAATTATCTGACTATGGCTTTGAATTCAACAAAATCCCTCTGTACTGTGATAATAAAAGTGCTATTGCTCTCTCATGCAACAATGTTCAACATTCAAGAGCAAAGCACATCGATATTCGACATCATTTCATCCGGGAGCAAGTGGAAAACGATGTGGTGGAACTCTATTTTGTAAATTCAGAGTACTAGTTAGCAGACATCTTCACCAAAGCTCTTCCAAGAGAACGTTTTGAGTTTATTCTTCCACGACTTGGCTTGAAAAGCCTTCAACCAGAAACACTCAAACGTCTTCAGGAGGAAGACGAGGAGTAAAGGTCTTTCTTCATCCATCTCTTTGTATATATTTTTTCAAAAATCAAAATACAAAATTACAAAACCAACAAAAAGCAAATAGAAAAGTATTAAATCTTTCATAAAATCCATAAAAATCTGAAAACTCAAAAAATCTCAAAAATATTGTCTTTTTGTCATATCTTTCTTGATTCGATATATATCTACGGTCTTTGTTCTGTCAGTCAAAGAGTGACACGGGTCTTTAGATATTGTTCGAATGTACATATATCTTAAAAAAAAAAAAAAAAAAAAAAAAAAAAATTGGGAGAAAGTGAAACAATGGTTTTTTGTCATTTCAGGCAGTAACCCGCTTTTCAAAGAAAGAACATAGCCATGCTTTATCTCATGTTTCAATCCTAATGCTCTGATTCTAAAAACAAATGTTTGTCATTAACAAGACAAATGTTTAGTTTCAAATATTTTTCCTTCTAAAGATTCCTCTGAAAAATATTTGCAATCTTATGAAAACTCAATTGTTTTGAAAACACTTCGGACTCTATTTTTGAAAATCAAAAGAACTTATCAAGTGTCAAAATCTCAATCCATCAATCAACAACTTTCGTCATTGATTTAGGGGGAGAATGATTTTTCAATTAAATCAAAAAGTGTTATTTTCAAACAATTAACACTTAAATGAGCAAGGTCTACTCTAAATGTTTTACAATATTTTATACAATTGGTTCAAGACCTTGGCTATTATTATGTTTTCAAAAGATAATCATGCATGTTTAATCAATGGAGTTTAAAGTCTCAAAATCCAATCCTTATCAGTTAAAACGTTTTCATAATCAAGTCACAATTCTCCTTAAAAGCTTTCAAAATCAATTAAATCTACAGAGATCACAAATCTCAAATGATTTGATAATTGTGATCGGGGGAGAATTTGTGATTTAAATTGGATCTAAACTGATAATTCGATAAATGGTTTCATAAGTGTTTAGCATGTTTTCCTCCCCGCATGTGACAAACGATTTCAAATTTTCCATGCACATGTTGAGGGGGAGCATCTACTTTAAACCTCAAATTATTGAAACGTGATTGAATTGTCTCTAAATGCAGGTTCCCTGTGATTTAAATTGGATCTAAACTGATAATTCGATAAATGGTTTCATAAGTGTTTAGCATGTTTTCCTACCCGCATGTGACAAACGATTTCAAGTTTTCCATGCACATGTTGAGGGGGAGCATCTACTTTAAACCTCAAATTATTGAAACGTGATTGAATTGTCTCTAAATGCAGGTTTCCTCTAATATGTGCAAAACTCTTTTAAACTTCGAGGCACATATTGAGGGGGAGCAAACTTTTGAAAACCTCATCCTTCCTCAAAATGTTTTATCTACTCAAATTGATTGGGAAGTGATGATGATCATTTTAAAAAATGTTAATCAAAAGATTGGACCTTTCATTCTTAATCTAACGATTTCAAAGATCTCTTGCCTCCATGTGCTAAACAATTTCTGAATTTTTATGCATATGTTAAGGGGGAGCCTTTCTAAAATATCAAAACAATTAAGATACAAAATGCTTCGATTCTATATCACAAGTATCTTGATTGGTTTTCAAATAGTTTCCAATTGGTTTCAAGGCGGAAGAACTATATCTAAAGACCAACCAACTCTACTTTATGCATGGTGATAAAAGGATGATAAGGTTAGGTTGAGGTCCCATGATCCGCCAGAACTGGAGGGATCTACCCAGGGACAATCCACTAGTTAGAGTAGAAGTCCTTAGGTATGATGATAAAAGGAGAAAAATGAGATATGGGAAGAGTGCGGACTGAAACTGAGCTAGTACTGGAATAAACCCAACAAGGTTCTAGTTATGAAGTCTCGGTAAGCACTGAAGGGGTTGGAGAATGAAAAAGAATTGAATGAGAAAAGGGTGACAGCAAATAGCCCTCCAATTATTCAACCTTAGGGCAGATACCGGGTTCAATTCATATACTACTGGTGGTTACCAAGGTAACATCGGTATTGAATACAAGACGTCATGGACCCAGTGACGCACCGCACTTCAACTTTCCAAACCACTCAAGTTCCTCTTAAAAGGACTTGTTTCATTCTCACAGGGAACCGACATAATCTATCGACTTTCTCTTAGAGATTGTTGATATTGAAGTAGGAGACCCTCTCCCTAGTCTCCGGCATAGGAACCAAATATGCACAATTGAGTCTAGAGCCACGAGATCATCATATAAATCTCTTTAGGACACTTTCAATGAAGACTCTCTGTTTCACACAATGTGGAAAGAGAGATTATATCTTATGAGTCCTACGCATTATCCTTGTGGTATTGCCAGAACATCTGAGTGATATGCAAACATATTCACAATGAAGATGGAAAGCCTTCTGGAGCCAACATCTAACAAGCTCCTGGTGGGTGGCATGTGAGATCTATACAATAGATCAACCATGTGACAACTGAACAGAAACGATGAGGCGATTAAATCTTTTGAATCAATCCTGGTTCAGGTTATGGATTGTGTACTTATTTCTTTAGCATTGAAAAACCGGTCGTTGTGCTTAAAAACTCTTTTCTTTAGCACATCGACTGTGTATTTATTTCTCAAAATAAAAGGTGTTTATGATTGATAATTGATTTTCATTAAAACCTTCGTTGTATTGCAAAAACAATTTCTATTGAGCAGTACACGATTGTTTTTCAAATCTCTTTTCATCAATCAGTGAATCTCATTTCGCTGGTTCACTCACTCCGTGTTATCTTCTTTGAGACGTTCCGGTTTGAGAACAGCTACAAAACCTGTCAAGGAAATTCTTCGAATTATACTTGATCACAGGCAGTACTTGTACTGATCAATAGGGAACCGTGGGCCGTGTACCTCAATTCAACAAAAGTGATCAAAGACACTCTTGTGCACTTTATTGCTAACTGTTTATGCGGGAACACCGACGCTTTGCGCTTATCGTAATGGAGCGGTCAATCCGTAGCCGCATGCTCACTCAACACATTCAGTTCCAAAGAAATCATGATTAGTGCATCAATGACTCTGATATTTTCACTCCATGCTTCTGCTACGCTGCTGCCAATATCATGAATCTACTAAAGCTTCCGCTACTCTGATAAGAATATATCATGATCCAGAATGTGAGCATGTCGGTCCAAAAGTCACAACATCACATAATACCAACACCACAATGGATGAGTCAGAGATTTACTATGGCTGATGATTTCAAAGCTGACTCAAAACTCAGTATCACGTGGATCAGTTAAAGACCTCCACTCAAATTATCCAAACATGCAAAAATGAAGAATCAAAGACTACGAGCTACAGAACAAAGAACATGCACAAGAATCCAAGAACAATCTCAATGTAATATCTGTTTGTATTCTATGTAATTTTAATGTGTGTTTGAGGTGACCTCCCTTAGGGGGAGATTGTTAGGATTTGGAAAATCTAGTAGTTAAAGTGTTGGTCACCTCAAGTATATGGAATCGTTAGAAAGCTCGTAGTCGTAGTTATTTGATGTTAAGTAGTATTTAGTTAAGTAACACCGTGGAGGACGGACGGGTCTTTACCCACTGTATGCCTGATCCACAGCCCGTCAGGTGGCGTTTTATTGTAAGACTATAAGTACTCTCTACCTCTCAAGGTAGAGAGTTGAAGCTCATAATAAGATTTTTCTTTCTCTCACTAAAGTTCCCAAACCTCTAACTCTTTCTCTCTCTAGAAATCATCTTGTACGCCTAATATGATAGTGATTTGATGTGTATGTGAAATCCAATATGTTACACTTCAGGAGACTGAAAGCTAAATTGGGAATGCTTGACATTGAAAGTCAGGCATCAGAAAACCGATCTCAGTAAGTTCTCTGAAATGGTTCCTCCTCCCTGAACGAAACCCACAATACAACCTCTCACTGAATGAGTAAGACTCGTTCAGGGACCCTGACAGTTAAAATTGGACTAAATGATCCAAGTATCAGTTACTTAAATGTCCTAGGTTGGTAACTATGCCAATTTAATATAGGAATATATCTCTTTGTCTTACTGTCAACCATATCAAGGGTCGCTCACAAACTTACCTCATCCCCACTTGGCATTAAATGCCTCCTCTCACATGAAATATCTTATTGATATTTTATTACTGCAAAAGTGCACTGCAACTGTTACCTTGAAAACCGGGATTTTACTGCAGGTGGAGTGGTGGCATTAAATGTGGAGATTCAAAACGTATTCATAAACTGACTTTACAAATTCCCATTTATACACATTTTACCCCTATCACCACTCTATAAATACCCCCCTTCTCAACTACAAACACACACACAAATTTTTTTTGTAACAAAACTCTGCTAAAATCTTTTCTCAAAACTCAAAAATTTGTGTGTGCTTCAAACTCTTCAAATCCCTTTCTGAAAAACCTTCTTTGTAAACATTTACAAAATTTTTTCATCACAAACTTGAGAGATCTAAAAACTCTTTGATTGTTCTTGTCAAATTATTCTTCTCAAAACCCTAAATTTTTTTATGGAAATGGCAAGTACACAATCTCTCCAGTTTGCTTCTCAGTGGGTAGGGGATCTTACAAATGTTGAATTTAAAACAAATAATGTCATAGGCAACTTTGAATATCCTGAAACTGTCCCAGCCTACAAAGACATTATGAAATTTTTGTTTAACTGCCCACTAAAAACGGCCTTTGTGAAATGTCCCTCAATTCTGTACCAAAACCTCCTAAGGGAGTTTTGGGCTACAGCCACGGCCTATGACCCGTCACCCTCAACTAATGAGACTGACCTACGACCTCTCAGGGAGTATCTCATTAAGTTCGGTCTTTTCAATGGGGAACAGTCACTAACCCTGGATTATAAAACGTTTTGCACTTCAACAGGGTTGGATTATAACAATGGAGTTTATGTCGCCCATCCTGAACCCTCCACAGTGAAGGATGGGTTAAAACAAATCGTTTTAGATCCAACATTTTTGGACAAGACCCCAGTCACCAAGAGTTCATTTCCCGTGGCTTGGAGGATCCTATTCACTTTTGTAATTCAGGTCCTCGGCGGGAACCACTCACCCACTGAACAAGTTAACTCTATTCAGTTGATGATGGCATACTGCCTGATGAATGGGGTCACTGTCGACATAGGGGAGATCATTTACAGTGATCTCGTAACTAAGCTACAGAGCAAAACTAGGACAAAATACGTTTCATATCCTAGGTTTGTCTCTTGTGCTTTGCAAACGTTACTGGGTTCAAATTATACTCAGGAAGAAAAATTTGATGCTTTACCTGGCATCCTGAGCCAATCAAACTTTCAAAAGGACCCATCCCTTGTCACAATTATTGAATTGACGGCCCATATGGTTGCTGTAAACAACCAGAGGGAATCAGTGTCTCCTAACCCTGCTCCTATAAAGAGAAAGGGGAAGTCTCAGACTGGGACTAAGACCAAACCCAAGTCTCAGGGCCCTGAGGCTTCTGGAGCACTGGCCAAAAGGCAAAGAAGACCTAAGACTGATTTGACACCTACTGGAAGCCAATCATCAGCTACCCCGGTGACAACGAAGGACACTCATAAATCACAATCAGTGCCCTTGGTCCCAACTACTACTCCCCAAGATCCAAAGGGAAACAAATAACCCGCTGGTAGGGGAGCGCCTTCCACTTCGCCCAATGATGACATTAGCAAATCAAAGCCTTTGTCTGAGGGCACACTGAATGATCCCAAAGACTCAGGTGGAAACAAACAACCCACTGATAGGGATATCTCTGCCACTGACTCTGCTAAAGGCACTGGAAAAAACCCATCAGTGTCGCAGGGGTCTAAGGGGGACAAAGACTCGGAGGGACAAGAACAACCCGCCGATACGGAACCCAAAACCAATCCTGACTCCAGAGAAGGCACTGAGAAACGCCCACCAGTGTCTGAGGAGTCAAAGGGGGACAAAGACTCAGAAGGATTAATACCACCCGCTGATATGGAACCCATCACCAACCCCTTGTTGATTGTTGCTGATGTTACTGGGATACTATTTTCTGAAGATTAACTTGCTGACAGTGATGATGAAATTTTATCAGCAGGGGAAGAAGTGGACGCTGAGGTTCAAACTGAACAAGAACCTCAGCCTGATCCACAGGAGCATACTGAATCACCATTCCAGCCTGACAATAATGACTCCTCTTCCTCCACTGATGAATTCCAAAGATTTGATAATGTTCTTCCACTAACCGAGAGGCAGCTTGTTCAGTGGATCACCAAATTTTCAAGGAAGCTATACTCAGGGGTCACTGAAACATTGTGGGAACAACATACTGAGGCTGGTGCCAGTTATGCAGATCTGAAAGCTGAGGTACAAGCTTTTGATGAAAACGTTCATGAGCACAGGGATCTGATGTATGACAATATTCACAGACTGGATGAAAATATGGCTAAATTCTTAAGACACCTTCAGGGTGTTGGCACAAAGATAGATGAAATCAGGGAATCTGTCAAAGAAGACCCAGCGCTCAACTCTAAAGTGCTGGAGGCTACTGAGGCGTATTTGAAACAATCCTCCAGCCTCACTGAACTGATCGAAACGCTCAAATATGCAAATGTTCAGGGTCTTCATTCTTCAGCCCAGTATCTTCAAGCTACATTGGGCTCTGTGAACACTCAGGTGGCTACTTTGGCTCAGGCATCTTCTTCCTTGGCCTGGAATCTTGGGCCCCGAATGACTGCTTTGGAAGTATCTCAGGCCAATTTGGAAGCTAAGGTCACTGGCATTCAAACAGATACTTCAGATATCAAGGCAATGATCACTGAAATTTATCAGGCCTTCAAGGGTCAAGCAGCTCAGTCCCCCTCAGCACCAACACCAACTCTTGCCCTCACTGACGCTCCGACAACAGTTGAGGGGGAGAATACTGCTGAAGAAACTCCTCTTCACACTGAGGGGGAGCCAACACCACCAGTATCTGTAGCTCCAATATCATCATCACCACCAGTCCCAGCTGTACCTATCTCATCAGTACCACCAACAACATCAACAACAACAATACTGACAGTCACAACACCTATCATGACAACAACACCGCCCTTGGTTGCATCATCTTCCTCAGGCCATGACAAAGGAAAAGGCAAAATGACAACTCCTGAGCCTGAGAAGATTCCCTACAAGATCGGCGACACTGAATATCTGCTCACACCTCAACAGCTAAGTGCCTATCTTGCTAAAGTAGAAAGGAAACAGAAACTTGATGAGGAAGAAAGGAAGAGCAGAGAAGCACTGGTAAAAGTTCTCGCTGAAGAAGCTGAAAACATTGGGATAGATGCTAAGAAGCTTGAAAAGGGTCAGGCAGGACAGAAGTTCAAGGATGCTCAGGCAGCAAAAATGGCTGAAATGAAAAAGCAGTTGGAAGAAAAGAACAAAAGAACAGCAGCCATCAGGAAAGCAAGAATTGACCATTATAATTGGACAATGTTAAGCAGAAGACTGCCTGAGAAGATCACTGATGTCAAAATCATTCCCAGGTCTAAACCACTGGCAATGAACGTCTACAGAGGGGATGATAAAAGACATTTCGAGGTTCATGATCCCCTGAAATTCACTGACTTTGGAATCACTGAACTTGATGAACTTGGTCCAATAATAGAAAAGAAGCAAAATGCGGTGGTTAAGGAGCTGATGAAGATGCTCAGTAAAAGGTATGAAAGACTGAGAGATACACCAGCACAACTGGGGATTCAGCCTGCCTTAACTGCACCTCAAGGATCTCAACCACAATCATCCACTGGCAAAAGGAAGAGAGTTGAGTTCCAGCCTGAGATAAAAGTGCCTGTTTTCGAATGCAACAGGGAGCCGCCTGAAGGTGTTAAGTTTGTAAACTGTTTCGTGATTGAAAAGCCTGAAAGAGGGCTATTTTTCATTGATGAATATGGAAACCCAGCGTTCCAAAGGTGGAGCGATATTGATAAGGCTGGAGTGGCAACAATGCTGAGCTACATACCAGTGGCTTCTCAAATTCAGACTCCTGCAAATATCAAGTTTTGTGCTGACTTAAATGCCAAGATAAAAGAACATCCTAACAGGGAAACACTGATCACAAAGAAAGTCAAGCTTGAAGCACTGGGAATCCATCTGGACTGACATCATTTCGATTTATGCTTTTGTACTAGTGATAGGAGCCATGTAATCTGATCAATAAAATATTTATGTTTTTATTAAATTACTTTGTGTTCCTGATTGTATTCAGTAGTACATTCAGTGTAAGAAGAAGCCATTTGCTCACTTACACTAATCAAACACTTAGGTTGTTTGTATATCAAAATAAGGGGAGACTGTTGGGTTCAGTAAATACCCAAACCCCTGAATAGAAAATAGCCCAAGTGTTTAGTCCGTTAAACACTAACAGGTCACTGAGTGCATAGTCTCTCAGTGAGTCATCTTCAGGATACTGAGTGGAGAGCGGATACTCAGTGTGAGGCTATGAAGAAGTCTCTCCACTCAGTAAGGCGGAACTTAAAGGGTGAAGACTGAGTCAAGAAGAAGATGATGGATTCAGTGAGTGGTGACAATAACTCACTGAATCCCTAAGACTCTTCTCCAACTACTTACACTGAAGACAAACTGAAGTAGAAGATTGAAGGATGTAAAGACTGAAGAATGAGCGGGACAAGGCGGGATAAGTTTGAATCGGATAAGACGAAGTCCTTATCAACCAAAGTCAACTTTCCCTGAATGGCAAAAGATCGGCTCGTGTCATCACTGACCTTAGGAAAGTAGTCTTGTCTCTTACCTAAAATAGTCTTTGAAAACAGAGACAAAATACATCAGTATTTTGTCTTCTGTAAGATGTCAGTTTGTCACTTAGGAAAGAGTTAAAACTCATACATGTATAAATAGCATAAGAGATGGAGTGAAAAGGTTAAGCTTGTGAATTGTAAAACACACATACACGCAAGCCATCTTTTCACTCCTCCAAATACAACTTAATCCCTGAGATAGCTCAGTGGGTTCTAAGAGTTGTGCTCAGACTTAGCCTGAGCTTAGAGAGGAGTCACCAAACTTTGTCATTTCAATCCCAAGTACTATTCCGCAAGTATTTGGGTAACGTATTTTTTTTGATTAATTTCTAATAAAGAATATGATGTTGAAAATTACTTTGTGTGTTTTATTTATGTTAATTTCAGTCATTGTTCACTATTAACTTGTTTTATATTCTTAAACTGTTTTCAAACGATAGTGAACGAGGAACAACACAAACCAAACCCAATAATTAGACCGATTATATCCTTCCTAAATTATTTGATAAATTTTAAGAGTATATAGAAAATAAAATAAAACAAGGTAAGTATATTGGGACGTTATTTAACTTTTCATTTTTTATCTCATAAATTAACCATTTAGTGATACAAATTTATAGACCACCCGGCAATGAATATGATTTTGTTTACACTAACTTTAGCCAAAGACGCTACTAAAGAGCTCCTGGTCTAGCGATATGGAGATTTTATCCTTTTAGGCAAGGTCTCATGTTCGAGTCTTTTCTAGGACGATAGGGGTTTCTTCTCGCGTGTGTAAAGGGAAAGTTGCCATTGCCTTTTGAGCTGGAGCCACCCTAATTGTGTGGGCTCGCTACGCCTTCTAGGCTAGGAGCCATATAAACACAATTGCCGCTAAAAAAGACAAATAGAAAGCTCGACGTGAAACTTTTGTTATGCCTTTCTAAACTAATTTTAGCCATATATAATGCTGCATATAAAATGAGCATATAACTGATATTTCGCATATAGCTTTTGTATTCGTGTTACTTTCGTACTTGGCTTTGTATTTTCCATTTTATAATTTTCGAGCATAAATTTTGCCAAAATCGATATAAAGAAAGATTTAAAATCATATGAAAACAAAAATTTGTTTACATACTAAGGGATCAATCTTCATCTTCTATTTTTATTAGATCTAATGGATGAGATTAATCACAATAATTACAAAAACCCACTTTCATATTTTTTTTTCAAATATAAATATTTTTCAAACCGTTAATCGTCAAGCAAAAAAATATATATCATCACAATCAGCATTTAATTATATTTTTATAGATAGGCACTTTGATATACTTTCGACAAATTTTTTTTTCTTCGTGTTTTTCACTTTTTTTTTAAAGTTTTTTTCGTTTTTTTACGTTACTGAAATTTGCATGAAAAAGTCATATATGATTTAACACTAATTTGAATACTACATGTGATATTAGTGTTGAATCATATATGATATGTATATGATATGTGATTTATCATATATGATTTAACACTAATATCACATATGATATTACATATCATATGTGATTTAACACTAATATCATATGTGATCTTCAAATTAGTGTTAAATCATATATGATATTTCAATGCAAAATTCCAGTTTTGAAGAAAAACGTGAAAAAAACGATTTTTTTTCTTTTTTCGAAAGCATATCAAAGTACCCGTCTATAGAAAGATAATTAAATGCTCGTCGCGATGGTGTAATTATTTGGCTTAACGATTAACGGTTTAATAAATATTTAAATTATAAAAAATAAGTGAAATAATAAAATGTTTTTAAATAAATTGTGAAGATGAATCCCTATGTAAAAAAAAATTAATATGTAAAATAACTCTCATCATAAACAAAAACAAACACACCGTTCTACCTCATAGGCAACTTATTATGTGATACAACTGAAAAGTTAGTTGTGTGATCTCCTTATAAATTACTGGTATCTCATTAAAAAAACTGTAGCATTTAATTCTCAACTATAAATTAAAGTCAATTAGTTAATTCACAATAAGTCCAACCCTCTCTGCCCCCTCTACTTCTATAAATAAGGGGCAACATTTGGTAAACTCACTACTACTACAATTTTCTCATACTCATACATATATGGCAGAGATAGATGCTGGAGGAACTACGGCCGCTGCTAACGGTCACCATGCTGTTACTGTCAATATCGAAGATCAAACTCATCGAGCTTCCTGTTTTCCTACTGTCCCTTTCCTTCAGAAGGTCTTCTCCTAAGCTTTTTTTCATTTATTCTTGTTTTCTTCTTTCTAACTCGACTAAATTTTGGCTCTCCATGAATGGATATTTTAGCTACTAACTTATCAGTCACCTTCAAAGTCATAACCAAAAAAAAAAAGAAAATTTCGTTTGTACGTGGTTGGGTTTAAATTGAGCAAATGGTCAGGAGTTTGAGCCTTACTAAAAATAGAAGTTTTCATAAGATTTTTTTTTTTTTTTTTTTTTTTTAACCATGCTTTCCACCGACTAATCCGTGGGGTTTGAACCCACCGCCACACAGGTTCAAACCAGGTAAAGCCCTCCCTTTATGAGAAGTTATCGGGACCACTTCAAAGTTGTTTGCACCTAGCAGAAATTGAACTTGAAACTCACACATTTTATTTAGACCGATAGTCGCAAGCTTTTTTCTACTGCACCACCCTTGAGTGGTTATCATTACCAAGTTTGATACGCAAATCTTGTGTGTCTCTTAATCATATGAAAAGAAATGTGTTTCTATATTGTATAATACTGGCTTATGTGAACAAAAAGAAAATTTCCCTTTGACTTTATTAATACGTAAGTATGTAGGTTCAAAATTGACTTGTTTGGTCCAACAATCCAATATCATAATCAAAATAATTATGATATTACATATAACAATACCGAGCACTCTAACCACTTTTAGTTTTCAAAGTTTCCATTTTCATATTACTTATGATTTAACTGACTATATACACGAAAAAACTTTGCAAGTTATCAATTTGTTATGGTGAATGTAGTTGCTAGCAGAGGTTCTAGGAACATATTTTGTGATATTTGCGGGGTGTGCGGCCGTGGTTGTCAATACAGACAAGGACAAGATTGTAAGTCTACCAGGGATATCGATCGTATGGGGGCTGGTTGTGATGGTCATGGTTTACTCTGTTGGTCACATTTCTGGTGCTCATTTCAACCCTGCTGTCACTATTGCTTTTGCCTCTTGCAATAGGTTCCCTTTGAAACAGGTAAATTTTTATAACTCTTTTCACGTGATTTGTAACTTTTGCCTCTTTTTCATGTGATAAAACATGACTACTTTGGTGAAAGCCATAACATCGATCCTTCAAAGTACAATAATTATGTACAGGTTAAACATAGTAAAAAAAATTTCTTCTTAAAACTAATCAATATGTATATATTTATTATAAGTACTTCGTAATGATTCCTAATAAAAGCATAAGTATATAGACTGGAATATTGCTAAAATTATTTATATGTTTTGAAGAAATTTAAGACTAAACGATTATCCGTATGTATAAGCGATGGTGTATAGTAGTGTCAATTTGTGTGTGCAATTTTAATATTAGTGTGGAGCAAGTAAAGTGAAAAAAATTATCGGTTTACCTTGCAATTTTGGTTTAAAAATATTACTAATTTCTAAAGTTTTAAGACAAATGTGTTTTCAATGTAGTAATATAGTAAAAATGTGTTAAGACCTTTTCCTAAGGAGGAAATGATTTTAAAAAAGGGAATGTCTAACCAATGCCCTAAGGGCATTGGTTAAGATTTGTCTTTTTGTGGATTTTAATTACATAAATGGTCCTTTTAGTTGATACAAAATTACATATTTAGACGGGGACCCACCTGAATAGTTATTAAAAACTACAACAAAACAAATCTTAACCAATGCCCTTAGGGCATTGGTTAGACATTCCCTTTTAAAAATGAGACGAATCATGGACGAAGTGCCTGATTCATCAAAATTGATGTGACTTCTTTAAATTCAATTCTTGACTAAATAATTAGATAATATAAGATTATAATAAAACAAGAACTAGAAGATTTGATGAGAAAGTTAATAATTGGATTCGTCATATTTAATTAAGTTTGAAAGCTATATTGTTTTTTAATCTTAATAGATGGTTGGTTGGTTGGTGTTGATCAGATTTTCAAACACTTTTTGTAATACATTTGTCAAATAACTCTTCAACCAATCCCACCATACATGTATTTTTAGGTAATAACTGTGTCAAATGTACTTTTCGCAAAGGTTCCTGCATACGTTGCTGCTCAAGTCCTCGGGTCGACCTTAGCAAGTGGAACTCTACGTTTGATATTCAATGGGAGGCAAGATCATTTTGCAGGAACCCTTCCGGTTGGATCCGATCTCCAGTCATTGGTTCTCGAGTTTATTATCACATTCTATCTGATGTTTGTCATTTCAGGTGTTGCAACTGATAATCGAGCTGTAAGTACAGTTTTTCTTAGAACGTTACTAATTTGTTCATTTAAAAGAGAAAATGACTGTTTGATTCGATCCATAATCTACTAAGAAAAAGTTTAATAGGTTAAGCTTTGAAATTCTGTTTTAAGAAAATTGTTTTTTTAATGTGGGGAGCGAATAACGTACGCATTGGTTCTTTTAGCATAAATTATTTAAATTAGAAATCAGTTGAGCAACATGCAAGAAAATTATAACATGAAATACAACTAATTTGACTCGTAGATATTAAAAAATATTGTGGCCCATACTCTCCTCATTTTCTTAACGATTTATACATAGAGTATTGTTATTAACTTATTTAAGCAATGACCTGGTCCAACAAAAATTTTGTAACAGGGTTTTACTATATAATATATCTATCTATAACAGTATTCTGAATTTTTAATTTAATTATCAAAATGCAGATAGGAGAATTAGCTGGACTTGCAGTTGGAGCTACGGTTTTACTCAATGTCATGTTTGCAGGGTATGAGATCTGTGTTTTTTTTCTAATTGTTTTTATGCATTGAGCCATTTCCCAAACTTTGTATTAAATAGTACTTAAGATAACTAACATATTTTTACTGCTTTCATTAAAAAAATAAATCAAATATAGATCTATTCGTAAAAGATTTCAGTTGAAATTGATTTGTTTTACGGAGTAAACTAAAGAATAAATACGTAAAGATCTATCTTAGTTTCTAATTTTATTTTTTTAATTTGTTTATTATAAAAGACTATTCTAGTCATTTGAAATGAACTGGAATTTATTACTATGTTGTTTTGGTAAGTGTTATATAAAAAAGTGTTTGAAACACACGAATTTAATCTTAGTTGGGGATGACAGGCCAATATCAGGGGCGTCAATGAACCCAGCGAGGAGTTTGGGTCCAGCCATTGTGTCAAGTGAATACAGAAGCATATGGATTTACATGTTGGGTCCAATCGCTGGTGCCATTTCTGGGGCATGGGTCTACAACATCATAAGGTTCACCGATAAGCCTTTGCGTGAAATCACCAAGAGTTCATCATTCCTTCGATATGCTAGCAGCCGCAATGGATCCAAAAGATGATTTTCAGCGCTTCTACTTTGTTGCATATGTACCTGGACTTGTACCCGTTTCGAATCCGGTCGTAGATGATATGCCAGTTATAGCCTTGTTCCTTTTTATTTCTCTTTATTTCATGGAATACATTTTGACTAGGAAATGCGTTAATCAGAATACCAATAGACGTTTACCATCTTTGTTTTGGAGTTGAATCATATCCCAGTCCATCTTTGTTTGAATCTTAAACAAAATGATATTTCATTAATCTCAAGTTCTCAACAATACATGTCCAAAAAAGCCTTTGGCTCAACGTAGATGTCACTTAGAGCACTCCCAATAATAACATATGTTAAACTTTAACATCTGTCAGGTCAGCGCCACATCAGCTTTAACATTTCACCTTAACATCCTCAAAAAACACTCACAATAATAACATCCCCAAGTTAAACTTTAACTCACCAACAATTTACAAAAACAACCCCTCATTTAAGGGCAGAAAAAAAAAAAAAAAAAAACCCCAAATAGTGGGCGTTGGTGTGTTAACACCGGCACTTTAACACCGAACTCTCAATGGTTAACACTGAATAACACCGAGGGGGCGTTAACCATTGTGCATGCTCTTAATAAAGAAAACTACCCCTTCTTTATCTTAACTACATATAATATGTGTATGGTCAAATCTTGAAAGTGAAATCTTGATTTTTGGTTAAACTTGAAAAACACCTTCAAATACAAAATTGGACAAAACATTGAAATATACTAAAGGGTTTTACCCTTATTCTTTAATTCAAAAATTTTGAAAACTTACAATTTGTATATGAAAATACACGATTGAAGAAAATGGTAGTAAGTTGACTTTTGTTCAATTCATGAAACTGAAATGGTAGTAAAGTCTGACAAATTTGTATTTATTTATTTTATTTTTGGTTATTTTGGGTATATTTTGTATGATTATTAAGTAGGAGACAATGCATTTATTATGATTGAAAAAATATGTAGCTGTTTTGAAAGTCTTATTTTACGAAAAAATTATTGTGATTGAAACATGTGAAAGGTAACTTAATAACGTTACTATAATTACTTGAGATTTATTGTGATTGATAAGTTCAAATTGTTTCTTAACATACATGGCCCTCTATGTGCATTATAAATGCAACATACATCGTTGCAGCCTCAATCACAAACCCAACTCTCTCCCAAAATCACTAGACATTTTTCATCGTTGTAATCAAGTGCAGATCGGTTCACATGGTGCGTCTATCTTTAGCATATCTTACTCTCTTCAATTGATTATCCTGATGTTTAATGTAAATGGGTATGCCATCTACACTATTTGTAATATTTATTTTTCCATTGTGTTTGCATCCTTTGTTACTTATGCTTTGAACTATGTGACAAGTGTGGATATATTTTGAATTGTGAATTGTGATAACTCAACAACAGCTTCGTCATAAATAGTGGTCTAATAGCTTTAATATGCATATATAAAGATCAACTTAAGTCTTTGACAAGTGAATTGAATGTCTTTGATTCCATCAACAGAAAAAAGTAAATCAAAACCAAAAACTACAAATGTGTTTATTGGACTCTTCGTGGTCTTTTGGTTATTTGACTGTTTTGTTTGATTACATGTATGTTTTATTTTTATGAGGTTTTTTCCGCATATGCTCAGACTCATGTGTTTCTTTCTAAAGGGTAATCAACGTATTGAGCAATTAAATTTAGTTATAGTGATGTTTTAGTTACATAAAACATTACACAATACGCTAAACCAAAATATCACTCTAACAATTTGCCGTTATAAAAAATTTCGTTGCTATGCACGGGTACTCGTCTAGTTTATTATATATGCGAATCATTCAATCATTACAGAAAATTGTTTGTACATGCTTTAACCACATTTACTAAAAATTTGAACTCCTAAAGATGTATATTTGTCAATCAACGACAAACCAACAGATAAATAGATATCCAACACAATAAGCATACTAGTATTTTTTTTTTTTTTTTTTTTTTTTTTTTGGTTTTGAATTGATACTCACACCACACTTTTTCATTCATGCACCACTAGTTGTGCATTACAATATTGTACTGTTCAATACTGTAATGCACAACTAGCGATGCATGAATCAAAAAATGTGGTGAGAGTATCACCTCTTTTTTTTTTTTTTTTTTTTTTTTTTTAAACGGCAACTATTTTTCTCACACAATATACACCAAAATCTATCTCACGCGTCTTATAGGACTTGCGCCCACAACCATAGTTAAAGAGCTTACAATATCAAGTACTATTGGAACACGGGAGAGGATCCTCTCAAGTAACTTGACTCAAGTTAGAGGATCATCAACCATTGGATTACAATCAAAGGTCAAGATTAAAAGTGCTTTTAATCTTGACCTTTGATTGTAATCCAATGGTTGAGGATCCTCTAACTTGAGTCAAGTTGTCTCACCAACTTGAGAGGATCCTCTTCCATTGGAACACAAGCTCTTTGGTAATCCATGCAATTAGAGCATGGAGTATCATGGCACACCATTCCTCTTCATTTGGACCCCACTTGTGTCACATCACTCCAACACACTTATTTAAAAATACCCCACAATCACAACTAACTCAAACTTCTTCATTTGGGCCCCACCCACCCTCATTTTATTTCTTTTCCATATTTTTTAAACACAATAAAATTCATTTCATTCTTTTAAATAAAAATACAACTACAATACGGAAAATAATATAAAAAAACATACGCTAAATAAATAAAAACATACGAAAAATAAAAACCATACGAAACTTAAAAAATACAACATTAATTCGTCTTGTAGTATTTTGCTATTAATTCGTCTTGTTTCTTTTTGAGGATCGATTTTTTTGGCTCCGGCAACCCCTCAATATCATGCATGAGAAACTCCAATTCTCAACACTCTTGGAGTGACTTTTCTTTCGCTATCCTCGCCTCGTACACTTCTTTGGCTCCGTCAACTTTACGTTTATACTCTTGAGCTAAAGCTTCCGCAATAGCATCCGATTGACTCCCCCCGGTGCTCGTTGACGACTCCACTGATTTTTATTTTTTTGCCGGTCGAGGCTTGCCTGCGGGACGAGCTCTTGGATCAGGGCCGAATAATTCGGCGATATTATCTTCATTGATCCCGTCCGGCGCGTCCCATTTGGGATATTGTCTCAAAACCTTCCATGCCGGGACCATAGTAAATTGTTTCCCTGTTTGAGACTTGAAAGCAAGTCTTGCATTCTCAATGTGATCAACATCATTTTCCCCCGATATACGCTGCAAATGCTTGTAAAAACCATTAAACTTTTGGCAATCACCGTTTATCCGAGTCCATTTACCCGTGCACATATTTTTTGTACGAGTAGGCCCTGGACTACGAGCGTTGAAGTCCTCCCAAATCTGAGTCCAAAACGCATCGTTTAGTCGGTCATTACCGATAGCAACGTTTTGGGAAACCTCGACCCAACACTCGGCTAAAAAAATTTCTTCCTCACTTGTCCAACGAATTGTGGTTCGAGACTCTTCTTCCTCCTCCTCCTCCTCGTTGTCCAAGTCCAAATTCACCACGGTCTTTTTTTTTCCTTTGGCGCTTTGGCCCGTTTTTTCCTTGACGACGTTCTTCACGTATTTCGGTTGGTGGTGGTTGAGGTACTTTGAATTGTGATTCAAAGTACTCCCTCCGTCCCAAAATTATAGTCCCCTTTCTATTTTTTCGGTCTTTCTTTTACCACTTTGACCTCAAGTATTTTTTTTTTGTGTTATATAATATTTGATGCAAAATATATGAATGGATTGAGTTTTTAATGTATTTTCATTTAGTATAATTTTCATCAACTATTGTATAACATAAACGAAAATATTTATGGTCAAAGTTGAAAGAGAAAGACCAAAAAAGTCAAACGGGGACTATAATTTTGGGACGGAGGTAGTAATATTGTTGTGAAGCGTAGAATTGCGGTGGTGATGGTTGTGATGGATAGTATTGGGATTGTGGTGCATAGAAGTGCGATTGTGATGGTTGAGATGGATAGACTTGCGGTTGTGATGGTTGTGATGGATAGAATTCTGGTGGTGATTGTCTTGGATATTGAAAAGCTTGAAATCTGACTTGCGAAGAAGTGTTTGAGCTTTGGGACGATGTTGTGGATGGGTTTGACGAAGACGAGTTGAGGAGATTTATAAACGACATCTCGTTTGGATCTTGAGACATTTTTGGTTGTAAATTGAGATGGTGAAGATAATATATTTTTGAATGAGAAGTGTGAATTTTTGTGTAAAATATGGGTATTATTTATAGAGGGGTGGGTAATATTTGAATTTGAAAAAAAAAAAAAAAAAATGTAACCGTTTGATATTAACGGTAATATTCAAACGTTTATAATCAAAAAGTGTTTGTCTTGTTGTGTGTGTCGTTGGAGTGGCGAATTGGGGATCGGCGAGGGTGGCTGGTATGGTGGCAGTGGCCGGCGAGAAGTGGCGAAGGTGCCACGTTGGAGTGGCGAATGTTTTCAGCCGTGATACTCCATGCTCTTACATTCAACCACTTTATTTACTTTTTGTTTTCAACTGCAGAATGTTACGGTTATAATATGCAAATCAAACAAGAAAATGTAAGATACATGAATTACCAAGAAATATACAAGTAACATACATGAATCCTAAAAATATAGTATATGTACAAATATCCTACTAACTATAAGATCACATACAACTCCAGGACAACAACAAATTGTACCAAGCCTTCTCGATCGCTGTTGGACACATTTCAGATAATTGTCTTATGTACACCATATATTGCAACCTAGCTTTTTCCAAGGCTGTAACTTCACAGGTGATACAAAAAAGATAAGCATCTACCTTGAACCATTATTGTTGGAAGGCACAGCCCTTGGCTTTAACCATGGAATAATAACGGGCGTGCAACATAACAGCATAAAAAGCAACCCCATGGTAAACACCACAATACTGGTCCAAACAAAAATTGTTGCTTTCCAAGACCATAAAATCCTCTTCAAAAGTGGAGGTTGTGACTCGAGCTTTAAGTAAGCTGTGTATATTTCGGGAACACCGCCACTCTTTGCAAACTCTGCACGTGGTTCAAGTACCACTCGCAAGCAGGAAGTTGGGATTTCCAGTTCAGTATATCCTTTAAATCTAATGTCTAGTATTTGGGATTCTGCTAAATAGCCGGTGATTAGTGGCGCCAGCTTAAGAATTGTCATCAGAAGGCGAATAGGCTGGCTTGTAAATCGCAGCATACATGGCTGTGTTTTACTTGCAAGGGATTTGCCATTGTAGGAGAGGTAGTCTACCCTTACCTTCAAATAAAGATTTGGCAAGATATAAAATAAGAATTTGACTACTAAGTGCTGAAAAACTCAAATTAGAAACATCAGGTAACGACAGATTACTTGCACATACCTTTGACATATTTATAAAAAGTAAATCTACTTTCTTTAGTTTTCGATGAGAGGGTTCAATTGAACCCACTCACTTTCAGAAGTTAGTATAATTACCTTGCACAATTCCGTGATTTTAGTATGATTTGTTTAACTACTGAACCTAGTATTTTTTATTTTTTTTTTTGGTAACCATGATTTCCGACCTTTTGGCCGACTAATTCACGGGGTATGAACTCACCGCCACAAAGTCGCGTGGCCACTTAAAGTTGTTTGAACCTAGTAATTTTGTTACGTAGAACCCGTTGACTGTGTCTGGCTCTAACTTTCATATAAGTAAATTTAACATGGCTTAATTATCATCAGTTTCCATGCCTAATTTCACTTGCCATCACAAGCATTTTTTTAAATTGGATGAATCACGTTTCACTATTGATCATATTATCCTTATATGTTTTCAGTTCTATCTTTAATTAAATTCACCAAAAAAGCAACTGCATTTAAAGAAGAATCTAATCAAAAATTTTAATTTCCAAAAAACGTTTGCTGAATTTCTCCTTCTAGATCAATAGTTGCCCAGGTTCTTCCTGATAATAATACATGGAAACATCTCTTAATTTTTACTGATGCGCAGCTATATTTGTCTAATAACAGGAAAGTTTGAATATTCTACTATGTTCAATATCGTTAATATACTTGAATGGTTTTGGTATGCTGGTGTTGACCAGCTACACAAGTTACATGATTGGAAATTACAGGTTGATGTATATCATTGTCAACTAAGATGTAATTAGATTATGATGATTAATAAGCAACAAACGATGATGTTTGATAAGAGAACATGATGAGTTGATCGAAATGATCGAATTGAACACACTTCACCTAAGGTTCGTAGCAGATTGCAAGAAGCAAGTCTGCTACAATTGTTAATTTATTACTGTATATACCTTATGACCCACTGATTTTCCTATCAATCTTTGTATTTGTGTATGTATTTCATGACCCCGCTAACAAAAACTTCTGCCCTGCTAGTAGCATAAGTAAAATATTACAGCCAATAGGAACACCGAACACATAAAAAAAGAATGATATCGATTTGGAAGATTCCTAGCCCTATAGATTTGGTGTGAGGTTATGGCCCTTCAAAGAACAATCTATGTTACATTTAACAAAAACCTTCAGATTGCAATTGTCTGAGTAAAGCTTAATTGCGGTATCATGAGCGGCAATTTCAACCCAACAACTTATGAATAAGTCAGTTTAGATGGTGATTTATCTGAAATGGGTCAAATATATATAAATATTTAAAAAAAAAAAAAAAAAAAAAGGGTTAAATTTGTCAAAACTCAAAAGACTCTAAAAGTCTATGTAATGATTAAACATCCAAAACATATTTAACAATGACAAAAAGATGTTGCGGATCAACCTAACACAGCACTACCTGTGCTAAAATGACCTGTTTCAACACTAGTAACGTTTCAACCTCTAAAGAATGAACCAGTCAGGACCGCCTATCTTTCCATCTCTTAGTGTATCAATCAAGGAGGAAACACGCTATTGTTTAACACAAGTATAAGACTAGAAAAGGTTTAGATAATCGTACCGAATGTAAAAGGCTGGTAAAAACCATAGCTCAAAACATCTTAAAAGACTTTACGTTCTTTTCTACTTTATTTATTTCGTATCATCACACCTCATTTTCACCATATATTTTCTAAGTCACAGATATCCAATATGTGCCCCCTAATAGCAATAGGTAACACTAGCTAAACAACAGCTTGTTGCTACACCAATAGAAACACCTTACTAAGTACATCTTTCTGCATGAAATAAAGAGATACAGGCGTAAAAGGATTACTGCATACCTGAAAGATCCCTAGATTTCTGTTGTAATCGGATTCTGGCATGTTTAACGAGATAGTAGCCAGCAACTTATGATCAAGAGGTATAACCCTTGATTGAGCTTCAATATTTTCACCACACTCCAAACACAAGTCATCTGGACAAGACATAATAGGCACAAAAGCCATTGGAGCATCTCTCGTGTAATCAAAATTCAATTCCTCCATTATTCTCACAGGCTCATCAACGACCCATTTCATCATCACACCAGTAACCACAACCGCGAAAATCGCCAACCCAACCAAAACAAAACCAACACAAACCGAAGAAAACAAGCCCAAAGCAAGTTTGATACACAATCTCCACGTGGATTTATTCCTATTAACCCATTTGCAAAAAACCCATTTGACATTACCCAAACACAACCTCAAAAAGCTCCTGACCCTCCTAAGTAAAAAACCTTTAACATGTCTCATAATCGCAAAAGGGTCCGTCAAAAAAAGGTAGGACGAATGCATAAACCATATTGGAAACGTAACAAAGCCAAGTAACACACTTGTCTGAAATGCAATTGCTTTAAATACTAATCCAACTAAAGTATAAGCCAAACTTAAACCAACAGAATTCGACGAATTAACCGTGACATCACTAACATCATCAATATCATTAATATTATCAGTAACATCTGTAATTACACTAGAATCAAAGGTATCATCCTTAACAGTAAATAAAAATTTGTGGGCTTTTACCGGAGATGTGTTGTTGGGTTTTCGGCGTCGACGGGAAGAAGAGAAGTTGTCTGTGGAGGGATATGGAATTGGATCAAAAGAACTGGGAGCATCAAAAAAGGGAAATTCATCAAGTGCATCCATGAATTTATCATGTATGAGGATGGATTCACAAGATAGCTCTTGTTTCATTGGAGTTTGAGGTTAATTAGGGTTTGTCTGATGATGACAAAGATTTTGTATATTTGTGGTGTTTCTTTTTTCTCAATCGGGGAACTTGAAAAACTCAGAAATGAAAATGAAATTCCATATATATAGTTCTAATAAACTAGGCACTACCCGCGCCTAGCGGCAACGGTTTCTAGCGTCAGATAATTAATGATTTGTGATATTGTGGTGAGTGTTTTGTGTAGCGTTTAAAATAAAACGTGAGCTTATAAAAATGTAATTGCAAACAGTTGTACTATACGATAACTAAAGTCTAGACAAAATTATTAACATCTATCAAACCACATATAAAAACATTTTATGAAACTGAAAGTAAACATTACATCAGTTATGAGATAAAAACTAATAACACACGTTACTTGTTGCGTAAAAACTAACAAGAATGAGATTAATGGTGCCTTTGTTAAGAAGAACGCAAGTAAAAAAATAGGCTAATTTTGGCTATTTTGTAAAAGACTTGGGCATATTTAGCCCCATTTTTTTTTTTGAAATTGGCGTATTTAGTCTATTGAAAAGTTAAATATGCACTAACGGGCACATATTTTCTCTTAATTGTAAAACATTATAATCGTTTTTGAAGAAAAACTTATATATATATATATAATATATATTTATATAGCGACATATCGTTTTGTGTTAAAAAAAGTTTACGAGTTCGAAACGAAAAATAATAAAAGTTTGAAGATTTGGGGATTAAACATAATGTTTTGAAACCCGGTTTGAACAGGGTGAACCGTTCCCGTCGAAAAACGGGTCGATTTGAACCGAGTCAACCCGACAGGTGGGGTCAAAACGGGTCAAATTAAAACAGGGTCAACCCGCCGGTTTTGAAGCATCCCGTTTTCGATATGTATTAATAGTTTCAACTTTTCACTTTTTACTTTTTGGTTTTTCCTTTATATATAGTATAGCAGGGTACCCGCGCGTTGCGGCGACGGCTACCCTGTGACGATTAACCGGAGAAATAGATCTCGATGAGACCTGATTCACCGGTTTGTATCGGTTTCAATGGGTCCTTTCTAGTTCATTTTCGGATGGCTGTTATTGGTTAGCCGAACCGATGGCAACACCGGTTCCCGGTTGAACCCATTGGTTTGGTCCGATTTTTAAAACTATATGTACCATCAACTTGTTAGCTTGTATGAAGCTTTGTGTGTGTTTATTAATTTGTATAATGTGTATAATAACATGTACTTTTAATTTTAGGGTGTTTTAAAAATAACATTAATTAGTGTGTTTAATTAGTTTATATTTAAGATTATGTTATAGCTTGTTTAAATTGTACATTATGAAAATTTTATTGTACTTTTTAGTAAGGGTGTTTTAATTGGTTGTTTTTAATTTGGTAGATATGCTTTTAATTGGTTGTACAATGTGAATAAATTATTGTACTTTTTAGTAATGTGGTATTTTAATAAAGAGTATTAATTGCACAATAAATTTCTCTCACATTTGACTTTCAACTTTTCACTTTTCAAGGTTTGACCATTTTTCTATTATATGTAGTATAGATATAGATATATGGGGATAGCTTGGCTACAATTTTTGTAGCCAATTTGCTACAATCCTTCATTAAAAATACATTATCAATGAATCTGGGACTTACAGAAAAGAATCAGGACCTACACAAAAAATCAGGGACCCACATTATATGACATAAAATTGTAGCTAACATATTACCTAAATATATATATGTTGTAAAATAATAAGGAACACAAGAATTGAGAATAAGAGAGAATTATAATTGAGTTGCAATCTAAAAAGTTACAAGAGTGTATCTACTTATAGGGTAGATAATTACATGTAAACCCTAATGGATCGGGCTAGTAAGCTAAGAGTGAGTAGATATAAGCCCATTAATATTTACAACACTCCTCCTTGTATATTCACCATTTATTATACGCTATATACCGCCTCATTAAAAACCTTATCAAGAAAAACCCAGTGGGATTAAAAAAAACTTGATGAAAGGAAAAAAGAGTGCAGTGCGCATAATGCTCCTCCTCAATTTAATGTATATCTTTTAAACATTGAATATTAATCTTCCGAAGTAGTTGCTCAGACATTTTACAGCAAAGACTTTGTAATAAAGTCCACCGAATAATTGATGTTAAGAATATATCCTGCAAAGATGATCAAATATATGTGTAGCTTCTAACATCAAATGCATTGGTTGAAAAACATACATTACTAATATAAATATTAAAAGAGAAAAATACACTCTCATGATGCATATTAATTATTAAAGCCTCATCTGCACTTATGTATGGTACTTGAGTACCAATCATTTTATAGAAACATGTGCAAAAGCAATTTATATAATATGCGTCAAGAATGATTTTGATCCATATAAAAATTCATTCAGTTTGATCAAATAGAGTTCTTGAAAAACTTTATTAATTGCTTCTAAAAGTTAAAGTTGCTAGACATGCTTGAGGGCTTTTAACATTATAGATCCTTCTTAGAATATGAGAGTTTTATCTAAAACTCACTTAGAGTGAATTAAACACTTATAGATTATTTGTCTCATAAAATATCAATAAGATATTTACATCCACCTCGAGACAATTTGCCACTTAATAATCAATTTTGTGAATATATTTATTCAACAATTCATGTTTTAAAGCAGATAACTTTAGAACTCTTATTCGGTTTCACACAAAGACCGATGTATATTCGATAGATTTTACACATTTGTGTGTACGGACTTCATGTCCCAAGACTTCTCGTATTTTCATGAGATTGCGTCTTTTCACGTTGGCCAATCGTTTCATTTAATAACATTTAATTTATGATCATCATTATGCATAATAGCAAGCACTATATTGTATGTAAACAAATTAATTCAACATTCAGTTTGATCCATATAAAGATTCATTCAGTTTGATCAAATAGAGTTCTTGAAAAACTTTATTAACTGCTTCTAAAAGTTAAAGTTGCTAGAAATGCTTGAGGGTTAAAACATTATAGATCCTTCTTAAAATATGGGAGCTTTATCTAAAACTCACTTAGAGTGAATTAAACACTTATAGATTATTTGTCTCATAAAATATCAATAAGATATTTACATCCACCTCGAGACAATTTGCCACTTAATAATCAATTTTGTGAATATATTTATTCAACAATTCATGTTTTAAAGCAGATAACTTTAGAACTCTTATTCGGTTTCACACAAAGACCGATGTATATTTGATAGATTTTACACATTTTTGTGTAAGGACTTCATGTCCCAAGACTTCTCGCATTTTCATGAGATTGTGTTGATCCCAGTTGAGCAAACGATCTAATATAGTAACTGACTTAGAATAACAACTTATTAAGTATTATGCGGAATTTAACACTTAACCTTAAGAAGAAGAACAGTTAACATTCAACACCTCAATATTATTTATTAATACGAATACTCTTACAGTATTAGGGTTTTGCAACCTTGAAGTGTATCGACCTTAGATATAAAACTTATATCTCTAATCTAACCTAGGACCTCCTTTTATAAGCCAAGGAGTCCTATACATTATACAATATGTAACCTACAAGATAAATATCTATTCCATATTTATCTTAATACAATAAACTAACCGACTATACAAAACACTAGCAGTGGTTACAATATTTCATCTGTGGTTACACATTACTACTAGCCGCGGTTATCTTCATCCGTGGTTACACTCTTCTGTCCGTGGTTATATCAAACCTGTCCGTGGTTCCAGTACTTAAGATAATTCATGATTCAAGGAACCAAAAACCCAACAATCCTCCCCTAAACTTGATACATTCCAACAAAATTCTCAAGTTTCCTTTAAGCTCAAAACATCTGAAATGGGGGATGTAGCCAAACACTTATGAGATTTAAGAATTGTCTCATATTTCTTTAACAAACCATAGGCTTGACCATCATAGGGTAACAACATCTTGATAATACCAGGTTTCAACATCTGAACAATAATTTCTGGATACTTATTCAACTGAGGATATTCACCTTCTACAAGCATGTGAATAATTTTTCCAGAAACAGTTAAAACATGAACTCCACAAGTTTGATATAAAAACCAGCTTGTTACAGTACCATTGTAGAGTCCTTTCCATTCAGGTTCATCATGAGTTGGTTCAAATAAAATCTTCAAATTATAATAGACCAGTCTCTCATGATTATCAGTTGGATGCACTTCACCAAACTTGTTCTTGTAAAGTCTCCAGAGATCCATCAAATCATCCCTTTCAAAATACAGAAGCATTTGTGAAAATTTATTATACTCATAAATTTCATTGTTGAGTCTTTGAATTTTCCAAACTCCTTCACTTTCATCATTAAGCTTAAACTCATAAGAAACAATTTGATTTACATCTGCAGCTTCTTTCAATCTTTTAGAATCAGATGTTTCTTGAATCTCAGATTTTCTCTTTCTTTTACTTAGCATCCACTCATCATGCTTCTTTATCCACTCTTCTTCCTTCTCAGAATTCATTGGACAGAAATCATCTACATTAATCCTCATACATCTCTCATAAATTTCCAAAATTCTTTCAAATGAACATTTACTAAGATTATCAGAAACATAAATGCCTGAATTCTTAATAATTTTCATCAATACATTCCTCATCTGAGCCATAGTAGGAGGTTTCTTTCTTATAACCTGTTTCTTTGTTTTGCTAACCTTCCTTGCCCATTCACTCATCAATCTAGCTTTCTCCTCATCATCCAGCAATGCCCATTCTTGTGCAGTAAACTCATCAAGAATTTGTTGAGAAGCTTGAAGAAAGTTTTGAGATTCATACCATATAGCTAGCATTCTCTGACTAGCTTCCTCTTCTTCCTGCTTTCTTTTCTCTAAAGCTTCTTTTTCTTCAGCAACCATATTCTTTACGAACTCTGCATCATAAGCTTCTTGTTCTGCTCTAGTTTTAAACTTCAACTCTGGTACTGCAATACCTTTACCCTTTCCAACATCAGATTGAATCACCTTCTTCTTCAGATTCACCAATAACTAAAGTTTTTCCTCCGGGTTTGGGTTTAGTTGCAGATAGTTTGAATGATAAAGTAGGTGCAATGATGGGTGTAGAAATAGATGATGTTTTGCTCAGATTAATCAATGTACTTGCAGCTTCTTTCTCTACTTCTTTAGGCTTAGATGGTAATATAGAGAGAGTTGTTACAACATTGGAAGTGGTTATAATAGCAGTGGGTATGATTGTAGTAGGTATAGTTGTAGTAGTTATAGTTGCCATATGTCATTACATCAGTGGTTAGAAGTGTACTAACCGTGGTTTCAGACATACCATCAGTGTTTGTGTTTGGTACTACATCTTCTACAACTTTCTTCACATTTTCAAGAACTGCATCATTCCCATCTTTATCAGATACCACAAATATTTGATCTCCACTATCAACATCTTCTTCCATAGATACATGATCATCCTCCCCTGAATTCTTGCCTTCACTCCTCCCCTGTTTGGATACATCCTCCATGTTCAGAACTGAAGAGGAGGTCAACTTCTTTTTCCTTAGCTTCCTCAAGCAGCAAGCCCGGCCTTTTATCTTCTCCAAAACCAAAACCCTGTGCTTCAAGCGCCGAATATCCTTTTCATGAAACCCACCCAATTCCTTGAGATTAGAGATCGTCTCCTCCATTTTGGTACATTTGGCCGTCAATTCATTTAAGCGTTCAAGAATATCCTCCCCACTTCGACTGTGTGAACGGTCCGAGAGGTGGTTCATTGGAAAAGTCAGTATGTACAAACTCAGAATCCGTCAATTCATTTTCACGTTCCAACCTATCCTCATCACTGAAATGTGTTAACTGCTCCGCTAGGTGAATCTTTGGATATAGAAAACATAGCATCAGACCGAGCCTGAACATCTATGCACCCTGTATTAGCCAAGTGGCTAGGGATTCCTCCACCTGTGTTAAGTTCCAGAGAACTCTCCACATTAGGAGTTGCCAATGGTTGGGTCTTATTCATGTTTCCACTATCCTGATCAGCATCTAAGCATGTATCAGTAGTGGAAGCCCTTCCAATCATGTCACCTTCATCATCTGTGACAGCCTCATGAGCAACACCACTAGCACTAGCCTGAGGAAGCGTAGTGCCCTTCTTTCTCCTAGTCCATACAATAGGTGTACTATGAGTGATTTGAGGTGTAGTATCAGTGGTTGGAGGTGTACTTTCAGTGACAATCAGTTGAGTTTCAAGACCTTCATCAAAATCAGGATCAGTAGGCAAAGTAATCATGTGAGGAAATAAAGGAACATCTCTAATTTGTACATTCTGTGGCTGATTCCTCATATGTGCAAAAACCTTAGGAAGCATATGATGTACTTCATACTCTCTAGAATGTTCAATAGGATTAACAATTTGATGTGCTACAATCAGTTGAACAAACCTAGGATACAAATAGTATTTACCATTCTTCCTAATGTTTTGTACTAACCCCTCATAAATCATCCTAGACCAATTAAACTTCCTTCCCTCAGATAAACAAATAATAGCAGTAGCAATTTTGGAAGGAAAGTCATTAAAACCTGTGGTCTTGTTACTCATACACATCAACAAGGTATGAATCAAAAACTTCCATTGTTGTGAAAACAAACTCTTAAAAAATTGTACCTTTTCACCTCTATGTGTATAACCTAATATCTCTAAACCAGCAACAATCTCAACATCTGAAAGATTGTCAACCCCATCAGCATCATCAAACTGCAAAACTTCTCGAATGATATCCTCAGTAACAGAAATAACATGCTCATCCACTTCAGAACGAAACATCTCCACACCATCAACCGTTTCAAGTGTAGCATTTCTCCAGAATTGATGTATGTAGGCTTTAAGAATTGTGGGTGTAACAGTTAAAGCATAATAAATGGGACTGTGAACTAAGAAATCAATCATTTGATGAAACCCTTCAGAACGAGCATTCTTTGTGAGAATGGCAACTAGGTTATGTGAAGTGGAATACTTTTCAGCCATTTTGAGTAAGGAAAATAATGATGTGAGGTGGTGAATTATGCAAAGAAAGTGATTAGGGTTAAGATTGAGCGCCAATTGAAAGTGGTTTGAGAATCAAATAAATGATCCATCCGTGATTTGGGGAGAGTGATATAGATTCGCCAATGTAACCAAACAGTCCATGTACTATTCAAAACTAGACTCCATGCTATCCGCGGTTCCAGAACTACTATCCGTGGATACAGCATACCATCAGCAGATACATGGGATCACTTCTTCCAAATGACCAAGAGATATAGCAAGTAAATCAGCTCCTTAGGCACCCAAAACCTTCATACCAGTAATACAAAAACACAAAACCAACACAGAGTATAAGGTTATTGTTGTTAGTGGTTAGGAAGAGCTAAAAGTGGTTCCAAAAGACCTATCCGTGGTTTGAACAGGTAAGTCAATATGGTCAACTTCTAGAACAAATATTAGTCCAACTCCCAAAAATCTCATTAACTCCTCAACCATATTAAACCTGCCCCGTATTTACTTCCATAACCCTAAACCCCACTTATAAAAAGAACCCAAATCTTTCATAACGCACACACCAATCAATATCAAAACCCTAATTACTTCAAAATCTCCAATCAACGGCAATCTCAATGTGGAACCCTAGTTGGAATAAACCAGAAGTAGTCAATCTAATATCCTCCTCATCCTCATCATCATCTTCATCATCAAGTGAAGATAGTAACCCATGGCAGTTCTGCCTCCCTCCACAAGAACCAAGACCATTAAAATCTCCATTTCTTCCATCATCTGAAGATGACAGTGTGGTGAATCCAAGTAATGCATCTGAGGACTCTGATGATTCCTCAAAGAAGAGATCTTCATACTCCCAACCTTCAGCATCTCAACCCCAAACAAGACCACGAGCAAGAAACCCACCACTTCCAAAAGACAGAGAGATGGTTATTGGTCTTCAAGTACCAAATTATGGTGCTTCTTCACACATCGTAAAGGGGAAGGGAAAAAGGAAAATGGACTGAGGCTTTTTGGTGATATGACTATGTCCTTCGTGCTTCATCTAATGTGGTCATCGTCATCATCAACGTTTTCATCAATCCATCCTGTCCATTTTGATCCTTAGCATCCTCGTCATAGTAGTCATGCATCTCCAGCCATTGAGATAGAAGGAATGGGTGGTTATGCAAGACTTCACAAACGCATATCCAGCATCTAGTGTGAAAGATGTGAGCGATCATGCATATCCAACAGCCTGTTAGATGTTGGAATAGATGATATGAACTAGATTAGGATTAGGAGATCATGTATAGCTCTGTTCAGTTAGTTGCATTTGATGTTGATTGTACTCTGTAAGCTGTAAGCTATTTCTCTAATGAATGAAGAACACTTTGCATCACTACTTCTTTTACTTCTATAATGAGCATTCTTGTATCTGCAAAATGGTTAGAGAAAAACAGAACAACTAGCAGTGGTTTGAACCAAACTATCAGTGGTTAGAAACAAACTATCAGTGGTTAGAAACAAAAATAGTAAAACTAAGATTACATAATAACAGTGCAGTACATATACAAACTGGTACAAAACAATTTGAGAATTTAGAGATTAATCATTCCAATACTAACAACAAGATACTGAAACCTCCCCACATCAAAAGCTTTGGTGAGAAGATCACAACATTGAAATCGATATGGATTTTTACCATATGAATCAACCTTTTCTCATTACAATCTCTAATAAAATGATGTCTTATCTCAATATGTTTAGTTCTAGAATGTAAAACAGGATTTTTAATAATGGATATTGTACTGTTATTATCAATGTAAATCTTAGTATGCATAAAATTGTACCCAAAGTCCAGCAATTGATTCTGAATCCATTGAACTTGACCACAGCAACTAGCAGCAGCCACATACTCAGCTTCAGTTGTAGAATTTGCCACAATAGTTTGCTTTTTACACTGCCATGAAATAAGTCGCTTCCCAAAAACTGACATCCTCCAGTTGTAGACTTCCTATCCAAACTAGCACCAGCATAGTCACTATCTGTGTAGGACACCAAGTCAAAAGGAGAATCCTTTGAGTACCAAAGGCCTAATTTAGGATGACCCTTAAGATACCTAAAAATTCTCTTAACAGCATTCATGTGTGATGAATTAGGTGTGACTTGAAATCTTGCACACACATATACTGAGAACATTATATCTGGCCTAGATGCAGTGAGATACATCAAAGATCCAATCATAGACCTGTACAACTTCTGATCAACTCTGGTACTTCCATCATCAGGTAGCAAGGGTTTCTGAGTCTCCATTGGTGTACTAGCACTTTTCACATCCTGAAACCCAAACTTCTTCAAAACATCTGCTACATACTTGTCTTGACTAATGAAGATACCATCATCCTTTGTTGAACACAGTAGCCCCAAAAGAAAGTGAGTTCTCCCATAGAACTCATCTGAAACTTATCATGCATAAGCTTCTCAAAATCTTTGCATAGCTCTTTATTGGTTGAGCCAAAGATGATGTCATCTACATAAACCTGAACCAGTAAAATATCATCCTTGTGCTTTCTTATGAACAAAGTTTTATCAATCAGTCCTCTTTTAAACCCATTGTCCATCAAATAAGTGGACAGGAACTCATAGCATGCCCTAGGAGCTTGATGCAAACCATACATAGCCTTCCTCACCTGTAGACCTTATCGGGATGATCGGGATCTTCAAAACCAGGAGGTTGACAGACATAAACCTCCTCATCAATTGTGCCATACAAAAATGCACTTTTAACATCCATCTGATACACCACAAAGTTTTTGAATGACGCATAAGCTAAAAACAATCTAATAGCCTCAATTCTTGCAACTGGAGCAAATACTTCATCATAATCCAAGCCTTCAGTTTGTGTGTATCCTTGAGCAACCAACCTTGACTTGTTCCTTACAACAATACCTCTTTCATCCCTTTTGTTTCTGAACACCCATTTTTTCCCAATTGCCCTCTTACCATCAGGAAGGTCTACCAATGTCCAAACCTCTTGAAGTTTGAACTGAAGAAGCTCCTCTTGCATTGATTCGACCCATCCTTCTTCAGATAATGCTTCTTCAACTCTCTTTGGTTCCTTTTGAGACAGAAAACAAGCAAACAGGCAATTTTGCAAATCTTTATGACTGTTTCTTTTGTGAAGTGATCTTGCAAAGAATCCATGTTCAGGAAAGGGTTCGGTGTTCTTAACCTTGCTTCTTGTTTGAACTGGAGTATTCAACTTTCCAAGTATTTGTTCCTTGGGATGAATCTTGTGTATCCTTGTGGAGGTAACAGGACTTTCATGAATGACATGTTCCAAATTAGTTAAATCAGCATTGAAGAAATCATCCATGTCTTCATCATCAGTAGGAGTATCAATTTCAATCAAAGCGGGCATATCAGGATCATGTGGATACTTCTCTTCAGCATGTAATGGCTTTTTATGTGGTCCAAAGAAAGTACTACTATCATACTTACGGGGATTTCACTTGTAATGTCAGTGGTAGAAGTTGTTGGCTTAGCAGTGGTTGTATTTACTCTATCCGTGCTTATGTTAGACTTATCCGTGCTTGCAGACTGCTTTTTCTTCTTTTCAATTTCTTCTACCAACACTGAATTATCTTTCAATAACTCATCCTTATCTTGATGATGAGTACTATTGCCTCCAGTATTCAAAACATCATCATCAGAGGGACCTTGCTTATCAATGATGGGTGAAACAGAACTAGCTTTCCACTTTTCAAAAAAATAGAACTCTTGAGGAGAATCAGCTTCCTTAGAAATTGCTTCTTCACGAGAATTCTTTTGAGTACCTGCATCAACATTAGTGGAAGTTCCTGCAATGATAGGCTCATAATTCATAGATTTGGTTAGCATATCAATGTTAAACAACCAGTCTGGTCCTTTGGTCTCAACACTAGGAGTCTTTTAACTGAATTAAACATGTAAATTCTCTTCAACAATTCTAGTCCTCCTATTGTATACTCTAAAGGCTTTACTATTTGATGAATAGCCTAAAAAGTATCCATCATCAGCTTTTTCTTGAAACTTGCCTAGGTAGTCTATGGTATTCAAGATAGTAACAGGACACCCAAAAGGTTTTAGGAATGCAATCATTGGCTTCCTATCATGTAACAGCTCATAGGGGTCTTGTTATGAGGCTTCACTACCTTACTCCTATTCTGCACATAACATGCAGTGCCTACAGCTTTAGCCCAAAAGGTAGTTGGTAACTTAGACTCAGACAACATAGTTCTAGCAGCCTCAATTAGTGTTCTATTTTTTCTTTCAGCCACACCATTTTGTTGTGGTGTTCTAGCAACACTAAACTGTCTTTCTATACCTTTCTCTACACAAAACTGATTCATCACTGCATTCTTAAACTCAGTTCCATTATCACATCTGATTATCTTGACTTTATAATTCACTAGATTTTCTATCTTAATAATGAAACTCTTGAGAACTTCACTAGTTTCACTCTTAGCAGCCAAAAAGTAAACCTAAGAAAATCTACTATAATCATCAGTGATAACTAGGCAATACTGCTTATGGTTCAAACTCTTGACAAAAGTAGGTCCAAATAAGTCCATATGAAGCATAAACATTGGTTGTGAAATGGTGTTGACAGTTTTGGACTTACAAGAAGCTCTATGTTGTTTTCCTTTCAGACAAGCCACACACAGTTCCTTACACTCAAAAACCTTAGAAGGTAACCCTCTCACTAAGTTCCCTTTAACCAGTTTATTGATTGTTTTGTAATTGAGGTGACCTAATCTTCTATGCCATAACTTAGACTCATCCACAGATGCTTTAGCAAATAAACAAGTTAAGGACCTATTAGGAATTACATCTTTAAGATCAAAACAATATATATTTTCCTTCCTAGGTACCCTAAGTTGTATAAACTTCTCATCGGCATCTTAAACTCAGGAGACAACACCACACACTCAGTTTCACCAAAAAGTACCCAGTTTTTCTTATCACACATTTGAGAAACACTGAATAAATTGTACTTAAGTCCCTGTACCAAGTAGACTTTTCAAAGTCCAAATTTCCTGTTCTGATTGTGCCTCTTCCAAGTATCTTTCCTCCCTTTGGATCATTGCCAAAAGCCACATAGCCTCCATCAAAAGCTTCAAAATCATCCAGGTTGCTCCCATCCCAAGTCATGTGCCCAGAGCAACCACTATCAAAACTCCTTTGTCTTTTAGCTCATCTTGTAGATTGCCCTGCACATGAAATTAAAAAAAAATTAGTTCCTTTTGTGGACCCAAGCCAATACTGACTTGGGTCGCCTCGGCATCAATATAATCAAATTTGTTTAGGTCCGTTGATGCACAGTTGACATGATGTAAAACCTTGGTCTTAGGTTTCCATTGCCAACTAGCTGAGGCCTTAACAGCATAAAAATGATTTCCAACCACTGTATCAGTTATCACCTTTGGAATTTTTAAAACTTCTTTGTTATCTGTGGTGAATTTTGGCTTATCAGTGGTTTGATTTTGCTTAGCCGTGTTTACACTTTGCTTAGCAGTGGTTGGAACCCATTTGGGAGAAGTAGTGACAATTGATTTTGTATTCCCATTCCTCATTAACACTGCTTTAGGAATCATGTTTCTGTTAGGATGAGGGTTTGTGTTCTTTGAAAAGTTTTGGTGATTTACCCTCCGCCAATGATTCTAAATTTGTGGTATGTTTTTATTACAATTTCTCTGTAAGTGCTCAAAACTACCACATAGAAAACAAGTATTTTTAACACATTGAAACTCATCACCTAATCTGTTAGAAATTAGACCATTTAAGCTTCTTTGATTACCCCTAGGTGTATATAGTTTCATCTGTTCCCTAGGTATTTCCCTGTACTCTACTACTTTCTTGGTAATTTTAGCTCCAAATCTAGGTACAAGGTTGACTTGCTGTGAATCAACTTTCTTAACTTTTTCTATCTCTGTAGACTTAGTTGATTCAATACTATCTTCCTCAGAATCTGATTCCCAATCTACAATTTTGGGAGTATCAGAGGACATATCAGAACTTATCTTAGGTGTCTCAGTCTTACTTATTCCTTCAATAGGTTTGTTAAAACTGAATTCACTACTAAATGACAGTTCTTTAGCAGGTGGTGCATTTTGCATAAGAGTGGGTGGTGGCATATTGTTGTATCCTATCCCAGACCCCTTTTTCATTAGATGACTCTCTATAGATTTATGAACCGATCGAAGCAAATTGTGTTTCAGCTACCCTAACAACATGTTTTTCTTTTTCATCTAGGGCCTTTTGTTTTTCACTCTCTGCTAGTTCAAGTTTCTCTTTAAGCATTTTAATCTCTCTATCTTTAAGATCAATTTCAACACCTAGTATATTGATCTTTTCTACATACTCAAACTCACATTTGATACATAATTTTAGCTTCTCTTCCACACCCTCTAGACCAACTCTATAACCTAAGTTATCTAGAGTCAATCTTTCTACTTCTTTCCTCATACTCTCAGTGATAGCTTTTTGAGATTCTAAGTTATCATGACATGATTTAAAAGAACAAGTAGATGATTTAGAATCATTAGATACCTCGAATCTGAACGAAGATGAAGCATAGGTCATAAGAGCAAAGTTATGCTCTTTTGAAGCTTCACTAGCAAGAAAAGCTGCATTTGGACCTTCTTCAATTTGATCGCTCCAGTCATAATCTCCAAGCCCATCTTGAGCAACCAAAGCTGAAGAAGCAGCAGGCTCTTCTGTGACCTTCTTAGTGCCTTCAATTCTCTTAGGAGCGCGACATTCCCTAGCAAAGTGACCTTTCTTCTTGCAATTAAAGCACTCCATCTTGCTCTTGTCGAATCCAGCTCTCCTTTGACCATCATACTTAACCTGTCTTCCAGTCCTTCTTAGAAACTTCCTTGCTTGTAGAGTCAACATTGCCATTTGCCATTGAAGATTAATCTCCTCAAGATCATCAGGATCAATTTGATCTAGGTCTTGATTAAGAACAGTAACACTGGTAGTTAAATCAGCCAGAAAGGCACAAATTGCACCATCACTGACATTATCACTAACAGTGGTATTGTTTGCAATAGCCGTGGATATACCATAGGCAGCTGTGGATACATCTTGTGGGCTCTTGTGATTAGTGGATACAAAAGCAATGTTTTGATTAGCAGAAGAGGCATTAGCAAAGTTATTCTCAGACTCATAAACCTTCAAGTTGTTGAAGAGATTATCCGGAGTCATCTTAGGAAAGTCCTCCTTATTCCTCCACACAATTGTATGAATAGCCCATTCAGACGATAGACTCCTAATGAACTTCAAATTAATATCTTCTTGAAGCACCTTATAATCTACAGACTTCAGTTGGCTGATAAGTTTTTGAAGTCTATTGTATGTGCCATCAATCTTTTCTCCACGAGAAGCATGAAGGTTTCAAATTGCTGCTTGAGCATATTCATCCTGGACTTCTTAGTAGCTTCATTGCCAGCAAACCTTGTCTCAAGAGCATCCAGTAACTCTTTAGCGATTCATATTGTTCAAAATCCAAAGCATAATCATTGGGTATTCCCATGGAGAGAATACTGTGAGCTTTGATCTCCATTTTCCTTTTAGCTTTATCAGGTTCACTAACAATAGATATCTCTTTGCCATCCTCACCCTTCTTAGGAAGAGTGTCTCCCTTTTCAACGACATCCCAAAGAGCATAGTCAATCATGCCAATGTATTGCCTCATTCGCATTCTCCAGATTTGATACTCACCATGCTTGAGCATGGGTACCTTTGAAGCAGTCACCATGTGAGTTTCGTCAGACATCGTATCTTTCTTGAAAAAAACTTAACTTAACCTCTTCCTGATTACAGTTTCTAGATCACAAGCTCTGATACCACTTGTTGATCCCAGTTGAGCAAATGATCTAATATAGTAACTGACTTAGAATAACAACTTATTAAGTATTATGCGGAATTTAACACTTAACCTTAAGAAGAAGAACAGTTAACATTCAACACCTCAATATTATTTATTAATACGAATACTCTTACAGTATTAGGGTTTTGCAACCTTGAAGTGTATCGACCTTAGATATAAAACTTATATCTCTAATCTAACCTAGGACCTCCTTTTATAAGCCACGGAGTCCTATACATTATACAATACGTAACCTACAAGATAAATATCTATTCCATATTTATCTTAATACAATAAACTAACCGACTATACAAAACACTAGCAGTGGTTACAATATTTCATCCGTGGTTACACATTACTACTAGCCGCGGTTATCTTCATCCGTGGTTACACTCTTCTGTCCGTGGTTATATCAAACATGTCTGTGGTTCCAGTACTTAAGATAATTCATGATTCAAGGAACCAAAAACCCAACAGATTGTGTCTTTTCACGTTGGCCAATCGTTTCATTTAATAACATTTAATTTATGATCCTCATTATGCATAATAGCAAGCACTATATTGTATGTAAACAAATTTATCGACGTCGTTTTTGTTTCGATTCCATATGATTTTAGACATCATAAAATTATTGAGATCTCATTAGCTATTTGAGGTTCGTTTGAAACCTTCATGTCTAGTGTCTCTTTAGGAGACTATCATGGGGTCTTTTATACCTCGATTAACCATCTTATTTTCATGCTCCATATTTTTCATCGAGGAATTTATTTGGAATCGATTAGTCTATCATGCTTGAGGCATGTCATAACAAACAATGTCCTTGAGGAACAAAGTATAACTTGAAGCATGAGTAGCTTAAATTTTATTTTTGGCCAAAGTATATGTATGGCTTTTAGATTAATCATTGAATCTAAATTCATAAAATTTCTTTTGAGGATGAATAGAATATGATAATTCATTCCGATTTTTCAGCTACTTCTTCTCTCCTCCTGAAGGAATTATCCTTCTTCTATATCCCATATGTGCATTTAGGTGGAATAATTTGAGAATGTATTACACGAAAGAAATTTAATGAGAGATACTTGGTTTCTAACCAAAACCAATTATAAAGGGAGGCTTTATAATAAGATGTTGGCATGATGCTATTTTAGTATGGCCCCATACAATAACAAATAGGTTTTCTCTCATTATCATTGGATGATTTAGAAGTAATTCATCACATATTCACAATGAAATACTTACTCTGGAATGTTATGCTCGCATTTTATTTGGTCGAGCTATTAATCATGCAAACTTGAAGTTGCGATTTTGATTACCATTTAGACGATGCATCGATTTTAAACTCTAAATGGTTCATCCAATGGATGTGTATGCCTACATGCATCCATTAGTTTCTTTATAGAATATTGAGAGATTGAGTCCCCAATATAGTTGATGGTTGAATAATCAACTTGCTTTGAGAGAAAAACAATATAAGATTGAAGAATCTTACTATTATAGTTTTCGCATCATTAACGACTCGGGATGGTATAACCAGTCATGCCAAAAATATTGTAATTGTGGCTCATAAACTTATGTTATGGCTAGTGGTTATCTTCCACAATATATTGCATGTCGAGGAAGATACAAAAGAATATAATACATTCTTTGTATTAAACTTTGTTCCTCACTGTTAATACAGATAAGCCGTAAAAACGTTTATTTATATTTTACGATCTTCTAATGTTTTGTCGATAACAAACGTAAAATCATTTTAACGAAACAAATAAAATACGTAAATGGTTTGAACTAATAGTTTCTAGCATATTCACATTTTCACATAAAATACTAAAACAAGTATAACTGATTTTATGACTTAGTAATACATATGTACAACAACTAATGTTTATATATTTGGGTATAATATACACATAACTAGTATGTAGTATATTGGGTAATATAAATGGGTAGAAACTTAAGTATCACAACCCATTGGGCAAATACATTGAATGTAGTTGGGTACAACCCAAAGACCATAACCCATGGAGCTTGACCCATAACCCATTGCATGACATCATGCTTATATCATACATGGATAATATCCATAACCCATGGATCAACCCATACCCAAGTGACCAAGTGCATTGCACTCAAAGATACATTGTATCTAGCTAAAGATCCATGGTTCAACCCATGACCCATAACCAAAATACCCATGGGTAAAAGGGAGCGTCCCACGGATCCCTAGCTTAACGCTAGACGGATCCCTTGTGGAAGGGATCCGTGGGATCCGGGGAACAGTAGAGTTTTTCTTCTATAAATAGTGAGCTATTTCTTCATTGTTTCTCACCCCTTTCTAACACACTTTCTCCCTGAGTTAAAAACTCACTAACCTCATATCCAAGAGATCTATGTTTGTAGTTTTGTTTTTGTGTGATCTTTTAGGTTCCTCTTAAAGGCAAGATCACCACCTTTGAAGTCGAGCAAGCTCAAGTCCATGAGTTGCCATGCTTCCTCATCATCACGGCTACTGAAGTCTTCTTGTTGATGATTCCTTTCTTTCTTCAAAGAAGTGTAGTGTTGAAGACATTAGTGAAAGATGTCTCAAGTATCAAGACGAAGATATTAGTGAAGGGTATCTATCGTCCACATCATAAGCACTTGTGGTAGGTGCTTAGAAGTCAAGACTAGAAGCATTAGTGAAAGGTGCTTAGAAGTCAAGACACAAGACATTAGTGAAAGGTGTATTGTAGATCTAGTCAAAGGCATTAGTGAAAGGTGTCTTGTAGATCTAGTCAAAGGCATTAGTGAAAGGTGCCTTAGATGTACATTCGATATGGTATGTTTCGATGTACTAGATAGACTAGTATTAGATCCAAGGATATTGATATCCTTGATGACGTTGTAAAGGAGTAGATCTCCTTTGGGATTAGTCGTTGGTGTAGTGTGGTAGTAGTTCCTCCATTGCAATGGAACTAGGTGCTTAGCCTAGTACCTAATAAAGGGTAGGCGACGTTCTGAAGGTGTAGTTCACCTTGGAGTGAAAGAACTAGATACTTAGCCTAGTACCTTATAAAGGGTAGGCGACGTTGTATAGGTGTGGTTCACCTTGGAGTGAAAGAACCCGGTGGTTAGCCTAGCACCGGAAAAAGGGTAGGCGACGTTGTGAAGGCTTCTCCGCCATAAGGAGATTGGTGTAGTGTTTACGAACTCTCGAGTAGGTGACTCGGGGAGTGGAGTAGGGCAAGGAAGGTGTCCTTGTAGCCGAACCACTATAAATACTCGCGTTGTGGTTTTGTGCTCCTTTCTCTTATCTTTTCTTTACTTACCTTTATATGCTTGTTTATCAACATCCAACACACACATCCAAATAGATTGACATAAGTCGATCTAAATAGATTAAAATGAAGTTTTAATTGGCAAAACTATTCAACCCCCCTTCTAGTTTTCCACAATTGGCATCAGAGCTTCGTTACCAAGTTTCTTGAAGTATATTGTACTTTAAAAACTTGATACGATCCATGGTTAAATGAAAACTACAAAGAAGGTTTTTCATAAAAACAAACACCATGTCTTTTAAAACTACATGTTTGGATGTTGATTTGATAACAACATTTTTTTCATTTACTTGTTTCATTTAATTGCACTAATCTTCTTTGTCATATTGATTAGTCAAAGCTCATACCCACCAAGCTATAAGAATCGCTTGGTAACAAGAATACGTTCCTTAAGAAGGTATCTTAAACGCAAAGGAGCGGGAATCGCCTAAGTGACATTTGTTGTGTCATTTGTAAAGACATTCCTAAGTGCGCTAGAGGTATGATTTTCTTTTTATTTTTGCTTGATAATTAAGTATGCATATTTAGGTATTTATATGATTATCTTTTGTGCTTTTACATGTTTTACATGAAGCTTCATTAGGAAGCATTTTTCTCACATACATGTTATATTTCTCGTCTAAAGTCGTGGTATATAAAACTTATGTTTTGTTTCCTTTAATCCAATAATAAAACAAAACACGAATTTCAAAAATTCCTCCTTTCCTATAAATACTCCCACCGTCAATCACTCTATCCTCACTTTTTCAAATCTTTCAATTTCAAAAATTTCTCTCATTCAAAACTTCATCTTCCTCTCCATTTTCGTCTCAACCGAAACCAAGAAGGACCATCTTCAACATGGTTTACATCGCCCTCGTGCTCATCACCTTAACACTCATCGCACTTGTGTTCCCTATGATGAAGTTCGCATACGGAGACATTTACTTTGTGTTGTTAATCTACATTGGGGTTATATACCCAATCCTTTGTATCATTCTTAGTATTGAAATGAAATATTACTAATAATCTAGTTATCGAGGCTATTATGTGTTTATCATTCTCTCTTTGTTTTATGTCTTTCCTTAGTGATACATTAGAAGTCATGTATGCATGTAGGTTAAAACACATATCTTGGTATAAAACTATGAGATCTAAAAACCTATGCTTTTCATAAAATCTGTTTCTTTAATTACAGATCTACGGATCCCGGAAGTTATACTAACCGGATCCCTTTTGAAAAGGAACCGTGGGATCCGTCTTATTGGAGAACAGTTTTTTTTCATGCAAATTAAAAACCACTTTTCTTCTAAAAGTAATTCTCCACTAATTTGTTAAAACCATAAGTGAGTTAAGTGTCTTTCTTGTTAAAAAACCATTGTTAATAAAAATCTAATAAAAACGTTAGATAATCTTTGATTGACCACAAACATCACTTTCTATTAACTCGTCTTTTCTCTAGATTCCACTATGTCGCACGAATATGAGTTTGATTTTTCACTCACAAGCTTCTACACCCCAAACATCTCTCTTGAGCCCAACACACCGAGCAACCACGTTCGTAGGTTCAATAATCTTGAAACGCGTCATTTTCACGAAGGACGTATTGTAGACACTCCTCTACAATTCGAAGAAGATATCAATATCTCCTTCCTAACCATAGGACTAGAATGTCTTCTCGAAATCAACGAGAAAATATGTCCAAGGTTCATATTGGAATTCTTCCGCCAAGTCGAACTCGTTCGTAACGAGGATCGCTCTCTTTCTCTTTGGTTTTGGATCAAAAACCAAAAGTTTATCCTAACCCTTGGGCAATTTGCCAACATCCTCCGAATTCCCAATCATGGACAATGTGCCTTCACCGAAGATTGGTCTCTTGACTCTCTCTTCAACTTTCGTGAAGAAAATAGTCCGTATTGCTCTCACATTCCTTCTCCGCAAGACTTGATTCGCATAGTATGCAAACCCCATCACTCCAATCCAAACATCATCTACACACGAGATATTTTAGAAGAGTACAAGCCCCTTGCACTCATCCTACGTGAAAATGTTTGGAGCCTTAGGGGAAATCGAGAAATCCTTCCCGCTTGTTGTTCTCACATAATGTATTGTTTGCTAACACAACAACCATACAATCTCGCCTACTTCTTTGCAAGGCGAATTGTAAATCTTCAAGGGTCCGAGAATAAACTTATTCCTTATGGAATGTTCTTGACGCGCCTTTATCATAACCTCATGTTTCATCATCCTCAATTTCAAAGTCTGTTGTACGTACTTGTAAACAAGATGATGGAACCTCTAAACACATCCCTCATGAAGACGTTCTTCATTCCCGAATCGGAAAACACTCATCAACCATTTGATGATCCTTCGAACGAAAATGCTCAAGCAACTTAGTAGTCTTTCAAATAGGATCAATCCTTTTCTACTCGTGCTTTATCAATGTAATCCAATTTCTTTCATGAAATAAAAAATCTTACATTTGATATTTTAGTATTAGAACTCCTTTCAGACTATCCTTGAGATATAATGCATTGTCAAGATCATTGCATACCTTTAGTAAAGGCTCTGCTGAGCAGATGGACGGATCCTAATGTTTGTGCTAGACTGATCCCTACACTTAGGGAACCGTGGGATCCGGAAAACAGAAAATGCAATTGCAAGCATTATATCTCAAACATATCCTTAGAACACCTCACACCAAGCTAAACATAGTGTCTTAAGGCAAATTAAGTCCTTATCAAGATAGGTAGATCCTTCCTACTCACACATAACTCACCTAGATCACACTCTAAGACGCTTGTAGATCTATCGTTTCATTTTTAATCCATTACTCTTCCGCTCTTAAACTCACACTTCAATTTTCACTTGATTTCTCACATCTAGTCTTAGAAATCTTTTGATTATGGCAAAATTAATCATAAATCATCCTTACCTCAAAATTGATCAAAGTTGATCAAATTCTAGTTTTCCCATCTCAAAGCTTCTAGGATATTTTCCAAAACACTATCCTAAGTCACAACCTGATCTCTAGGATCATTTAGCTTCAATTGACACTCTCATCTTTAGTGTCATCCTTGCTCATCCATTGGTACTCTTGAAAGTTCCAATTCCTTCCATAAAAGACAATCATTAGCTACGTCACTCATTACCTTCAAGTACTTAAGCACCCCTTCATTTAAGACACTTAGGAGGACTGAAGCACTCAAGATGTTATAGGTCTTAGATCTTAGAAACATCATTTCCACTCTTTCATAGCTGCTGAGAGCCGGATCCCTAGGATTAACCTAGACGAATCCCTCTGAGGAGGGAACCGTGGGATCCGGATGACAGTTTATGTCAAATATTGCTAAAACAATCATTTCAACTCGTCTTCCTAACTCAAACACTCCATCTCATCTTAAATGAGTTCCTAGATCAGTGCAAACTCTGAAGTTGACTCTTGTGCATGTTAATCATCACATTCAAATGAATCCTAGTGGCTTAAGGCTTAAATGCATTTGCCAAATCTCTTGGTTTATAAACCACTTTGTTAGGACCTCCATAGTCATCACCTTCATCCTAACTTTCAGCACTTTAGAAACCCTTACAAACCTCTTGAAAACATCTCATCATGAGGAAAACCCCAAGTAGTAACTTATCCACCAAAGAACCACCCATGAAAAAGGCTCGTGTCATAAACGAAATCTCTTCAACCGAATCATCTCCGGTCAAGCCAACAAATGATAGTATCTTTCCTCAACCAATCAAACCAATTCCTAAAAGGATAGTACCCACAAAACTACCTATGCCAAACACCACCATACCTCCTAGGCCAAACAATATCATCTCCACTAAACCATCACCATTGGTTCCTAGAGCTATCTCTTTTACATCCCCACTATCATCACCACACCTCTACAATTTAGAGGACTTGCCTCCTAGGCCGTCTCATCCGCTTCCGCCGACAACATTTTCCTCATTAGGAGGAATAATGGTACAAATTCAAGGTGTTGAGTCAACACTTTCTCCGGCTTCCATTTCGCCGTTTCCATCATATAATCCCATTTGGATTATGAGAAATCATCAAAGTCAACCACCCGACCATATGGAAGTTGACACTTCTCTACCACCACCATCATTCTTGATCGAGACATTCTCAAATGCGCCTCCACCAATCCCTCCATCGTTTGAAGCTCCACAAGCCGCTCCACTTGATCCTTCGCATCAAGCCATTTCATTTCTTCCACCACCACTACCTAGCCATGACAAAGATTTCTATCATTGTCAACATGTTGAAAGTTTGATACATGAAGTACGAGAAGACCAACGTTTCATGTTCTATCATCTCCTCGAACGTTTCAACGAGATTAAACCTAAACAAAACTTGAGCTAGAAGATTTTAGTGGTGTCCTAGCATCAAGCGATAGTTGGTGTACAAATTCCTAGTCATGTATTTTCTTATTTTCTTAGTTTTTAGAGTCATGTATATCATAACTCTAGTTTTATTAAATGGAATTACATGCTACTTGTTATTTTTCTGAGCATATGATTACTTTGTATTCATATCTCATTTTTGTGATAACATTACTTGTTATATCACCTTTCTTTGAAATTAATCACTAATCTGAACCCTCAGAATTGCCTAGCCGGATCCCTACTAGGAGGGAACCGTGGGATCCGTGAGACAGAAAGCTTTTTTCTACTAACTTGGACCACATTTGCAGGAAATTGTGAATTATACTTGCTTTCTAACATTTGTTTTGTAGTTATTCAATTTACACATGAAGACTTTGACATCCTAAAGCTAGGGGGAGCTTTATGTCAAAGCAATACATTGCAAATTACTTGCAATACTAGGTTTACATTTTGTGACATCCCCTTGCAAAATTGCAATCATCAAGGGGGAGCACATTCGTCACTTAGACAAAATCTTTTGCAAACTTACTTGCAAACAAACTAGATTAGTATCACTTTCTTGACGCCCTTACATAGGGATGGACTTGTCAAGGGGGAGTAAAGACGAGATCCTCTCCTGTTACTTGCTCTCTATTTCTTTTCTCTTTTTTTTTCACATGTTTTTCTTAAAAACGATGTGTTGCTTTCCTTCAAACACTTTTTGTTTCGACAAAAAGGGGGAGAAGAAAGTAAAAACTACAAATTCAAACTTTTAAAATACGTAAATGTGTTGCTTTCCTTCAAACACTTTTAGTATTTCCTTAAAATAATTTTATGTTTTGTCATCAACAAAAAGGGGGAGATTGTTAATACAAATTAGCCGTAAAAACGTTTATTTATATTTTACGATCTTCTAATGTTTTGTCGATAACAAACGTAAAATCATTTTAACGAAACAAATAAAATACGTAAATGGTTTGAACTAATAGTTTCTAGCATATTCACATTTTCACATAAAACACTAAAACAAGTATAAGTGATTTTATGACTTAGTAATACATATGTACAACAACTAATGTTTATATATTTGGGTATAATATACACATAACTAGTATGTAGTATATTGGGTAATATAAATGGGTAGAAACTTAAGTATTACAACCCATTGGGCAAATACATTGAATGTAGTTGGGTACAACCCAAAGCCCATAACCCATGGAGCTTGACCCATAACCCATTGCATGACATCATGCTTATATCATACATGGATAATATCCATAACCCATGGATCAACCCGTACCCAAGTGACCAAGTGCATTGCACTCAAAGATACATTGTATCTAGCTAAAGATCCATGGTTCAACCCATGACCCATAACCAAAATACCCATTGGTAAAAGGGAGCGTCCCACGGATCCCTAGCTTAATGCTAGACGGATCCCTTGTGGAAGGGATCCGTGGGATCCGGGGAACAGTAGAGTTTTTCTTCTATAAATAGTGAGCTATTTCTTCATTGTTTCTCACCCCTTTCTAACACACTTTCTCCCTGAGTTAAAAACTCACTAACCTCAAATCCAAGAGATCTATGTTTATAGTTTTGTTTTTTTGTGATCTTTTTGGTTCCTCTTAAAGGCAAGATCACCACCTTTGAAGTCGAACAAGCTCAAGTCCATGAGTTGCCATGCTTCCTCATCATCAAGGCTACTGAAGTCTTCTTGTTGATGATTCCTTTCTTTCTTCAAAGAAGTGTAGTGTTGAAGACATTAGTGAAAGATGTCTCAAGTATCAAGACGAAGATATTAGTGAAGGGTATCTATCGTCCACATCATAAGCACTTGTGGTAGGTGCTTAGAAGTCAAGACTAGAAACATTAGTGAAAGGTGCTTAGAAGTCAAGACACACGACATTAGTGAAAGGTGTCTTGTAGATCTAGTCAAAGGCATTAGTGAAAGGTGTCTTGTAGATCTAGTCAAAGACATTAGTGAAAGGTGCCTTAGATGTACATTCGATATGGTGTGTTTCGATGTACTAGATAGACTAGTATTAGATCCAAGGATATTGATATCCTTGATGACGTTGTAAAGAGTAGATCTCCTTTGGGATTAGTCGTTGGTGTAGTGTGGTAGTAGTTCCTCCATTGCAATGGAACTAGGTGCTTAGCCTAGTACCTAATAAAGGGTAGGCGACGTTGTGAAGGTGTAGTTCACCTTGGAGTGAAAGAACTAGGTACTTAGCCTAGTACCTTATAAAGGGTAGGCGACGTTGTGTAGGTGTGGTTCACCTTGGAGTGAAAGAACCCGGTGGTTAGCCTAGCACCGGAAAAAGGGTAGGCGACGTTGTGAAGGCTTCTCCGCCATAAGGAGATTGGTGTAGTGTTTACGAACTCTCGAGTAGGTGACTCGGGGAGTGGAGTAGGGCAAGGAAGGTGTCCTTGTAGCCGAACCACTATAAATACTCGCGTTGTGGTTTTGTGCTCCTTTCTCTTATCTTTTCTTTACTTACCTTTATATGCTTGTTTATCAACATCCAACACACACATCCAAATAGATTGAGATAAGTCGATCTAAATAGATTAAAAGGAAGTTTTAATTGGCAAAACTATTCACCCCCCCCCCCCCTTCTAGTTTTCCACACTTACGACAATTTTATATTCTCTTTTACGGAGCATTCATGTATATCTCACAATCTTTACCATCGATTCTAACATCAATGAAGATAGTGTGTAATATATTTTACACACTTGTATTTTTCATACATGACATTTTTATTTGCTTCGTTCTTATTTTACCATTTGTAGTGATTGGTCCTTTTTCATATTAGTTCGACCATATCTTTGACCATGATATATGATCTTTAGACATTTATCATTATATATAATCACATTCACTTGAGGAAACAAGATCTTATTCTGATCATTTTTATCACATTCACTTGAGGGAATGGAGATCTATATGTTGATCATCACATTCACTTAAGGGAATGAAGATCTTTATGTTGATTATTTAATCGACCACGTCCATAATAAATATCATCATGATTGTCACATTCATTTTAAGGAATGAACGAATAGTTGAACTACTTTTATATTTTTCGTCGAAAGCTCATTGGCTTTTCTTTTATATAATATGAGAATTTGACAATATCTCATGATACTTTTCAAACTATGTTCTCGATATTTGCTATTCTATAAGCATGTTCGAGACTTTCAAAATAGAGAATGTTTACTTAAAACATCTCATCATCTTTATCATTCAAGTCACAATCTTTTTCAGACGTAACACTGAAAATTGTGAGAATGAACTCGCTTATACTTTTATAGTATTGCAACATGAGGTGCATTTAATTACAACGAGCTTTCAGAGAGTTACTCTCTTTTATTGGTAATCTATTTTTTAGATTTTGCCATAATTCTAACGGGTCTTACACCGTTAACTATTCCCTTTTGAGGTCCTCCTAAATAAAAGACGGGGAATACCACTCTTGTAGCGCACTCTCATAAAGAGGGCTTATTTTTAGTTTAACCAAATCAAAATTTCAATTTCAAGCATGCATAGTAACTATGCTTTTTCTGATCAATATTTATATTTGTCTTGTTGTTCAGAAAAAGGTAATAAAACATTTAAACTGAAACTCGATTTTGAAAGCTATGGCTTTTCATTTGTGCACATCTTTCTTTAAGCAAGTATTATATAAAGAAAAATTGATTACGAAATAATCGTGATCCACCAAAATCTCAAGATGTATAGATTTAGAGGATAAAACATAGTACACAAATAATAATATAGCAAGTTCTCTAAATAAAGTGGAGCAATGTGATAAATATAATTTTATATTTGGAATAAAATCATCTACATATTAAGATGCATACAAATTTCTACCTCATCATATTCGTCGACACTAATTAAAATATTGCATGATACATTATTGTTCCTTTTTTTTTTAAAGAAAGTAGATGATATAAACTTATAAAGTGATGCAAAATACTGCATACATGATATGACTATTAAAATACTAGTGACACACACCTTATTGTTTAATATTGTTCATAACATTAGGTTATGACATTAATCCTTATAAAAATAAAATATATTATAACTTTGAGGTTGTGATTATATTTTCTTTTCTTCAACATAACATGAGGTTATGTTATTGTGATTCACTTGAGGGAATCATAATTAAACATTTTTAACAATAACTTATCAAAGCACCATTCTCGATATATGATCATATTCGAGGCATAAGCCATCTCATCACATATTTTCATTGCTTTGTAGCAATAGTCTATCGTTATGTGATTTATGTTTCAATTGCATGCGTAACGCACATAGTGATATTATTTGATTCATTAGGAAAAATCATTATAGAACTGAAGGTACTTTATTTTTCCTTTAACATAACATGACGTTATGTTATTTTGATCCGTTTAAAGTGATCATATTAGAACTTGGTTCTAGTTTTTTTTTTTTTTTTTTAACATAACATGAGGCTATGCTATTTTCATTCTTTTGATAATCAAAATAGAACATGAGATCATAACACGAGGTTATGATACCTTTTTTTCTTTTTTTTTCTTGATGAGATCATAGCAGAACTTGAGGTTCTATATATTTTTTCTTCTCAAACATAACATAAGGTTATGTTATTGATACTTGAATCAATTAAAACGTGAGATTCTATTTTTTCCAAACATATCATGAGGATAAAACACAATTCTCTTTATGTAATCACTATAGAACATTTGTTGTTCTTGTAAAATAAAATAGAGATTAATAAGATATAACTTAAAAATTCCAACCTCAATATACAAGTAGATTTGGCGCATAAGTATTAGATATACTAGTAGTAAACTGATATGTCAAACATGATGTATATAAGAATTCAAGATATACCTTTATCATACAACTATTATAAATACTAGCAGGGTATCCGCGCGTTGCGGCGGCGGGTACCCTGAAATAAAAAATTTCGGTGAATCATGTATTTTAGTTTATTATGTTCTTTTTGACAATAAATTTACGGATATCAAGAATTTCGTTTAGCCCGTTCCCGTTCGGACTCGAGCCCATTGGCCTGTGCCTATTTGGCCCATGCCCGTTCGGGCTCGAGCCCGTTTGGCCCGCACCAGCCATTTTGCCGTTGATTGTTCGGGCTTGAATATTTGTATAATATGCTTTATTATTTGTATTAGTGACATTTAATGCAGGGTACCCGCACGTTGCGGCGGTGAATACCTTGAAATAAAATTTTCCGGTGAATCATATTTTTTAGTTTATTATGTTCTTTTTGATAATAAATTTACGGATTTCAAGAATTTCGTCTAGCTCGTGCCCGTTCGGGCTCGAGCCCGTTTGGCCCGTGCCCACTCGGGCTCGACCCCGTTTGGCCCGTGCCCGTTTGGATTGTACCCGTTCGGGCTTGAATATTTGTATAATATTCTTTATTATTTGTATTAGTAACATTTTAATGCAGGAATTATGTTTAAATTGGTTGTACAATATGCTTGATAATTTGTATTTCTTGTGTAAGGGGTGTTTTAATAACTGCATTAATTGTATTTATTGACCAGTTAATTAATTAACTGCATTAAATATCTTGACCACTTTAGTAGTGCTTTGTATTTTGTACATTAAGCTTTAAGACTTGTAAGTCTTAAAATTAAGATTGATGAGAAAGATCATTAATAGTGCATTATGTATTGTACAATAGGCTTTGTATTTTGTAAGTCTTAATTTTAAGACCATGAGGAGAAAGTAGAGATGGCAAAAAACCCCAAATCCGATGGAGAATCCGATACCCGACCCCGATTTGACCGAGTAATCTCCGAGTTGACCGAGTATGGGGATGGGGGTGGGGAATCCCCGATACTAAAAAGCGGGTATGGAGGTGGGGATGGTAATATCCTCGGGTCCCCGAACCCGTCCCCGAATATCTTTTCTATATGAATACAATTATATATGTATATAATATTTGAAATCTTGTCAATTACTAGTTAATATCGTCTTTTAAAATAATCTTCTATAATTTTAAAACAAGGCTGTTGTTGATCTTGGTCTACTAAGGTAACTATATTCAATTCAAATACTCCAACGTTCCACAATATAGGATAATTGTGTAGTCATACTTTGGTTTTTGTACATACGATAAGTAGTACTCTCTATTATATTTTGTGTCGAATGTTTGAATTTACTCAAATGAATGAATTTTGTTTGATTTTAGTATGGTTGCACCATTTGAAATATATTACATATGTCAATAGTGTAACGGGGAAAAATATCCCCGATTCCCCAATGGGGATCCCTGTTCCCCATCAGAGACGGGGATGGGGACTTAACTGTGACCCCCGACGGGGATGGGGATGGGGTTGGTAATAGCTATTGAACTTCGGGGATGGGGATGGTATCAATCATTCCCCGCAAACCCGGCCCCGTTGCCATATCTAGTGTAACACCCCCAAATTCGGTATACGCAGCGGAATTCAAACTGGGTGTTACTTCATGGCTCTACAGTTACAATAACAGAAAACGAACTCTAATTGTATCATTTTAAAAGATTTATCATTCGATTTATATAAATATCAGAGTTTACAAAATGATGTCCCAGTGGTTTTACAGTTTATTAAATAAGTTATCGAATGATAATATAGCCTTCTTGAGTATCCGTGCCCTTCCGTGCCATCCTCGTAAATTATGAACCTGAGATAAACATGCTAAAAAATGTCAACACAAAGGTTGGTGAGTTCATAGAGTTTATGATTAAAACAGTTGAGTTCAATAGTTTCGAGTTTGAGCGATTATTGTAATAAATACAATATTGATAAAATAAGTAGTGGGCTACGTTGTTATGCACCCATAGTCGTTTGTTTAGTAATCAGTTGAACACAAGTTTCAAGGTTGGGCCACGTTGTTGCACCCATAAATTCAGTAGTTGCAGCATTAGTATCATTGCAACACAGTATATATTGCCTTAAGTCTCATGAACGCAAACCTTAACACGAACGCGTCATAATAATGACGTAAGTTACAAACATCATAGAGATGATGTGAGCAACAATGCCCTCCGGTAGGAGTTTGCCATTCTCCTAGTATTCTCAAATAAAGTGCATTTGGTTACCTATCCGGCTAACACAAATGGGGCGTCAACTGCCAATAGATCTATTCACTATATTTGCGTTCACTCGCAAGTGATTAATGGTTCATGATATGAGGGACTTTCAGTGGCAATAGTAAGTAACTTAAGCAATAACAATTAGGATAGCATGCAGATAGTACTTGTGTTCAGGTTTGTAGCAAAACGTGTAAAGTGTGATTATGAACTCATAGTAGTATGTAAAAGCTTTAGAGTACTTGTGAAAGTAAAAATAAGTAGTTAAGCATGTATCTTCCCCAAAACAGTTTAAAAGCAAGTAAAGGTAGGGGCTATGAAACTCACGGTAATTCATAATAGTTTAAAATAAATATAAAACAATATTTGAGCATGTATCTCCCCCAAAACGTTCAAAATAAGAAAAAGAGGGGCTATGACTCACCTCGGTGTTATCGTAGTCTGGATGGAAAACAAATTAGATAATATGAACAAACTGCTCCGACCCTCGACCTGAGTTGGTATATCATGTATTTAGTATTCGTATTCATGTTTATGCGACGATAATGTTCTTATATACATGAAGTCTCTTCAAAATTTAATAATACTTATCGTACTTATTTTCATGGCTCGAATGATTGTTAGTAAACTTTTATAGAAATCCAAGTTATTAAATATTTTATGTTTCCTAAATATTATAATTCACAATTTTAAATATTTACAGTTCTTATCCTTGTACTTTCAAAAATGACACTTCATACCCACAACTATGAGTTATTGACAAAATCAGCCCTTGTATAATTAACTTTGAATAAATTACATTTTTAGTCCAAAAATAACCTTACCTTTCAAAATTTACAATCTTTATACTTGAAATTTTATAAGAAAAATTCACTTGTTTTCGGCATAAATGGACAAAAGTGCGGGTGAATAAAAGCAAGGCCTTAAAAGGTTTTTAATACGTTCTTAATCCTTTCAAGATTTTGTCCGGTGGTATTTCTAATGGTTCAAACTAGAGGTCTTAAGCTCTTACGGTTTTGTCGCAATGATTTTACAAAGTAAGGGGGTTATGTGCTTTTTGTTGTTTTTGGGCGATAACGGGGCTAAAAGAGGGCATGTTTTACACGAGGCAAGCCAGTGTCTCTACATCGCATTTGACCCTTCAAACACTATGTTGTAAGCTCTTTTAAATGGCATAAGTCTCATGTCCTAGTCGTCTTTGATTAGAAAGATATAAGTCCACGAATATGGCTACTTGGCCACGACGCGTTTTATGAAAAGTTCAGCTTTAAACTATACCTTTTGCATACGACCTTGTGAAATATTGTTTCACCCATTTCTAATGTTTCTAATACAGTTCCTTATCAAATTTATAAAAAATCCCATGTTTTCCCATATATTTATTGTAAAAAGCTTTTTGGCGTTTATGACTTTTGACCAAAATGATGGCTGTTTTTAAAGATAACGACTAGGATTTTTAACCGGTTATGGGAGATTTTTGTAGTATCCTAGGTGGTGTTTACAACGGTACTTTGGTTGGCCTTAATACCTTTGACATGATGTAAATAAATAGGGCGCAAGTAGGGGGGCTGGGGCTGATTGTTATAACATGTACTTAACAGCTGTTAACATTTTTATTAAATTATGACTTTGTTATGCGTTTTCTGGCCTCGTGCTCCTGAGTTTTTGAAGAAAACGTCGTTCCGGACAACTTTCGTGTTTTAAGTTTTTCATGAAACGGACCAGAAATGCTTCGTTTTGCGTGTCCGAACTTTCTGTCACAGAAAGTTTTCGACAGATTATTGGCAACTTGTTTAGACCCTAACTTTTGACTCGTGTACCCGTTTTAAGTGATTCAAATTGCTACGTTCTTCTTATAAAATCCTTTTTAACAACATGCAACTGATATTAAAGGTGATAATGATATTGAGTGAGTTTAATGGACTTACTTAATGGTTAATTTTTATAGTTTCTCCCTTAGCCAATATCACAAAACAAAAAGGCTATTATGCATATGCTCATTTTACAGAAAGTTTACATGAACCATGTTCCATCTTTTAATTTTTACATGATATGAGTTTATTACCCTAAGTGAGTGATAGTAAATGTGTAAAAAAAATGGTTAAAGAAAAGAGTTGGAACACTTACAAGTTGTGAGTTGCCTAAACCAGAAAATGCGCCTAAAGGCTGCTAATGATCTTCAAGGTAGTTCCACCCTTCTAAGCTCTAGATTAACCTTTCCTTACACTACTTAGGGTCAAATTTCAGTATGTTTGGTGAGTATGGGAAATGTTTATGGTGCGTGTGATGTGTGAGGAGTATGGTATAGTGTGTGTGATGGATGAGACACACAGAGTGAGGGGGGCGTTATATATAGGGAAGGAGATGCATGGACTTACAAGGTGCTAGGTCACCATGTCATGGAAGAAATGAGACATAGTGAGGTGTTTGAAAACTTGCCATAAGCTTGATTTCTAGATCGAATGGATTGAAAGAGGACACACACATGATGATTACTTGTTAAACTTGTGTCCATTTAGTTTGAATGGTTAAAAAAAATACACATAGGCTTGGATTGCTAAATGTTGGAGATGAAGAAACAAGATGATGTGTTTATTTTTGGTGTAAGTAAATATTGGTGGTTAGGAGATTTACAAGTAGTGCTAGGTAACTAAAGTGTAACTAGTTTAGTTCATTTTTAACCATGGTAAATGGGGAGGGGCGTTGGCATTGAAGGGTTGTACCTAGGCCTTAGTGAGTTGTACCTAGAGTGTAGAGATGAAGTATACTTTCTTAGGTTTGTAATTTTACTTTAGATAATTACTAGTTTAACTTAGGTAAATGATATATTTAACATATATGCATAAAATACTTGTACCACAAGCATTGGAGAGTTGTACATTAGGTTTGAAAATTTAGAAAAGTCAATTTTAAGGGCTTGAGCAATATAGGTTTGTATCATGTGATTTAAGGTAGGTACATTGAGGTTTATAATGTGATTTTATATAAACATTAAACTTTATGCATTAAGGACTTGTACTTATGCTTGAAAGACTTGTACATTAGTATTTTGAAAATATATCATGTACATAAAATCATAGAGTTATATATTAAGGCTTGTAACGGAATTAAAGTATTGCTAGGTTCCGTGCTTTAATGACTTGTACTCTAGGTATAAAATGTTGTACTTTAGTAATTATGATTCAGTTGTTTAAAATCATAGTTAAAATAAATTAAGGCTTCGTGAAAACTCTAATAAATGGCTAACGTTTAGTTTGAAAGTTTAATAATTGTACGTTAACGAAAAATCGTAAAATGGTAAATAAAAGTTGAAAACCTTTATAGTTTTACATATAAATATGTTTATGTTTATTAAAGATGTGAGTTCATCACATTGGCTAGTTTTTGTGATCAAATAAAAGAATATTGTTTCTTTAAAAAAAAATTTAACGTAGAAAATGCATAAGTATTCTTTCGTTAGAATATTATATTAGTTTAATACGAGGTGAAATTTACCGGTGGTTACATCTAGGATAGAGATTCATTCATCTATTATAAGTAGTATAGATAGTTCCATCTGATAACATAAATTAGATAGACAAATGGTGCTTTTATTTATTTATTATTTATTTTTTTTCAGTTTCCACTAATATTTTTCCTTTTTTTTTCTCAAGATCCGAAACGTTCGTTGCCATTAATGGTGACGTCAATATAAATTTTTGAAAAACCCAATATTAATCAATTGAGCAACCGACGTATAAAGGAGATTGCCTCTTTAGATCTAGCGTGAACAAACAAAATAAACATCCAATAAAATGCTAAACCACAGTCCTAAGAAAAGATCAATCAATTGAGCAAGTAATAAATGTTTTGTAATATCCAATCATTTGTTTATATAATATAACAAGTGTTTAATACCAGCCGCTCCGCGGCGGGAGTTTTCCGATACTGTGCTTTGTGGCTGCTAGTTGCGATATCCCCATTACCTGATAAAAGAATTTTGTCAGTATCAGTATAAATAATCTTTCCCTCGTGCTCGGCTATAGCAAGAGCCCCTGAATCTAGAGCCGCCTGGCCTTCCAATCCAGTTCCAAGAATGCACTTCTCCGACTGAGAAAGGCGTGATTTTGGTTTATGTTGTCATCCACCCACCCGGCCTACATCTAAGGCATTCTTTCGTACTCCACATATATGAAAACTGCAGTATCCTCTGTATTCATCCGGCACTACTACCACCTTCGCGAGCGCCCTATAACCATAACTAAGGTGCAACCTGATTTGGTAGTTTTTCCGAAATTAAATCCCCTGAAATAGAACATTTGTACTCGTTAGAAACCCAAACTGAGATACTATCAAACTTGATTAAGATGTTCTTTACTTTGTTATTACTTTAGAGCATAAAGCTTTAGTTTACCTATAACCATAAGCCACTCAGAAAATATTATCCCATGCTATTAATATAAATATAACCTCATGACTGTCTACGATATCTTGATGTTTTCCCCTCTTATTATAATTCGCAAAACTGCTACCTAACAACATACCTTATCACCAATTGGTAAAAAAGAAACTATATATTATCAGCTACAAAAATTTAATATATATCGTGATCATGTACATGTAAATAATATATGATGATAAGAGTGTATAATAAGATGCAGGCACCAAGAAGCCTTCACCATGGTTAGCCAAGCAAAACGCCACTGTCTCATGAGCACCAGTAGCTTAATAGAATGGGCTAATAGCCATGGCTGCAAGCATAGTTGCAAATGCAACCTTTTTCAGGTAGCAATTACCATCTCGATTGCCCCGCCAAGATACATATTAGCTTTCCAAACATCGGTTGTGACGGCGTACAGGAAAATTAACGGCACCCCGAGAACAACGATTTGCACAATGGATTCATATCAGTTTGTGTGATGAATCCATTATGCATAAGACGCGTATTTTTTGCGGTGGGATAACGGAGGAAGAGACACGTATCAATATAAGCCGGTGATATAACGATAAGCGTACCAAAAACATGTTAAAACTACCACCTATAGGTGGCCGTCCGTCCTACAGCCGCAAATTAAAACATATCATATAATCAACACCAATAAAGCTACATGGGACAAATTTATAGCTCACCAATTGGATTAGTGTAGCCCCCCATACTCAGGATCTCTCATCATATCCTTAAACGCCAAAGCCGCATCTGTTGGCACACCGTACCACGTCTTTCCAACTCCTTCCCAAACACCCTTTTATAGTACAGTAACCTACAAGTTGGTTGCAACGTTAATCAAACAAATGAACGCTTATAAACGCCTAGGTTTCCAAAATAAATTTAAAGCAACAACTTAATTATACCTATATCAAATTTTAATAAAATCATACATTTCCACACACAAAAAAAATGGTAAACTTACGAAATGGTTTAGGTTTAAATCAACACATGCAATTTTGCGGGTTGCTTCTACAATGCTAATCTGCCCAATCTTTAATCCTGGTAATTTTTTGTTTCTGATTTGCGGTGGGTTTTTTATAAGAGTCAGGAGAGAGGGACGGTGGAAATATTCGTGAAGATTCGACTCCTTCTTATCCGTCTCATTGTTATACGTAACTGATACTGATACAAACTTGAGTACTTTGCAAAATGTCAAATATGGGAACATATTCAAATAAATAATACGCCATGAGTAATGTACAAACATGTTTAATCAGAGCATCATCGGTTGGGAACTTCAGGTCATCCTTGGTACCACCCAGTCGGTCATCAGACTCAACTATAATTGTAACATCAACAATTTCAGCCTTAGACCATATACATTGTAAGAAAAAGACGGTAGAGATCTAAGAAACATACAAATCCATCCTATGATATATCACATGAGGAGCCTGTCGTTCCAGCAAAAAATACCATTAACAATATTCACAAAACAATATAGAATGACATATGAGTTGAAAGAAAGCACAATTATAACGTAATTTGTCATAAAGAATGCATACCTGTGACGCTTCCCCTTTACTGACAATACATATAGCCAGTTGTCCTAGAACGCCTTTGTACGTATGTTACTCGTATACCAGACGCTTAATATTCTGCCCAAAAGAAACAGACACGGTTCGGTCTCCCGCCTCCCTTTCTATATGTCAATGAAAAAAAGCATTAACATGGTTAGACGACGAGTAAATAAAGTGAGTATGACATGTTCTTTCTTTTCAGTATATGTATCTTACTTCATCCACAATAGCCTATCCTCAGTCTTTCGCAATTGCACTTGAAACATGTCGACTGAAACATAGTAACACATGTTATCAGCAGGAGTGATGATACATAATCTGTAAATGAACGTGACTGTAACAAATAGAAGCATACAATAAAAACCTAAAAGTATGTTGAACAACACTTATCTCTCACGGGCTCGAAGCAAGCACCACAGGTTGTAAGAAAACAGGGGAAAAAGTTTTTGAGTTATATGAAATCAACTTACCTTGACGAACCGATGCATTATACTTTTGTGCGACGATATCAGGCTGCGAGTATACTCATGGTGTTTGTTCTGGTAAAAAAAAAATCATAAAAAAATTTAGTTTAAAAAACATGATGTTCAGAGTTGTACTTGTGAAACTTCACATATTAATGTCAACAATACCCTGGTGCCTATAATATCGACGTTTAGTTGTCCCAAACGAAGGCCTTATAAGACTCGATCAAGTTACAAACCTGTAACCTAGAAAAGCAAATTTTATCACCAATATACATATTCACAGAAAATGGAAAAGCGTGGTCAAAAGTGGCGCAAAACCTGCCCCTCACAAAAATGATAAGACTTTTGACATAAGGTTTAACAAATTCCTTCAAAGTGCTTAATATTTTTTCAAAACTAAAATAAGCTATTAAAATAAGGTTACCCAAACAACCCCTTAGTATAATTCCCTAAAGGCTAAAAAATATCCTTTCCTTATATAAACCAATGGTCACCACTTACTTGAGATGACGATTGCAAGCATTTATTTACTCGCAAATAGTTAATACCATAAGCATATAAATAGTCCTAATGTAACACCCCCAAAATATCGCAACGGAAGATTGTGTCATTGGGGTGCTACTTCATAATACAAAGTACAAGTTATAGAAAACGACCTCTAAATGAGACGTTTTGAAAAGTTACCATTCGATTGATAAATTCATAGTACAAACATGAGGTCCCAAAGTATAATATATAAATGTTTACAAAATGTTTCGAATGGTAAATGATAAAAGCTTAAGTCTTCAAAATATGTTGTGCCACTCTATGTTTCATGCAATAGCTATCGTCTTATTGACCTAAGATAAACATGCTTAAAATGTCAACACAAAGGTTGGTGAGTTCATAGAGTTTGTTTTGAATAAGTTGAAAAGCCTTTAAAGAATGTTCACACATCAAAGGCATTGTAAATCCACTCAGTTCCAAGTTTCGCCCATACAAAACTTGCAACTTGTGTGTTTACAATCCACTGCTAAAAATAGTATGTCAATCATGTATGTATGTATCATAGTAGTAAAAAGTATAAATGTCACCACAAGGGTCTTCCAACAACTTAATTTGTGATGTATCTAATTTAATAGCCTTCCAACAACTTAATTTGGAGCTACTAAATTAATAGTCTTCCAACAACTTAATTTGGAGCCACTTGTGTATGTATCTAATTTAATAGCCTTCCAACAACTTAATTTGGAGCCACTAAATTAATGGTCATCCAACAACTTAATTTGGAGTCACTGAATTGAATAACGCAAATAAGTATAATGCATTCAAGAATAACACAAATAAGTGTATCACAATCATGTATGTATGCAATCAAGTATAATGCAATCAAGTATTATGCAATCAAGTATAAAAAGTATAGCGTAGCATAAAAGTGTAAATGTTTTGAGCATTTGTATTTGTAAAAGCAAGTAGTTGAGCATGTATCTCCCCCAAAGAGTTTGTAAGATGGTTAAACGAGTAAAAGTAGAGGCTACGAAACTCACGGTAATCCTTAAAAGTTTAGAGTACTTGTGAAAGTAAATGAAAATAGTTGAGCATGTATCTCCTCCAAAAGTAGTTCAAAACATATAAAAGTAGGGGCTATGAAACTCACCTGATAATAACCGATGAATGATACTAGCAAATTGGGCAGCGCTTCCGCATCTAAATTCAAAAATCCATTTCCTAAACTATAAAAACCTCTAAATCACCTCATATCAACACCAAAACTATCCTAATTGCTCCCATAATAAAAACTTATCCTTAGAATTAGCCGTTCTATCCTTGCCAAAGTTTCAAGAAATTTCTGAGAACCACAGCTCCTATCCACCATTGTGTAGCTCTTAATCCAACCGCGAAAATACAAAATAAACTTAATTTTTACGTAGAGAATACTTATGCCTTCAACTTATATGTATAACTCGGAGCCTGAAAATCAAGTATGGAGGGTTGAGGGTGGCGACATCAAGGAGGAGGATGGGGTTTTGTGTGTTTTTCTGTGCAAATAATGAACTAGTTTTCTTTCTATTTATAAGGAAAATATCTGAAAATATCTAGATATTTTGATAAATAGTGTTTAGATATTTTGATGAATATTGTTTAGATATTTTTGAAAATATCTAGATATTTATAAATAGTAACTAGATATTTATATATTAGGAGTACAGAGTACATTGTTTATGCATGAAACTTGTGTAAAAGTATTTACTTGTTAAATTTAGGCGAAATTAGTAAATAATAAAACATATGATGAATAGTAACTTGTGAATAGTAATTTTTTAGGAAAAAGTTTGAGTCTAAATAATGACCCAAAATATGATGAATAGTAAAAATGAATAGTAATGGTGAATAGTGAAAATCCGATGATGAATAGTTAAAACCCGAAAATGCGAATTGTTACACCTAATCAGTAATTACATATTAGATTAGGTTGTTAAACTTCGCCTCCATGAGACACCTTCATCTCAGCAACCACCATTTCCGCCGCTTCACCACCACCTCTTCAATCAAACCCTAGCCCACAACTTGAAAAACAATAATTGCGAACTAATTCAAAACAACTCGTACCTTTAATCTCGGATCCCGATGAAAAGCTCGGTGTTATTGATAAAGCTTGCTGAAAAAACGGCGCCTCTTTGTTAAGCACTATCCTAACGCTATCCACCCAACCAATTCCGCCTTTGAGCCATTCAATTCGTGTGAACATAATATAAAATAACACAAAAGTTAATTTCCTGAAAATAATTTAAAACAATCCAATCCCACTAAATTTTGGACATCGTTATTGGTTCGATCTAAAAAGGTTTCATCTCTTTTTGGTGAGAGGATACCTACTGGATACTGAGGCGGTGTAAACGGCAGTACAAATCTCATCTTCTTCATCATCTGGATTTGATGAAGAGTATATGTATCAGGTTGTGCGGTGGATCAATCCAGCATAAAACATGTCGGTGAGATAACACATATCATATTTGAGGCGGTTTTAGAAACCTTATCACCAAAAGTAGGAAAGAATGGGTCATCAGCAACAGCCCAGGAGCCACAAACGGGCTCCAAACACGGCCCAAGACTGCTGGAATAAAATAAGATAGTTTGGGGGACGTCCCTCCTATTAGTGTTTATACTAATGCTTTATGTCCTAACAAAAGATCATGGTATTGCATATATTGATATATAATTATTAACCGGGTTTTTCTAACATGTGCCCCGGGGGCACATGTTAAGCACACAAAAAGGATGGCGGGACCCACGAAAAAGGACTTCCAACCACACTCCCACCCTATATTTTAAGATTCAGCCATACGAACCAACATCAAAGCCTAAATTTCACACACACCAAACCAATATCCAAACCTACAAAATTACCAAACCAACAAACCCACAAAACCACAAATAACCACCCTCCTTTCCCATTTATCTCACACCCGACAAAAAAACACACACAAAACTCTCTTCTCTCAACTACCAAAACATTCTTCTCTTCCACACACCACAACTATCACCACCACCGAAACCCTCCATCGCTAGAACCCTTACATCGCTGGAGCCGTCCACCGCTGTCACCCCTCAACCACCGGAGCCCTCCACCGTCCGACCTCAAGTTCACAGATCCTCACCACCTAAAACATCCCTCTACCAAAACCCACATCTCCACCATAAAGGGTTTTTATGGTTTTAAGGTATTTTTGTAGTTTTTTAATAAATCTATGTATTTTAATTTTGTCTTGAGTGTTACTTTTATAGATTTGTAGATTTTATACATAGATCTAAGTTTATATAACATTTTTGGTACTTTTCTGTGACAGTCGTCTTCGCCGCTGTTTGCCGCCGCCTTGGTGTCGTTTGTTTTTTCAGAGCTTTTACCTCTTCATCTGCAAACCATGTCTGCAGAAGAAGAGGTGCATTTAAGCTCTTCATCTGCAAGAAGAAGACCGTTTGTTTTTTGTTATTGAAGTACTTCTTTTCTTTTTCTTCTTTTTCTTTTTTCTTTTTTCTTTTTCACTAGTATTTTGTGTGCTATTGAAGTAATTTTTTTTTCCTTTTTCTTTTTCACTAGTTTTTTTTTTTTGCTATTGAGTGCAAAACAAGCAATCGCTTAAAATACAAAGTATTAAAGACAATACATAATGGTTCAAAATAGACCAATATCGACCGTTTTTGTGCTATAAACCCTTTTGTCTTATGGGTCAAATGGATCATTGGTTTTCTTAAGTTTTAGTTTTTTTTTTTTTTTTTTTACGTTTTTGACCGTTTTTTATATTTTCGTATGTTTTTTACGTCTTCGTCTGTTTTTTTAAGTTTTCGACCCCTTTTTTTAAGTTTTTATACGTATTTGTCTGTTTTTTACGTTTTAGCTGGTTTTTTTACGCTTTAGTTCGTTTTCGTCTGTTTTTTACGTTTACATCTCTTTTTTTACGTTTTATGATTTCAATAGTTTTAAACGGTTTCCACCATTTATTTACATTTTCGCCTATTTCTTTACTTTTTTTTACGTTTTCATCCGTTTTCATCTTTTTTTTTACGTTTTCGTCTGTTTTTTAAGTTTTCGACCGTTTTCGCTTTTTTTTTTACGTTTTCGACCGTTTTTTTACGTTTTCGTTTGTTTTTTTTACGTTTTCGTCTGTTTTATGGCGTTTTCATCCGTTTTCGTCGGTTTTCTTACATTATCTTACGTTTTGTTAGGTAAGATAAAATAACGTACAAAACGTAAAAATAACAGATGAAAATATAAAAATGGGCCAAAACATAAAAAACGGACGAAAGCGTAAAAAAGGATGAAAACGTAAAAACGGACGAAAATGTAAAGCGGTAGAAAAGGGACGAAAACGTAAAAAACGGACGAAAAAGTAAAAAATAAATGGCGAAAACGTGACAAAATTGAAGAAAATGTTAAAATTGCCAAAAAAGTAAAAAAAGGGACGAAAACGGACGAAAAAACTGACGAAAACATTAAAAACGGACGAAAACGTAAAAAAGCTGGTGAAAACGTAAGAAAATGGACGAAAACGTAAAATTAGACGAAAACGTAAAAATATGATCGAAAACGTTAAAAAATAGATGAAAATGTAAAAAAAAAACAGGTGAAAACGGACAAAAACGGACGAAACATAAAAAAACGGATGAAAACTTTAAAAAATGGATGAATACGTAAAAAACAGACGAAAACATAAAAAAAGGACGAAAACTTTAGAAAACGGGCGAAATTGTAAGAAAACGGACGAAAACGTAAAAAAATGACGAAAACGTAAAAAACGGGCGAAAACATAAAACACCGACGAAAACGTAACCGTTGCCGCCACTGTTTTGCCGGATCTAGCCGTTTCCGCCGCCGTCTAATGTGGTGCTTCCATAATAAGTATGCTTTATTTTCAAAGGTGTTAATATTTGTTGTAAGTGTTTGGGTGTAGATTTTGTTACAAGTTGTAATGTAAAATTTATTACAAGTTCTTGCAGAAGCGGAGCCACAAGATTGTGGGGGGCAAAATTTTTTTTATCAAACATATATGGGCGTGAAAATAAGCCATAACAAGAAATCTTAAAGCATGCAAAACATAGTGTGAAAAAAAGCTTTTCATGAACAGTGGTATCGCTGGAAAATTTGATCGCATAAGGCATCGATTAAAAAAAAAGAGCTTTTAATGTGAGTTGTAACAAGTTGGGTCAAGTTTTACTAAAGTAAACAAGAATGTTCTATTTTAAAAAGTTAGCCAAAAAAATAACATAGGAAATGTCACGAAAATTATATTAAACCTCTTCCCAATTTTTAAATAGCTTAGTTTATGGTGTATGATATTTTATCAAAAGTAAACATTTTAAAGATTGTAGAACGCTAGATAATTACAACTAAAAAATCATGATGTTAACAGAATGATACTAAATTGTTACAAAAGTACAAATTTTATACTAAAAGTTAAAGATCCTTAAGTTAATACGAATTAATGTTGTTAAGAGTTTAACGTAATGTATCTATGGTATTGAGCTTTGAAAAAACTACAATAATTACAGTACTATGGTATGTTATTTCCTAAAAAGGGATAAATAATTATGTGTACTACAAGTCCCAAAGTATATTAGTATAATATATTTATTAGATAAAAATAGAGCTGAGCGTCGGTCCAAAACCGAACCGAACCGACAAAACGAAAACCGAAAACCATAAAAAACCTAAACCGAAACCGAACCGAATATGTTCGGGTCGGTTTGGTTTAGTGTCGGGTCCGTTGGTTTGGTTCAGTTTACGTGTGTCTGTGCATGTTTTTGTCGGTTTTGGGTTGGACCGAACCGAACCAAACCGAACCGAAACCGAGTAAAAAACCAAAACCGAAACCGAACCGAAAGGTCGTCGGGTCAGTTCGATTTTTTTCGGTTCGGTCGATTTTGTCGGTCCGGTTCGATTTTGAACCTTCCATGCTCAGCCCTAGATAAAAATCAATAAAGTAAATGAAAACTTAGATAACTGAGCCCACTTACCCAATCCTCAACCCTCCAGTCGTTCCCACTTCCCAGTTACCTTATTTTTCTATGTCTTCCTCCATTTTTTACGATGAACAAAGCAGCTGAAAAACAATTTCGAAACTGGTCCTTTTTGTTAACGTGAGAGTGTGAGGGCACTCGGATGATTTGCCTGAGGGCACTGGCCCTTTTTGTTACACATCTGACTCTTTTTCTTACATATTTACGGTATCGACGGGAGCTTGGTTGGGGGCAACGCCCCCCACTACCTTACACATGGCTCCGCCTCTGAGTTCTTGTGTGCAGATTTGTTATAATGCTTAAGCCTTACGATATAAAAATTGTTACTATAATGTTTGTGTAAAGTTTATTGTTAAACTTTTGGTACAAAGTTTATGGCGTAATTTTTTTTATAATGTTGAAGGTATAAATTTTGTTATAATGTTTATTGTGCAAGTTTGGTCTTAATTTGTTACTAGCAGGGTACCCGCGCGATGCGGCGGCGGGTACCCTGTGACTATATTTTCTTGCAGTGTGATGTTATGCGGACATATCTTTTTAACAATTAATTTACAAATAACAATAAAATTATATAAGACAATAGTATAATTGCAAGTAGTTAAAAGGTTATGTGATTGTCAACGTGTTGTTGCGGTGAAAAGGAGGCGGAGTTGCGTCTTGACCCTCAGCGACCGACACCACTGCAGCGAAGCAAACTTTTTCAGCTCAAGTAGTAAAAATACGGATAGCATTTAACCCAACAACCAAAAACAAACTTAAACTATTATAACAATAGCTCAATAACAACCATTTTCGGATATTTAATGAAAGCCCAGTCCAGTCTCTTTTAATGTAGATGTTGAGCCCGTCATATGAATTGAAAGACCCGGGCCCAAAATAATACCTAAACATTTGTATCAATCCCAAACCAAATATTAGATAAAACCTAAACATTTTTACTCTTTAACCCTACACACACTTCTGGATATCATTGCCCCCACCTCCTCTCTTTCACCTAAACTTTTCACAACCCCCATCAAAAACTCATCTCATCTCACGATTTCATCCTTTTCAAATCGTCTTCACCATCATGAATTATAACCAAATCACAAATCCAACAATTTTAACGACACAAACATAAGCACAACCGATCCATGAACTTTTCTTCATTTGAGTTCAATTCGAATCAAGAAAGCATATTAATGGCTTCAAGATCCTTTGGAGGGTCTTGGGTAGGTTCATCTTGTGTTGTTTTCATTTTTTTTTGTTATTTTTGAACGAACCAAAGAGAGATTATAACATAATTGTTATGAATCTTTTCTTTCTTTTTCGAATATAAAGGAAGCTTTAGCTTCGAAAATGATATGTGAAGATATTCTTTCGTGTAGATGAAAGAAAGTTTTTTGTCAGCCCGTTGAAATCTTGACGTGGGTTTGTATTTTTGCACCAAGTAAAGGTAGTGAAAAATATTTCAAGTCAATAGCTAATGATGTTCCAAGTTAACGTGTATTTATCTTTACTACATAAAATAGAAAAATGGTCAAAGGTGAAAGTGAAAATTGAAAGTTGAAAGTTGAAAGTCAAAGGTGAGAGAAGTGTATAATGTAATTAATACTCTTATTAAAACACCCCATTACTTAAAAGTACATTGATTTATTCATATTGTACAACCAACTAAAAGCATATCCACCAAATTAAATACAAACAATTAAAACACCCCATACTAAAAAGTACAATAAAATTTTCACAATATACAATTTATACAAGTTTCAACAAAATCCAGAATATAAAATAATTACACACACTAATTTGTTATTTTTAAAACACCCTAAAATGAAAAGTACATGCTATTATACACATTATACAAATTAATAAAACACACAAAGTTTCATACAAGCTAACAAGTTGATGGTACATATAATTTTGAAAACTGGACCAGACGGGACCAACGGGTTCAATCGGGAACCGGTTTCGCCACTGGTTCGACTAACCGATAAAATTCATCCGAAAATGAACCAGAGATGACCCGTTGAAACCGATACAAACTGGTAAATCAGGCCTCATCGAAATCTGTTTCTCCAGTTAATCGTCACAGGGTACCCGCGTATACTATATATAAAGGAAAACACAAAAAGTGAAATGTTGAAACTAAAAATAGAAACTTTGAAAACATATATTTCAAAAGTAAACTATTAATACACATCGAAAACCGGGTTAACACGGGACGCTTCAAACCCGACGGGTTTTCCCGGTTTAATTTCACCCGTGTTCAACCAAACCCGTCGGGTTGACCCGGTTTAAATCGATCTGTTTTTCGACCAAAACGGTTCAACCAGTTGAACCACCCGGTCGACCCGGGTTTCAGAACATTATGTTTAATACCCAAATCTTCAAACTTTTATTATTTTTCGTTTATAACCATAAACATTTTTTATCACTAAACGATATGTCGCTATAAAATCTCGTTGTTATACACGGGTACTCGTCTTTAACTATATGTATATATAATTACCATTAAAAATTCAAACTAATATTAAATGAAAACTGATTTGGCATATTCAATGTTGGAAAGTCAATACAAGTTTATTTTATTTTGTTTTATTATACATACAAAGCATATATCCATGTTTTTGAAACTTAAAAAGTGAGTAATGTTAAATTTCTAAAATTCCTTTAAAACTATAATTTCTACATAAAAATTCAAAGAATTTGCCCTTAATGAAATAGCTACCATAACAATTCACACCTAAAATTTGAAAGAAATGTATGACAAATTTTGACAACTTTTACTATTGTAATTTTCCCAAAAAAAGTATATATTTTTTAATTTATTTAATCTTAACACTAATAATTTCTAAAAGTTTATCAATATCTTTTATTTTATAAGGCACCATATTAATACTTATTATTTATTGTTATGTTACTTTATAGTGTGTGTATCATATGCGATCTCAGTTATTAAATATTGAAATGCGTGCAATGACCATATGATTTTTAAAAATATTGTTTTGACATTTATATATAGTTGAAATTGCAGAGATATTGTTGTGAATAACTTGAATGTTTACAATCACAAAACATTGTATCGATTTATTATATAGTCACGGGGTTCATTTTTTTTGTTCTCGTTCTTGCGCATTAAATACGTTAAATACAAATTTGTGTTCCAAATATTGCTATAATGATGGTGATTGATTGGTGCTTTAATCGTTGATTGTTCCGGCGCATTAATTTCAAAGGTATACAAAGTTTTCTGAAATAATTTGGTCAAAATACATTATACAACCGGTGTATATATTTTTGTTAAGTTTCTTAGGTTTGATTGGGTCAAATACCATGTCTTGATGGATGATAACTACAAAGTGAAGCCAATCAAAGAGTTCGGTCAAAGAGGATTCAACACCTCATATGCCGTGTAATAAGAAATTTTACATGACGAGTAACGTGCATTGTTAGTTATCTCATAATTGATGTAATGTTTCATTTTCAGTTTCAATAAATACTTTTATTTGTTCTTTGATACATGTTAGGAATTTTTTCTTCAGTTTAATTATCGCATGTTACGAAACACTTACCACAATATCGCAGTTGTTAATTATCTGCCGCTAGGAACAGCTGCCGCTAGGCGCGGGTACTCGTCTAGTATATTTAAATATAGCATTTGGTAACTTGATTTGAGTAGCTAATAAAAGTTATGCTTGCGGCAAAATGACGGTATTATATTTTTTATTGGGTCTTATACGAACGAAAGATAGAATGAAATTTATTTAGTTTTGTTCTTTTTTGAAAGGTTCAGATATTTCAACATGATTTATAAGTAGGATGTAGTATATAGGTTTGTACATTGTGCTTTACATTTTGTATTAATTAGTGATGGGGTGTATTAATTGTATGCATTAATGTGGTTTCTATATTTAATATGTGTATCAATGTGTTGTATATTATGCATATGTGGTTGTAAGTTTGAAATTTTGTGCTTTAATGTGTTGTACATTATGCTTTATTACCTTCAAGTCTGAAAAGTCTGAAAATTAAATAGGAGAGAGAGTCGTTTGTGCATTATAAGTAGTAGCGATGACGTTTTTTGTGTGTTGGGTTGTTGGTAATTTGCATGTGTACATGAATTTTGTTTTCTAAAGTTTTATGTAAATTTATGTATGAGTTTGTTATATGTTTTGTAAATTTCTTACAATTTAGATTTTAGTTTGTTGGCGGTTTCGTTATAATTTTTTTTGTGATAATAAAAAATTAAAATTATTTTGGTAACTTAAGTTGGGTAAAATTGTTGATATATTTTTCCGGTTTTGAAATTTAAGGTTTTTTTTCAAAATTTTGACGCCGTATATAACTGTGTAAAAAAAATCTAGAAACAAACAAGTGAGCTCCAAAACTTATTTTAACTTATATAAATAAATAGAGAGCATATATATATGTATGTGCAGTTAACCAATAAAAAAAAATAGTCGAGATAAAAAAGCACTTATCAGATGAAAATAATACTATGTTCAAAAAAAGATGAAAATAATACCAATATGGATCTTAAATATCGAGTAAGAGATCACAATTTTATTCTTTTTATCAAATAAAGCTTTTTGTTTACATGTGCGGCTTTTGAAAGGATGCATCCTTTTCATTGCATGACCTCTATCATGCTACAGCGGTACTCTTAACTGGTAGGTTTAGGCTTTAGCTGTGGACTGTAGTGTAAGTGTGTATTTCATTGAAATTTGAATTTTTTTAGAATTTCGAAACTTTTTTTTTTGATAAACAGAAACTTTCATTGATTATATAGGTACATTACATCATGGTTCACCTATAGATTGACTGAGAGCGGCACACAACCGTCATACACTTCATCTACAATGTCATACAATGCTCTTCTGGCTAATTCATGAGCCACTTTATTCCCATCACGTCGCACAAAGGACCAAGAGCATGAAGCAAATGAGTAACATAATCGTCGTATGTGAAGGAAGAGACCTCTAATCTGCAACAGTTCCTTATTATATAGAAATGCGTCGACGAGGATACTTGAGTCTGTCTCCAAGATAACCTTTGTGAATCCCTTAGCGATAGCCACCTGAATAGCCCAAAGAATAGCCTTTGCTTCGACCTCAATAACCGATGTTGCGTAGGCTACAGCAAAAATCTTGACCTTACCAGGAATATTTGCCAACCAGATACACTTCAATGATCTCCTTTCATGCATTGATAACGAGTCTTGGAGCTCTCCTGCTGTTTGAGTAGCAATCCAATATGCCGATTTGCACGTGAATACTCCATTTGATGAAGCATCCCAATAGAGAGAGTCATGTTCAAGTGTATTTATATGTGTACAAGCTATCTTCCTTGCGATCTGATGTGGGAATAATTGTAACAGTAGAGTATGGTTCCATGAACTTGTATCATCATCCAAAAGGTCATTAACGACATGATACTCACAACTTTCAGGGCAATAATCCAATGTTCTAAAACCCTCTAACCAATAGTCTTCCCATATTCTTACTTTCAAACCATTGCCAATATTCCATCGTTGTCCTTTGCGAATTATGTCCCGAGCCGTGCATAAACTTCTACATACAAAACTGGGTCGGTATCCAATCCTTGCATCTAGAAACGAATCTCTTGGATAATACCTGGCTTTGAGGATTATTGCTGGAAGTGAATCTTCCATTGTAATTAGTCTCCACCCTTGCTTTGCGAGAATAGCCTTGTTAAACGCACCCATGTGTCGAAAACCCATTCCACCTCGTGATTTGGAGATACACATTGATTCCCAAGAGGCCCATCTTATCGGGTTATCCTTGTTTCCATTTCCCCACCAAAAGCAGTTCAAGGCTCTATGGATCTCATTTATAATTCCCTCTGGTAACATGAATATATTCATAACATACATCAGCATTGCTTGGGCCACGGATTTTAGCATCACCTCTTTGCCTCCTATCGACAAATTCCTTTCTTTCCACCCTAAAATCTTCTTACGCACCTTGTCTACAACAGCTTGAAACACACTTTTCTTTTTTCTTCCAATGATAGAAGGCAGCCCCAGGTACGTGGTTTGTTGTAGAGCTTCACGAACCTCAAGTTTACTTATGATAGCATTCCGTGTTGTCATCTCTACATACGAACTAAAAAAGACTTCTGACTTTTGAAAATTAATAACCTGGCTTGAGAATCTACAATACTTGCCCAATATATTTTGTAGTTGTGTGCACTCGTCTAAAGAAGCCCTTGTAAAGAAAATACTATCATCAGCAAAAAACAGGTGGCTAACTTCTGGTGCCCCGCGACAAACTTTAATTCCATGAATACGACGTGTAGCAACTGCACCCCTTATCATTGCTGACATCACTTCCGCGCACATGATAAATAAGTAGGGCGATATTGGATCCCCTTGACGGAGACCTCTCAATGAAACCGTGGCCGCTTGAACGGGTTAAAACGGGGTTATAACGAAAAAGATACGCTAATTCTAAGTTTAACGACTAAAACTATTTTTCTAAAATTAACAAGTTGTCACACGATATTGTATGATTAAAACGAGGTGTAAACGTAATCTAGACAAGCCGACATATCAAAAATCTATTAGTTCGCTGTAACACGAAGCCAAGGACATAAAGAACGTAGAAAACGAGCTTATAACGATCGAGATACAAACGTTTGAAACCCGACGTTCACAACACTTTCTCCATCAGCTTTTTACTAAAATATTTTCTTAGCGTTGAAAACAGTTTTTGCGGGGAACCATGTTTGAAGCCGTTTTTCTCCATGATCGAGTTAGTTTCAACACATTAACACCTTGAGATGAAATCAAGTTCATCCAGCTTACTTTCCAAATCAATCAGCCGTTCGTCATTTTGACTTGTAACGAATAAAATACGACCACTCAAACTTTCCCGAAAACTACCCATAAACTACATTTTTAGCTCGACTACCTCACTTCACCATTATTTTTCTTTATGATCGGAACTTGTATGAATAAAAGTTCAGTGTTATGACTTTTAGATAATGTTACAAGCTTTCTAAAACTATTGAGTTTGTTTTCTAACATTCAATAATCACCAAGTTACGACTAGCTTTACGAGGCTACTTAGTCATTTTCATGAGTTATCAAAGTATATTATTTTATGACGAAAAACTATAACTTCTTGTTAAATTACTAAACGACTATCGTAGGATGTTGATACAACATATATACACGTAAAGTATTTTATAACTTGACAATATGTCATAAACGTGTATTTCGACGATAAACTCTATTTTCAAAAATGCACAAGTGGTATAGATTACATGTGGACTTGCATGTACGGTATAAATTCATAACTTATAATAGATCATATCATTCATATAGGTTGCAGTTAGAGTATTCGATTCATTTCAGTGTATCCACTTTTGTCATCATAATCATTGCACCAGGTGAGTTCATAGCCCCACTTTCTATTACTTAATTGTTTTACAAACTCTTTGGGGAGATACATGCTATATTTTTAATCGAACACAAATGCTTTAAACTGTACGTTATATCCAAATGCTTTATTGTCACTAAGTATTCTTTTGCCATGTTTGAAGTCCCTACATCATGCACCATTAGTCACTTGCGAGTGAGCGCGAATATTGTGAATAGGCCTATTGGAATTTACAAACCCGTTCTTATTGACCCAGTTAGGCGAAATCGAACTCACTATATTCGAATCACTAAGGTAAATTGGCAAGTTTACCTACTAGGGCTGCGATGAAACGATTTTACCAATTTCTATTGGTACGAGGTTTACGCTTTGGTTGTCATGAGCTTAGTGAAATAAATGTTGTTTTGTTTTCAACGATGAGTGTGAAACAACGTAACTCACACTGCGAATATTGTGTTCAAACGAATTAATTAAACCTATGGATTTCACTCAACCTTTGTGTTGACTGTTTTAAGCATGTTTTAAGCATGTTTTATCTCAGGTATTAGCATATCATCATGGCTTGCATGGAGTCGCTGAGCTAACGCGTCTCACATATATTTTATGCACTTAACTGTCGTTTGATTGTAACAAACTTATTTTGGTACTTTGAAAATCTTTTGGGACCTATACTTTGTAAACTCTGAATATTTTACTTAATCAAACGATGTATTTTTAAAACGACACTTTAGGTCGTTCAATATAACTGTAACTGTGATGCTATGGCAGTCATCCCCCAGGTATTCTATTCCGCTGCAAAAAAGGTAATTTGGGGGTGTGACAGATATATACCAATCTGTCACACCCCCAAAATACCTGTTTTGCAGCGGAATGGAATACCTGGGGCGTGACTGGCATAGCATTACAGTTACAGTTTTATTGAACGACCTAAACTGTCGTTTTAAAAATACATCGTTTGATTAAGTAAAATATTCAGAGTTTGCAAAGTATAGGTCCCAAAAGATTTCCAAATTACCAAAATGAATTTGTTACAATCAAACTATAGTTAAGTGCATAAAATATATGTGAGATGCGTCAGCTCAGCGACTCCATGCAAGCCATGATGATATGCTAATACATGAGATAAAACATGCTTAAAACAGTCAAGGTTGAGTGAAATCCATAGGTTTAATTAAGTCGTTTGAACACAATATTTGTAGTGTGAGTTACGTTATTTCACACTCATCGTTGAAAACAAAACAACATTTATTTCACAAAGTTCATGACAACCAAAGCGTAAACCTCGTACCAATAGAAATTGGTAAAATCGTTTCATCGCAGCCCTAGTAGGTAAACTTGCCAATTTACCTTATTGATTCGAATATAGTGCGTTCGATTTCCCCTAACTAGGTCAATAAGAACGGGTGTGTTAATTCCAATAGGCCTATTCACAATATTCACGCTCACTCGCAAGTGACTAATGGTGCATGATGTAGGGACTTCAAACATGGCAATAGAATACTTAGTGACAATAAAGCATTTGGATATAACGTACAGTTCAAAGCATTTGTGTTCGATTAAAAATATAGGATGTATCTCCCCCAAGAGTTTGTAAAACAATTAAGTAATAGAAAGTGGGGCTATGAACTCACCTGGTGCAATGATTATGATGCCAAAAGTGGATACATTGAAATGAGGTGCAATCTCTATCTGCAACCTAATATGAATGATATGGTCTAATATAAGTCATGAAATAATGTCGTACATGCAAATGTACAACATGAAATCTATACCACTTGTACATTTTTGAAAATGAAGTTATCGTCGAAATATACATTTATAAGTTCTCATCAAGTTATAAAATACTTTACGCGTATTTATGTTGAAACAATATACTACGGTAATCGTTTAGTGATAAATTAAGGAATTAAAGCTTTTCGTCGTAAAATAATACACTTTATTAATTTTCGAAAAAATGGCTAAGTGGCCTCGAAAAGCTAGTCGTAAAATAGTGAATATCGAGTGTTAGGAAACAAAATCAATAGTTTTAGAAAGCTTGTAACATTATCTAAAAGTCATAACACTTAACGTTTATCCATACGAGTTCCGATCATAAAGAAAAATAATGGTGAAGTGAGGTAGTCGAGCTAAAAATGTAGTTTATGGGTAGTTTTCGGGAAAGTTTGAGTGGTCGTATTTTATTCGTTACAAGTCAAAATGACGAACGGCTGATTGATTTGGAAAGTAGGCTGGGTGAACTTAATTTCATCTCAAGGTGTTAATGTGTTGAAACTAACTCGATCATGGAGAAAAACGGCTTCAAACATGGTTCCTCGCAAGAAATTGTTTTCAACGCTAAGAAATTAAATTAGTAAAAAGCTGATGGAGAAAGTGTTGTGAACGTCGGGTTTTCAAATGCTTGTATCTCGGCCGTTATAAGCTCGTTTTCTACGTTCTTTATGTCCTTGACTTCGTGTTACAACGAACTATTAGATTTTTGATATGTCGGCTTGTATAGATTATGCTTAACACCTCGTTTTTATCATAGAAAATCGTGTGACAGCTTGTTAATTTCAGAAAAATAGTTTTCGTCGTTAAACTTAGAATTAGCGTAACTTTTTCGTTATAAACCCGTTTTAATCCATTCAAGCGGCCACGGTTTCGTTTTTAAGTCTATTTTCTGAAAATATAAGCCAAAATATCTCACAAACTACCGAAATTTTCAGATTTTACAAAACGTGACAGGCTCTACATATATGTTGTCGAAAACGATTTCTCTTGTTTGTAACTTGTTCTAAACCATTCCAATCAACACCAAAGCTATTCTAAACCTACCATACACCTTCTTAGGGTGTCATGGGTTCCTAAACTTCACCAAAAATGATAGGGTTCAAAGGAATACTAATAGGATAATTTAAACTCATATTAAGTTGTAAAATCAAGTATAAGTGGTATGGATAATAGTATATTTGCATGTTTTGTTACTAGAGCATAAAAATAGATCAAGTAATAGTATGAAAGATTAGGAAAAATCATTAGAAGCTTACTTGATTATTGAAGAGGTTTAGGTAACTAGGTACTTAAAAACTTCTTGGTTTTTATTACAAAACCTAAATAGAAGTAATCTAAGGTTGTGATAATACTTGAACTAGAAAAAAAAATGATCTTCTCTTCTTCTTGAGGTCTTGAGTTGGGCGAACACAAGGGATGAGGAAGAGAGAGTTTCTCTTTCAATTCACTTCTTAGGATATTTTGGTATGTTAAGAATTTAGAGAAAGTAAAATATCTAGGCTAGGGTATAATTGTAGTATTTGTGGTAAGTTTTTGGTTAGTCACCATAGTGACTAAGCGGGCGTGGCATTTGGGGATAAGAATGTAGGATTGGTGTAGTTTTGTATAAAAGATGTATACTTAGCTTAGATATTTAGCTTAATTATGTATAGATATTTAGTTATTAGGTATAGAGTTAGCTAGAAATATATTTTAACGGAACGAAATAAAATAGATCGATGTTATAAAAATTATAAAAATGCATTTCTTGAAAGTATTGGGCGAATAAATAATTATCGAATCGAAATCACATAAACCGTCGTAAATATATATATAACAATATATATACAAAATAAATTCAAAACATCAGGTAAACTAATAATATAATTTTTATAGCATTAAAATGAGTATAAAAATATATTAGGACAATTTGTCGGAAGTGTCGGATCAATTGATCAAAATAAATGATCGTGCGATAGCGTTTATTTAATAAATAAATATACGTTCATGAAATATGCAAACCCATGCATGAACTAATATGAAAGTGATGTTACTGATGATATGTAGACTAACTCTAGTCTATATGAAGTGTTCTCAATGATGTTCCATGAATACGCAGCTTAACCCTCAATGTTACGCGTATTTGATACTCGTAAACCTAGTTTACGAAATGATGAATAATAACCATGAATAGTGATTTTTCTTATGGAATGAATAGTGTTTCATGAATAGTAAAATTTTAAAATAACATTTCAAAGTCGCAAACTGACCTAAAAAATAATGAATAGTAAAATGAAGAATAGTAACTGGTGAATGTAAAATTTTCAAAGTTTGGGAAATGACCTGAAATTACGATTTGTCACATTCGTCCACCCTAAAAGGAATTCAGTTCCTGAATTCAGTTCGTGTTGGTCTCTCAGGTTTAGGGTTTGTGATGACTAACGAGGAGAGAAGACATGAAGAAGTGTCGTTACGGCTATCTAGGATTAAGAGTGTATAAAACATCGCGATAGAGAAAATATTGGAAGAATCTCCCATGAGTATCACTTTGACTTTTAGGAATATGTGAAAATTTTGTCTGCACTAAGATTTATAAATAACTGCTCCCAACATAACATGATCCCTCTAGAATTAGACATAGTTAGCTAGCTTATGTATAATTAAGGAACGATAGAGTGCGTAAAAATTTGAAAATTTCAAAAGTTTTGTCATTTTGAAATTTTTTGAAAATGTAAAATTGTAAAACTCTAGAATTTTAACATCTATTGCTGTTTATGTCTATTAAATTTGTTTTCAACTCCTTCAGTTTTGAAATATGATACTTCATATATAAACTTAAACCTTATGCAATTTAAGTTATACATTGTAGCAGTTTAAGTACCACTCATTCTGAAAATATTGACACCAAGCAGGGATAAGCATTTGGACCCGAATTCCGGTATCGAACCGGAACAGTATCGATGCCAAAAAAATCCCGAAAATTGTATAGTCATATTTTTGAATTAAATAACTTATCCAAACATCCATTTGGCATGTTTCATATCAAACAATAGTCATGTAAAACATATGAAAATAAACCATCGTTCGAAAAACTTATTGTGACAACTGTAGATCCTTCATAAACGCTCCAAAAAATTAAACTCGAACCTATTTTATAAGTTTTGGAACGTTTGTATATTACAGGAATAACCGTATAAGTACCGATTTTCTGGTACCGAATCCGGTATCCGAATCCCGTCCGGTACAATATCGGTACCCACTTTCATACTCGGAAAAAAATCATTACCATCAATTCGGTACGAGTTCGGTACCATTATAGTACCGTGCTCATCCGTAACACCAAGTGTTAAAATTTAAACTTTGAATTTTAAATATATTAATACCAAATTACCAGTTGTCAAAAGTCAAAATTTGAATCCCAAATGTAGAATGGTCGACATTGACAAACTGAGAAGTACGAGTAGATCAAATAGGTTACTAAATTTGCTTTAGCGAACATTGTGATACATCACAAGAGTTGACTTTCATTTGCTGTAAAACTAATGATTCTTATATGAGTTGTTAATAGCCCAACTATGATAATATCGTTGTTTTCTATTTTGGTGGATGAATGTTTATAATGATATTTATTATTTGATAAAAGATCATTTGAGGACAAAAAATTATTTACATATCAAGGGATCAATCTCCACCCTTCATTTTTATTTGATCTAATGGATGAGATTAATCCCAACAATTTTAAAAACCCACTTTCATCATTTTTTTTTCAAATATTAATATTTTTCAAACCGTTAATCGTTAAGCGAAAAAAAATATATCATTGCGACGAGCATTTAATTATCTTTCTATAGATAGGCACTTTGATATACTTTCGACAAAATTTTTTTTTTCGTATTTTTCACGTTTTTTAAGTTTTTCGTTTTTTACGTTCTTGAAATTTTCATTGAAAAATCATATATGATAAAACACTAATTTGAATATCATATGTGATATTAGTGTAATATCATATATGATATGTAATATCACATGTGATATTAGTGTAATATCATATATGATATTACATATAATATCACATGTGATATTACATATCATATATGATTTAACACTAATATCACATGTGATATTCAATTTAGTGTTTTATCATATATGATTTTTTATGTAAATTTCAAGAAAGTAAAAACGAAAAATAACGAAAAAACGTGAAAAAAATGAGTTTTTTTTCTTTTTTCGAAAGTATATCAAAATGCCCGTCTATATAAAGATAATTAAATGCTCGTCGTGATGGTGTAAATATTTTTACTTAACGATTAACGGTTTAAGAGATATTTAAATTATAAAAAATAGGTGAAATAATAAAATGCTTTTAATCTCAGCCATTGATTTCTTTTTAAATGGATGGTGAAGATGAGTCCCTTGGTATGTGAGAAAAATTTGGTATGTAAAATAACTATCCTCTTATTATTTATATTCAAATTTTAATCTAACTAGATATAACATTTGAATATATTGTCATTATAATCTCAATCGGCCACTCCAATTTAAAACAATGTTATCGAAATAAAGCACTTACACAAACATATTAACTCCACCAGATTTTGTTGAAAACTATACATTAGGGGTGTTGATCGGTTCGGTTATCGGGTTGTTTGGTTAGTTCGGTTCGGTTAATTCGGTTAAATTTTTTTAGGTCAACCCGAGAACCGAACTAACCAAATTCAAATTCGGTTTTCGGTTTGGTTTGGTTGAATTCTAATTCGGTTCGGTTCTTGGGTTGACCCGAATAACCCGAATTTCACTATTAAAAAAATAATAATAATAAATACATAGATATTTAGAAAAAAATATATTTCAAACATAAAAAGTATTTTATTATATTATGATAACCTTTTAATAGTATTTATTTATATATAACTATACATAAAAATATATAAATATATAAAAAATATATATATTTATATGAATTCGGTTTTTGGTTCGGTTTTCGGTTCAAACTACCAAACCCTTATCTAAACCGAGAACCGAATTAGTAGTTCGGTTCGGTTCGGTTTCGGTTTTCGATTTATTCGGTCTTTTTGGTTTTTTCGCTCACCCCTACTATACATAGCTTTTTGCAACCATGTCATCAGAAAAAAATTTTCACAAACATATTAACCCTAATGCAATAATATAGAATCTAGATCAAATAAGATCAAACTTAAAGTTGTTAAAATGAGATCCAACTAAAATTTGACAAGCGACACTCTCCTTACAACAAAAATAATTTTTTTCTTAACTACAACTAAAATTGTTAAAGTTTCGATAGATTTCTTTTTAAAATTTATGAAACCTAGGTGATACACTTTGATTAGAAGTGTTAGGAATTATTGTAATAGTGGGTTCCTGCTGATAAGGGTTCCTGCTGATAGTTTTAGTATTCCTGCTGATAGTGCAGTTACTGCGGATAGTGCAGTTACTGCTGATAGTTATTATTGTTTCTGCGGATATGTAGTTTCTGTATTATTAGTATTTAGTTAGGATATGCATGAGTTAAATTAGGAATAGATAATGCATATCTTTTACGTGTTTTGTAAGCTGCATAATTAGGGTTTCCTGTAGTATAAAAGAAACCTGCGGCTAGGGTTTATGTACGCTTGTCAATAACATTGTTAGTAATTCAATATAGATCCATAGAGGATCAAGTATTTTGTGTTTATCGTCTTCTTAATTCTTGTGTTCATATTCCGCGTTGACATAAGTCTAGTAAAGATTCTCCATAGTTTGCTTGTGATTACACAGGTTTACTATACGTTCATTAAAGCTCCTAAGATCTATCTAGGACTGATCCAACAAGTGGTATCAGAGCCTGGTGAGAATCTTTCAAAGAAGACATCCTTACTCTCTTTCACAAAACCCTAATCTCACTCTAACTATGACATCATCAAAACATTCAGACTCAGACAATGAGGAGAAGCCTGAGTCATCCAAGGCAAGTGCTCAGTCTACAATTCAGCAAGTTGTTACTACCATGTCCAACAACAATGCAAAGTTTCCCTATCTGAAGAAGGACGAATATGACATATGGGCTATGAAGATGGAAAATTACATCACCAACAATGACTACCATCTCTGGAACATTGTTCTGAAAGGCAACAATAAGAAGAAGATTGGTAGAGATACAGAAGGTAATCTGATCGTTCTACCAGCAGCAACAACTGAGGAAGCTATTGCCCTTCAGAGGGAAACAAAGGCTAGGACTACCTTGCTCCAGGCACTACCAGATGAGCATATGAGTGACTTTCATCATCTTGATGATGCAAAAGAGATCTGGAAAGCCATTGATACACGTACAACGCGCGTTCGGGGTCAAAGGAACTTCCTTTTCGTCGAGCAAGTTTTTCAACACCCTAGGCAGTGAACCTAATCGTTGTAGTGTAGTATTAAGGTAAGCCTCAGGAATTGATATCGTTCTATAGGGGAATAGGAATGCTAGTGAGAAATTACTACGCTAAGGTTGGGGTTGAAGAAGATTATTTTTTATCTTTTTTATATTTTTTAGGAAATTGAAAGGTACGAATCTCGGGGTTTGGATTTGGGGGTTAGTATTTCTACCGATTACTCTATTTATCTAATTATCTAAACTAAGGTGAGTGTAGTCTATGTCTATTGTTGTGTGCTCTTATGATGATTAAAAATGTGTTTACTTAGATGTTATTACTCCCTAGTTATCTTCTATTGATGGTTGAATTGTCACGTTCTTATTCTTAACGCCTTGTGTTTCTAAGGTCGTAGGGTATGCATTTATCCCTAACTCTTTGAAGCTACCTAAGGTTAATGACTACGAAATCTCTAGGATTCATAAACTTAACACTAAGGTTATCTTTGGATATTTAGCCTACAATTCCACTAGTAACTATAAGCTAAGGTTCAACAAAGACTAATCAAGCATTAATAACACAACGAATGACCTATCGCAATACTAGGTCAATCACAATTAAGATAAGAGACAACCAATCAATATTCAATACCTAGGTTTCATATATCTAAGCAAACACATAAGTAAATTAGCTGGACATGGAGAACATGCAAGCATACACACAAACAATTGAAGACATAATTGAATTAATGAAGTAAAACACTTATCTTGTTGTAAAATAGGGTACGGAACCCTAAGATACTGCACAAGACAGCCTTGGTTCGGTTTAGGTTTTTACTCCACAAAACTACCTCTCTAAAAACTGAAAAATTCTGATTCTATATATAGTGTTACAAAATGCGACGACGTCACTCTTTAATTGTGACGCCTTCGGGTCGCCGCCATTAGGGTTTTGTCTTGGCCACGTCAACTTTGTGACGGCATCACCTTATGCTCGTGACGCCGTCGGCTTCAACCTCTGACGCCGTCCGGATCCAAATCTAGGCCGTCTGAGTTGTGACGCCCTACTCTTTAAAACCTGATGTCGTCACTTGTAAAATAGTAATTTGGCTACTGAGTCGTCACAAAGTGTATTGCGACGGCGTCGCATTTAAGCAGTGACGCCGTCCCCTTCAATTCCAGCAGCTTGAGTGTCTCGATTGAAGGATATTGGATTTCATAAACACATATCAAACACAAGTGTGGATCGAATAGTATAGAGAGTTTATAGAGAGAAAGTAGAATGGGAGCCTTTCTAGAGAGAGAGTAAACAAAAGAGAAAAGGTTAGATTAGAATGAAAGGTCCAACCCTCTACCTTGGGAGGTAGAGGGTATTTATAGTTTTACATAATTCGCCCTCTATCGGGCTATGGATCAGGCATACAGTAGGTAAAGACCCGTCCGTCCTCCACGGTGTTGCACTAAGCTAAACTAATAACTAAATAACTAACTAATAACAAGTAAATAACGATATGTCTATGAGCTAACATATGCTAGATTATATTTGGGGTGACCGACACTTTACTATAGAATTTCTAATTCCTAACAATCTCCCCCTAAGGGAGGTCACCCCATGTTTTACATTTCGAATCCTAGCATTCTTTCTTTGTATTTATGCTCGAGCTCGTAGACTTCAATTCTTCAATGTCCACATTATTTGTGCTTTAGCAGTGACTCTTCATTGTCCGAATAGTTTTGTACTTTCAGTGGAGGCCTTTAACTGATCCACATCTTTGATGATCTTCGAGCTTTCATTGAGATCATCAGCCACAAAAAATCTCTGGATCACCCTTTGTAGTGTTGCCTTCATGTGATGTTGTGATTTATGGACCGACATGCTCACACTTTCTGGATCATGACATCTTTTCATCAGAGTAGCGGAAGCTTTTACTGGTTCAAGATATTTGCAACAGCGTAGCAGAAGCATAGTATAAAAATATCTAAGCCAGGTTATGTAGATAGGCACTTGTCATGATGTTCTTCAATTAAGTGTTGATGCTATGAGCATGCGGCTTTGGATTGACTTCTCAATTCTGATCACCGCAATCGTCCAACTGTACCTGCAAACAACAGTTAGCAATAAAGCACACGAAAGTGTCTTTGATCACTTTTGTTGAATTGAGGTACACGGCCCACGGTTCCCCGTTGATCAGTACAAGTAATGCCTGTGATCAGGTTTAATTCCGAAGAATCTCCTTGATAGGGTTTTAGAGTGTTCTAGCCGTTCTCAAACCAGAACGTCTCAAAGAAGACAACACAGAGTGAGTGAACCAGCGAATTGAGATTCGCTGATTGATGAAAAATTGATTTGAAAACAATCGCGTATTGCTTAGAAGAAAGAGTTTTGCAATACGATGAAGGTTTTATGAGAAAGATCAATTTTCAATAAAAAAAATACCTTTTGTATTTGAAAGAGAATACACATTCGATGTGCTAGAGAAAAGAAGAAATTTGCACATCGAACAGTTTTTCCAAAAGTATTTTTCAATAAGAGATACTTTTTGAGTTTGAAATATGAATACACATTCGATGTGCTAGAGAAAAGAAGATTTGCACATCGAACGGTTTTTCCAAAAGTATTCGTCAATTCATTTCCTGGACCAAGGTTGATTCAAGAATGAATCGCCTATCCAGTTGTCACAAGCTTGATCTTTTGAAAAGATATCACATGTCACCCACCAAGAGCTTGTTTGATGTTGGCTCTAGAAGGATTTCTATCTTCATCGTGAATACTTTTTCATATCACTCGGATGTTTTGGAAATACCACAAGGATAATGCATAGGACTCTTAATATATTCTTACTTTCCACATTGTGTGAAACAGCAAGTCTTCATTAATTTTGTGTCCTAATGAGATATTGTGGTTAATCTCTTGGCTCTAGACTCAATAGTGCGCATTTGGTTTCCTATGCCGGAGGCTAGGGAGAGGGTCTCCTTCTTCAATATCAAAAATCTCTAAGAGAAAGTCGATAGATTATGTAGGTTCCTCGTGAGAATGAAACTAGTCCTTTTAAGAGGAACTTGAGTAGCTTTAGAAGTTAGGTGCAGTGCGTCACTGGGTCCATGACGTCTTGTCTTCAATACTAGCGTTACCTTAGTAACCACCAGTAGCATATGTATTGAACCCGGTTTCTGCCCTAAGGTTGAATTATTGGAGGGCTATTTCTTTTCACCCTTTTTACATTCATTTCTTTTTCATTCTTCAACCCCTTCAGTGCCTACCGAGACTTCATTACTAGAACCTTGTTGGGTTTATTCCAGTTCTAGCTCTTTCTCAGTCCGCACTCTTCCCATATCTCACCTTTCTCCTTTTTTTCATCATACCTAAGGACTTCTACACTAACTAGTGGATTGTCCCTGGGTAGATCCCTCCGGATCTGGCGGGATCGTGGGAACGAATACCTAACCTAACCATCCTTATATCACCATGCATAAAGTAAATTGGTCGGTCTTATGGTATTGTTCTTTCCTTCTTGAAACCAATTGAAAAATCATTTGGAAAATCAATCAAGGTACTTGTGATATAATATCAAAGCATTTTGTACCTTAATTGTTTTGATCTTTTAGAAATGCTCCCCCTCAACATGTGCATATGATTTTATAAATTGTTTAGCACATGAAGGCAAGAGTTCTTTTGAAATAAATTCATGATCACAATTTCCATGGAAAAATCATTTGATTTTCTTTGGTAAATTCTCCCCCTCAATATGTGCATAGGATATTTGAAATCATTTTATCACATAGAGGTAAGAGGTTTTTGAAGTACTTTTCACGATTGCCAATAGAAACCATTCGCTCCCCTCAATATGTGCATCGATATACGAAAGAGTTTGGCACATATTAGAGAGAACTTGCACTTTGAATCAAAACGTTCATCTTTTATCAAATTTCATATTAAATCACAAATTCTCCCCCGATCAAAAATATGAAACCCTTTGAGATTTTGGATCCCAAGTGATTTAATAAGGTTTAGAAAACATGGTAGAAAATGTGGCCTTGTTTAAATACTCTTCTGGTTTTTGGTTAAATGCTCCTCCTCAATCACGTGCATCATGTATTTGAAATCGTTTGGCACATGAAGGAAGGAGTGCTTTTGAAACAATCACCCTTTAAAACCGTTTTGAGATTTAAATCACGATCTCTCCCCCGATCAAAAATTTCAAACCAATTGAGATTTTGGATCCCGATTGATTTAAATCATTTGGAAAATTTTGAGGAAAGACGTGGCTTGATTTAATTTTTGAAATTGACTGATGAGGACCAATTATAGACATTAAAGATTATTAGTATCATGTATGATAGTTTTTAAGAGATCTTTTAGTAAAATAAAACAATTTCACAATCAAACAAGAACATAAACAATTTCATTTTGAAAGATCTTTGAGTTTTTAAGAAGATCATACCATGACATAACATTAAATCTTTAGATCACCACTTTATTACGTACGAACGGACTTTTATGAAGAAATATCATTTGAAAAAACTTAAGTTTGAAATCACTCTCCCCCTCAATCAATGACCGTAGTCGTTGATTGAGTGACTTATGTTTAAAACTGAAGTCCGGTTGATTTCCACAATTAGAGTTCAATTTATTTTCAAAACAATATTTTTCCCATTTTCAAAACAATTTTATCAAATTTGTTGAAAAAATGGTGTTATTCACTACTTGTTCTGCACACAGATACGTTAGGTGGTGTATGAGCTGCTTTTGTTGTTGCTGTAAGGTTGGAAGAAAACCATCTGCTGATGCAGTGAGACCTCTGACGTTGCATTTTTTCATGCCAACTCTCCATAGAAGTCAAATTAAGCTCCGTTTCTTCATTTGTCAACCCAAGATATAGTTACCCTTTCTTTTCGGCATCCAATCATAAATTGTGGGATCTGGATCGGGAACATTCTTATAATCCATGATATCTGCATACGTTAGTAGACATACAAACAGATATATGGTGGTCGACAACACCAAAACAGCAAACGACTAATAAAAGTCAATTCAACATATCAATCATATCATAAACGGCATGGGAATAATGTGTTCATCAAATTATAATCATCTAATCCTAACAATCACATCCTAGAATCCTAGTCCTTCAACATAGGCAAATATCTTTATCTGATAAGCACGTAGGATGATTAAGAAAGCCCGTTAGATTATGTAAATTTGAAAAACATTCTCCCCTTCAATCAATGACTCTTTCAATGAAAAGTTTTAAATAAGCTGAAGTCATTGATTGAGTTTTCAATTTTATGAACATTCTGATACTGATTGTTTTTCAAGCAACTCATTTTCCACCAATTTAGTTAAAAAAAATATTTTTCTGAAGAATTTTTAGAAGGAAAAATATTTGAGTAGGAACAGCAGTCCTTCGACATACTTTCCTCAATATGTTTTAGGATAAGTGCACGAAATTTTTGAAAATTTGTTTAGCGTAGCACTTTCCTTCCTGGAAGAGCGGGTTACAGTCTAAAATAACTGCAAGCCATTTTTTAAGCGCGGGTTACAGTCTGAAATAACTGTAAGCCATATTTTTAGACATGTTTTGAAAAAGAATATTTACACCTCCTGCTCGAACTTCATCTATGGTCCCGTGCCATTATTGAATGACATTTCTAAGACCGCAGATGTTATCGATACCAGAAGACATGTCTTGAAAAACAATATTTTTGTTATTTTTCAAATTTTCTAATTTTTATGGGTTTTTGTTGGTTTTATATTTTTGTATTTTGGTTTTTGATAAATATTTACAAAGATAGAGTAGATGATATAATTTAAGAAGATGATGATACGAGTACCGAGATAAGGATATCGAGCAGCCCCGTTGTAGAAGATAGAAATCATCATCTCTTAAACGTCCACCACCAAAGATTCTGAGGCTCTTGAAAAGAAGAAATAGAGCCTTTAAGAATGTGAGACTTTGGCAGCTTCCCCTCAAACCGAAAATCCTTTAGCTGAGCAGATTCAAAGCTTTCTTTCAAGCTTCCCTTAGCCAGGTGTACGAAGAAGCACACCGTTATCATCGATCTTGCTGCTCCTTTTAAGAATAATCACCGTGATTCTTCGTTCGAGGTTATATCATCCAAATGAACAACAACAACGTATCATCCCACATTTAAATAATCTTCTCAAGTTCCTTTTCCACTAAAGTCTGAAGCAATCAATTCCAAAAGGTGTCAAGAGACCTCCCCAAGTAGATGAATTGATGCAGTCAGTCTCTTAGACTAGAGCTCACGAACCCGAATACACATATACCCGAAGACAGAGAAACTTATACCATCGAAGTAGCAGATTAAGTCCAATAGCCAAAGAATATCCCCGATGTATACTTTTCTCTTCCCTGAAGAAAGTGTATGAAGCTCAAGTACCCGAAGTACCCGAATGCCCAAAGACAGAATAACCGATAACATTGAAGAAGCAGGCCGAATCACTGATTATCTCTGCAGAGGACTATCTCTGCGGATTTCAACTCCGGAATAAGTGATTATATCTCTGAATAACTAATTAAGCACTCAAGTGAAACAACTGAGCGTCCCCAATGTACACAATCTCTCTCCCCTGATGATTGCGATAGAATCGAAATCATCACACACTTGTGTACCTCTTTTATCACCAGAAACTAACTCTTCCATCTCTTCCCCCACATAGTTGGAATAAGAACACTAAACGTCATGAGTCAAACCTTGAGTTTCTCTGCGGTAATGACATTTGTCTTCCCGAGATATCTTCAATCACTCAGAAGTATTAAGTTCATCAAGTTTACTCGCGTTTAGATACGTGTCTCCTTCCCCCTTGCTGGTTTTGATACTTAAGAATCAACAACACATTATAAGCCCAGATACTTGAATCTTTTAAGAAGAATACTTGAAGTCTTTGTGAGAATCAACTTGCTGAAGAATATGAGCAAGACTAATTGGGGATTAAATATGACTTTTCACTCTCCCCCAATTAGTGCTCTCCCCTACACTGACAATATTTTCGACGAATACCCGAAATAGGAAGAAGTCTTTAGATTGTTAAATGCAACTCGTCTTTAGTCTTCTAACATGTAGCAGAAAATGTAGAACCGACTGTAGACTCGACCTTCTTCAAGATTGTCTAATTGGGGAATAGAAAGTCAACATCTTCTTCTCACCAAATGCATTCCCGTTAACTTGTATATAGCAAATCCCCTTAACTCAGATCCCTCCCAATCAAACAAGAACAGAAAGATGTTCATCAAGGAAATCAGCCCCGTAACTGGAAGCACTTTCTCATTAATCTCATCAGTCCGTGAGAAGATGTCAACCAACGGCTCTAAGAAGAAACTCCATGTAAAGATGACCCGATAAGAAGAAGCTCGGTTCTTACATGAGTTAGGAGCCGTATGACCATATATTCTCATATGTCAATCAACCATGCAGAATAGTCACACTTCTTCTCCCCCTCAAGAATTGCATACGAAGATGCCATTCTTGATTAAACAAGTGAATATCTTTAAAAAGTAGTCTCTTCACACTTCTCCCCCGCAAAAATTGCATATGATGTCGCCATCGCCATTATAATCGAACAAGTGGAATAAGAGAACAATCATAGGTAGTCTGGTTCACTTGATAACTGAAAGCGCTTGGAAAAATCATGAAGCATGTTGATGAGAATGGTCATAAATGAGAAGATTTCTCTTTTTCAGAAGATAAAGCGCACTGAAGCGTACACTTTTCTTTTCTTTGAGGAACGAGGCTTGAACTGTTGTGTTCAAACGTCATAGCCGAATGAATATCAAGATTGAGTTACTTGAACCCGTGAGTTATGAGATATCAATCCATTTGTAATCCATACTTTAAGCCATTCCATGTAGTGAAGGATCGAAGTATCTCTGAATCGAGTAAGGACTACCTGCACAAATATTACAAACTTGATTGCATATATTTTGGTTAGTGACATTAGTATCCAAACCCTTTGGGGTTTCACAATTAACCTTGATTTTGTCATCGTAGAACACTTTTCGGTAGGCATCCACCTAAGTCCAACATCCTTAAACATTTTACCAGACGGAATCCACTTATGGCAAGGTCTAGGATTGGTGACATTCTTATGCACAGTGGAAGACTTATCGTTATTCCTAGACTCCAAATATTTAGCAGTTGGGATCCATCTAGGCGAAGTTTTGGGTTTGTTTTGCTTCATAACATGTTGAACCTTAGCCATGAAGGTAGTCTTAGTGGATTGTACCTTAGCATGTGAATTAGGAAAATGTTTCCTATTCGGAAAAGACTCAGAATTTCTAGTTTCATTTTCTACATGCTTAGCATTCTTCTTCATATAACTAATTTTAGATGCAAGCCAACACCTAGTCTTTTGAGAGTTCCTAGGTACTGGTTTACTACTACTAGCAGTGCCTTGAAATCTCGTGGAATGCATCACCCTAGGTCTTGCACCTAAAATTCTGTCATTTCGAATATGTGCCTTTTTCCTAGCTTCTTCTAGATAATAGTTCTTCCACAAGTCATTCATATCATATGAATTATGGGTTTTAATGCTTGGTTTTGACACTGTTTTTGAACTATTCTTACAGCTGCTGGGAGTAGAAGTAGCTACTTGTTGAGGGTTAACGGAGCTAGAAGCATTATTCTTAGGTAACTTAGGTAAAGTGACTGGTTTTGACAAAACTTGTATCGCATCAACTTGGGAGGCAGGCCTTGTCATTAAAGATTTTGTTCTTTCAGATATAAATGCAGTAGGCTGCCTAACAATGGACCTGTCTCTAGTGGGATGAGAAACTGGCTTCCCCAAGGTTGATGGTTTTGTAAACTTAGTGTTCACACTTTTCCCTACAGTTTTCCTAAGCTCATTTTTTAAGGCAACAATAGCGAAACTCTTTTCCTGAAGTTGAGCTTTGAGTTCATCAATTTTGGCTATCAAAGAATTTGTTTGTTCCATTGACTTAGTTCTAGCTTCTTTGACAGAGTCACTTAGTTCTATGTGATGCTGTCTCAAAGACTCATTTTCCTTTAGTAATTTGGCCACACAAACTGCTAATTCATCATTTCTCATTTGAATATCATAAATAGCATTCACATCAGAATTACTTGTAACCAAATTACTTTTCACATGCATACCAGAAATATGTTTCTTAAAATTGTTGATAGTCAAGTTTTTGGCTTGAAGCTGAGCTGTTAAATCATTTATTTCAAAAAGTTCACGGAATTCAGGAAGTTCCGGATTTTTACATGGTTTGTTAAGTTAAAAACTTTCTTTTTTACTCTGTATTGCAATTTCAAGTGAAATGCAATGTTTTTCAAGATTTGAGAATTTGTTTGAAAATTCATCAAAAGCCTTTTTATCAACCATATCTTTTGTTTTGAAACACTTAATCTCAGACTCAGCTTCAGTTACAAACATTTATCAAAGTCATGTTCAGCATCATGATCAGTTTGTTTAAGTACTTTAGCAGATGCACTATGTTGAACAATTAAGGGTACCTCATTACATGAAACCTGTTTAATTTTAGGTCTAATATCTGCATCCACATCATGTGAAACAAGAGTCACTGGACCACTGGCTGTGTCAAGCTTATCTATCTCTGGGCCTCTGTATTCAGTGTCAACTGATCCATCATCTGGTGCTTTACCTAACTCAACAAAACAATCTTTTGATTGTGCCCGACATTCATTCCCCTTTCGACATTACTGCATCTACTTCTTGTATGTTAGGAGTAACTGAACATATGGTTACATCATTATTTGTTGTCTCTGACATTCTGCATTCAAAGAACACCGATTCTTCAACTGATACATTACCCAACTCATCACAACTTTCTGTCAAATGCACCACACTCTCATCCATTTTTTCATCTTTCTGAGTAACTTCCTCAATATACTTCTCCACATTATCCATGAGATGGATAAGTGTCTCTATGAACACGCAAATTTCCATTCCAGTGTGTCTCTTGAAAGACATTTTAGTCATGTCTTGATCATAATCTGATGTGAATTCCCTTCTAATGAATGACTGAAAATGTTTGTAGATCACTTGAAGTGAAGCACTGGAACTATCCTTTTGAACCTTCTCTTTGTCAAGTTGTAGCTCCAATTTCTCTAGGTTTAACAACAAAGTTCCTGTTAATGTGGATAAGTCCTGATGAAAGAGGGCAATACATGTTCGTTCCATTGTTATGGATAGAAGTAACATGAGGTGAGAGTGAAGTTGTTGATAAGGTTCAATGCTACTTTCCTTATGCATGGTATTTTGTAGCCTAGACTGGTGCAATTCTCTCTTATTAGATTCTGAACACGGAGATCTCACATCCTCATTGATTGATTCCATCATTTGTAACCGTTCAGTATAGCTAATGTTCTCATGGTTGTCAACAGCATCATACAATTTGAGTACTTCTGAAATTACAGAATCAGGAGTGTAAGACATGATGTTGATGTGAACACGGGATTTTACAAGTCTGTGATTTAAACTGAGAAATAGAATCTTTCACGGGATTTTACTAAAATCAAGACCAAACCATAAGATAATGAGAAGTAGAATGTAGTAAAGGAACTAGAAGATGATAAGGAAGTGAAAATATGTTGGTGTTATGGTTGAGTTTGTGATATTCCCTAATTCTTTATATATACCCCCTGTTCCGCGGATTTTTCGGAAAATTAGGGTTTGAAAACACGGGTTTTGTATGTTAGGTTTAGAGACAAATCGCAGGAATTGACAACTCGGTTAGCAGACAACTCGCTTAAGGTACAACTCGCTTAACTGCCAACTCGCATAAGCTGTCAACTCGCTTCCAAAGCAACTCGCTTAGCAGACAACTCGCTTAAGGTACAACTCGCTTAACTGCCAACTCGCATAAGCTGTCAACTCGCTTCCAAAGCAACTCGCTTAAATGACAACTCGCTTAAGGTACAACTCGCTTAACTGTCAACTCGCATAAGCTGTCAACTCGCTTCCAAAGTAACTCACTTAAACGACAACTCGCTTAGGGTACAACTCGCTTAACTGCCAACTCGCATTGAAGAATAAACATAACTCACATCCAAGATCAATTACAACTCGCATCCAAGAAAATCCCTACGAGACTCAACTAGCTTTGTACCAATATTCAAAAAACCACCACTTTTCAATCCAAAAACAACCTAACCACGATGATTCAAGCCTTCCAAATCAAAACCTAAACACTTATGATGATTCTAAACACAAAAGTACAATCAAAATTTAAACTTTAACACTAGAAATGATCCAAATGATGTAAACTACTCTAAACTCATTCAAACCCAAAAACCTTATGAAAACCACTAGAAATCCAAGAACATGAAAGATGAGTGATCAAACCATGGCTCTTGATACCAATTGAAGGATATTGGATTTCATAAACACATATCAAACACAAGTATGGATCGAATAGTATAGAGAGTTTAGAGAGAGAAAGTAGAATGGGAGCCTTTCTAGAGAGAGAGTAAACAAAAGAGAAAATGTTAGATTAGAATGAAAGGTCCAACCCTCTACCTTGGGAGGTAGAGGGTATTTATAGTTTTACATAATACGCCCTCTATCGGGCTGTGGATCAGGCATACAGTGGGTAAAGACCCGTCCGTCCTCCACGGTGTTGCACTAAGCTAAACTAATAACTAAATAAGTAACTAATAACTAGTAAATAACGATATGTCTACGAGCTAACATATGCTAGATTATATTTAGGGTGACCGACACTTTACTATGGAATTTCTAATTCCTAACATCGATTATTGACTTTGGCCATTTTCTTCGTATATTCGCGCCTTTTCGTCCGAATAAGTGTCATTCCAGCAATTTGCCTTCAAGAGACCTAAAAAGTGAAAAGGAGCGAAATTAAGTAGTAATGGATACAAAAGTGATCAATTAAGGGCTTAAATGACCCCTCAATAGTGTACCTTTTAAATCCTTATCAAATATTCCTACACTTGGTATTTGCTTGTCCTCAAGCAAATGTGCTTTTAACCAATTAATTTATAAGTTAGGGGTCATGAAGCATTAGTTTAGAACGATTCACAACACATATAAGCCCCGAAAAAGTCATAACAAGCACGGAAATTACATACTAGCACCTCACAAGTGGTGTTTAGACACTCTCATCTCTCGGGTGTATATGAAATATATCAAGTTGGAAATGGAAGATAAACACTCATTAACCGGTCCTAGTACATAGATTACTATAGGCTTGAGACTAGATCAAACCTCCATCGCTTTGGCGTAAGCACCTAGGAAAAACTATCCAAGAGGGTTGTAACGTTAGGCTTACGGTAGGGAATTAAAGGGTTTGGTGGGATAGGCGATTTAGTGGTGGCAAGTCAAAAATCTTTATGTTATAAGCATGCGAAGAATGGCGTTAATAAGCCAAGACTCGACACCCTAAACTCTAAATAAATTAAAACAAACAAACATGAATTTAAAGATAGATATAGGATGATAGCCTTTATGTTCTTTTTTTTATTATTTTTTTTATAACACTCTATTTTTTTTTTCTTTTTCTCTTTTTTCTATTTTTTTTTAATTTTTTTTTCATACAGTTTTACTCTACCATCCTCTACGATAACTTCAAAATAATAGGGATTTACAGGCACATCCCTACACTTGAGTTTTTATTACTCTAACACTAATTTGACCCAAATTGAAAAGATCAAAACACTTGGAGTACATTATTACGCAAATAAAAGGAATTTGAATTTAACGTTCCCTTCCCGTCATTTCATAAAATTTAACTTTTCCCATGAGTCCCAATCGTCCCAAAACTATGTACAAAGGATATGACTCGACTTAGCAACTTATGCAAGCAACTAGATAATTGAACTAAGGGTTAAGTATGATAGCAATAATGCACTAAAAGTGAGTGCATACAAGGTAGGCTAAGGCGATTTGGGTGTACATTTGGGGGTGAATTGTAAACAATGCTCTTCATTGATATTCTGAAAAACCGAAACATCACGAGAACCGCGAAAAGGATAGGCTCTGAGGGGTTAACTAGGGGTATCGTGTACTAAAGATGAGTACAACCCAAGGGTGTGGGGGAATTACTCAACCGATGTGGAAGAAGTAATTATATTACGGGTATCAAACAAGGGTTATCCTAATGCCTCTTATCATTTAGTTATTCCTAACTACACAAGTGTAGTCTTACTAGCGATCTCGGAATGCATCACAAAACAAGTTCTAGAATCTATTATACTACCGGTACACACTCGAAGCATTAAAGTGGAATGCTTTAATTCCTACAAATCTAAGGGCGATCCTCTCATTTTGAGTGAAATTTAAGTGGTAAAGGGTTTTTGTGCTAGTCATATAACTTCCTATCCATGAGACCCTTTATTAAGACTAATGGCCCACTCCTACATGTCATGAAAAATTTTAAATTTGGTGCCAAAATTACCTAACCGATATTTTCATGGTTTATTACACAAATGACTTTGGACAAGGCAAATAGTCAAGGATAAGCATAGTTTCAAAGTTCCCGTTTTATTTTCCCTCCCTACACTTAAACTGAACATTGTCCTCAATGTTCCCCGAAAGTATCAAAGTTATGATAATGGAAGGTAATTAAAAAAGAAAGAAACTAGTACTCCCCTGATTAGCTCGGTAGGATCCGTGTGAAGTAGTGGTTAAATCTTTCTTCAAGAAGAGTGTTTGTGTTAAAAGCCTCTTACAATCTTAGGTATCTTCTTCTTGATAAATTAAACCTGCACACTTAAAAATTTATAAGTAGCTCAAAAAACGAGAAAAAGTAGTAAGTAGTTTCTACTCCTCCTGACGCCGTCAGGTTGCGACCCTGACGCCGTTAGGTTATCCTGACAGAAACTGGTCTGCGATTTTCTGGAAAAAAATCTTGAAAATTTTTATCTTTAGAATCTGGAAAAATTTCTTGCAAAACATCCATTATGACTCGATACAATCATTTGACTCGAACAAACACACATGTATATCTTTTAAATAATTGTAATTCTCATGTTCACGTTCTTTTTGAAAACGTGTGTAATCCTCCCTACACTTATCCCTTATGTAAAATACCTTTATATGTAATTAAGACGAGGTTAAAGACAAAATAAAGCATTTTTACAAATTTAAACATGAGAATAAACAATCAATAAAAGATATACAACACAAACAAGCAAACAATTAAGCATGGGTTGCCTCCCACGAAGCGCTTTTCTTTATTTATGAGTCTTGTAGCTAGACTCGAAGTCGTGTCCCTACGTAGTCTCGTGCACACTTACGTGCCCATACCTAAGCCATTCCAATGTTCTCTCACACTTCATGTAATCATCTCCTCACTCTAGGAATTTTTTATAGTATCGCTCATTTTTTTCATAAGTATGCCTAAGTCCTTGTTGTTTATCTCTCTCACTAAGTATCGGAATGAGAGCCATCCGATTGCATGCCTCTATATCTTTGTGCTTAAACCTAGGGTGTGTACGGGGCATCTGATAGACAAAATCTTCAACTCCATCGGAGAATGTGATTAGACCATCAATTATCCGTTCATTCAACCTAGTCATTCTCTTAAAGTTTGTTCCAAATATGACTTGGGTAAGGCTTCCATCAATGAATTCTCCTAAATCCTCTAGGACCATGAATTCAACCACATAGGCAAAACTTCCAACAAACACATCCAAGTAAGTGACCGCATCAACAACATTATCCCCTTGATAGGCTAATTCATCTACCTTTATTTTGTTATATAGATTTCTTGAAATTAAGTTTAAATGTAAGAATGAGTGCAAGTTAGCATCAAAACTTTCAAATCCCGTCTTACAGGGGAATTGCATATTAAAGGGGCCATTAGCCTCAATTCTACACCTAGGGTCAAAACATTGGGAGAAGTCTTCTTCCATCTCAAGATTAACTTCATCAATGACCTCTCCGTTATCAAGTGCTTCACCATAATCAAACTCCTCATCGGGATCCGAGTCATAAAAAGGACTTTGTTGTTGCCAATTTATTTCATTATGCCCTAGGTGATTTCCAAAGTGGTGAACGGGTGAAGGGTTTTGTGGGATTGCGTTCTCAATTTCGGGATTGGGAAGGGATTGGGGGCGGGTAGTGTAAAGACTCTTCGGCGAAAGATACGAATCATAGTGAGTGATGGGTTTTACGAACAAAAGTCACAAAGAAGGGGGATAGACTACGAGGAAGCTAAAAATGGGAAAAAAGCTTACTTGATAGGAATCAATAAAGGAAACCTAAACGAGGTGGAAATCTAACTAGCTATTCTATTCCCGCAAATGGCCAAAACTTGATACGCGTACAATGCGCGTTCGGGGTCAAAGAAACTTCCTTTTCGTTAAGCAAGTTTCTCAACACCCTAGGCAGTGAACCTAATTGTTGTAGTATAGTATTAGGGTAAGCCTCGGGAATTGATATCGTTCTCTAGGGGAATAGGAATGCTAGTGAGAAATTACTACGCTAAGGTTGGGGTTGAGGAAGATTATTTTTTATCTTTTTTTATGTTTTTTAGGAAATTGAAAGGTACGAATCTCGGGGTCTGGATTTGGGGGTTGGTATTTCTACCAATTACTCTACTTATCTTATTATCTAATTATCTAAACTAAGGTGAGTGTAGTCTATGTCTATTGTTGTGTGCTCTTATGATGATTAAAAATGTGTTTACTTAGATGTTATGACTCCCTAGTTATCTCCTATTGATGGTTGAATTGTCACGTCCTTATTCTTAACGCGTTGTGTTTCTAAGGTGGTAGGGTATGCGTTTATCCCTCACTCTTTGAAGCTACCTAAGGTTAATGACTACGAAATCTCTAGGATTCACAAACTTAACACTAAGGTTATCTTTGGATATTTAGCCTACAATTCCACTAGTAACTATAAGCTAAGGTTCAACAAAGACTAATCAAGCATTAATAACACAACGAATGACCTATCGCAATACTAGGTCAATTACAATTAAGATAAGAGACAACCAATCAATATTCAATACTTAGGTTTCATATATCTAAGCAAACATACAAGTAAATTAGCCGGACATGGAGAACATGCAAGCATACACACAAACAATTAAAGAAATAATTGAATTAATGAAGTAAAACACTTATCTTGTTGTAAAATAGGGTATGGAACCCTAAGATACTGCACAAGACAGCCTTGGTTCGGTTTAGGTTTTTACTCCACAAAACTACCTCTCTAAAAACTGAAAAATTCAGATTCTATATATAGTGTTACAAAATGATACGGCGTCACTCTTTAATTGTGACGCCGTCGGGTCGCCGCCATTAGGGTTTCGTCTTGGCCACGTCAACTTTGTGACGGTGTCACCTTATGCTCGTGACGCCGTCGGCTTCAACCTCCGACACCGTCTGGATCCAAATCTAGGCCGTCTGAGTTGTGACGCCCTACTCTTTAAAACCTGATGCCGTCACTTGTAAAATAGCAATTTGGCTACTGAGTCATCACAAAGTATATTGCGACGGCATCACATTTAAGCAGTGACGCCGTCCCCTTCAATTCCAGCAGCTTGAGTGTCTTGATTCTTGACTTTGGCCATTTTCTTCGTATATTCGCGCCTTTTCGTCCGAATAAGTGTCATTCCAGCAATTTGCCTTCAAGAGACCTAAAAAGTGAAAAGGAACGAAATTAAGTAGTAACGGATACAAAAGTGATAAATTAAGGGCTTAGATGACCCCTCAAAAGTGTACCTTATAAATCCTTATCAGCCATCAAGGCAAGGTTTGGAGGTAATGAAGAGTCTAAGAAGATGAGGAAGTCTATGCTCAAGTAGAGCTTTCAGGAGTTCACAATTTCTCAAGAGGAGGGCATACACAAGGGGTATGACAGGTTTCAGAAAATCCTGAGCTAGCTCAATTAGATGAAGTCCAAACCTGACAATGAGGAATGTAACCTCAAGTTCCTTCGTGCTTTACCTTCTTCCTGGAGGCAGGTTTCTCTCACTCTCAAGGCAAAGGGAGGCCTTGATTATATAAGCTTCGATGACTTATACAATAAGCTTAGATCTCTTGAAATTGATACAAAGGGTCATTCTTCCTATTCTCCAACTCCATCACACTCAGTTTTTGTTAGTGCTACCAGTGCTAACACAACGGTGCCTTATGCTGAGAGTCCCATTTCTTCATCAGCAGCAACCAGAACACACACTTCTTCTACAAGAACATCAAAGTCAAATACTGTTATAGAAGATGTGCTTTACTCATTTGTTGCTGAGACTGAAGACCAACAACAGTTGCCCTATAAAGATTTTGAACAAGTGGATAAATGGGATTTGGAGGAGATGGACCTCAAATGGCAGATGGGCATGCTTGCTATAAAAGTTAACAGGTTTGAGAAGGGTTCTGGGAGGAAGTTCAGCTACAAGAGAAGAGAGGCAGCCAGGTTTGACAAGAAAAAGATTAGGTGCTTTGAATGCAACCAACTAGGTCACTTTGCCAGAGAATGCCCAGATAAGAAGGGAAGTGACAGGAGAAGGTATACTGCATACAAGCTTAAGGAAGTTGAGGACGTGAAACCTAAAGCTTTGCTGTCTCTGGACTAAAGGATTGAATGGGATGCTCATGTGGATGAAGTTCAGGAGGAAAATCCTCAGGTTGGATTGGTTGCTGATACTGGTGATGAGTTTGCACTGATGGGCATCACATCTCAGGTACAAAATTGTATTTTTTGTTGTAATGCTAAATATGATGCTCTTAAAAGTGAATTTGATGATGTTAATGGCCAATATAAAGAAAAATTTATTCAGGTCCAGGCATATAAGAAAACTGTTAAATCTTTAGAAAAACAAAATGCCTGGTACCAACAAAATCAATTGGCCCTTGAAGAGAGAATTAGAGAGTTAGAAAGAGATTTGGAGAACACCACTAACTTGTTAAAATATACTAAAAATGAAAATATTAAAGCTAATGTAGAAAAGGAGGATCTTAAGGCTAAATTAGATAAAGAGGTGGCTAGACATAAAGAGTGGCAAGAACAAGCTAAAAATCTAGACAAATTAAGAAAAATTTCTATGTCTGTTAAAACTAAGATGGGGTTGGGCTTCAAGGATTACATTGATTCAGATGAGGTATATGACCCTAATGACTATAGTGTTTTTAATCTTGTCACTGATGAAGAGGAAGAAAAATATCGACCTTCTAAATTTGTTAAACAAGGTGAAATGCACACTATTCCTTCATCTATCAATGGTATTGTTAGACCTCCTAACCCAGACTCAGACTCAGACTTGGATGAATCACATATGACCTATGGCCAAAAGTCTAATGACTTATCTGAGACTGGCAGTGAAACTAATGATTTTGTCTCTTGTTCTTCCAGTGATAGGACTTCAGAGACCCAGTCTAAAGACTATGCCAGTTGTGATTCATGTAAAGATTCTACAACGCCCAAGTCTGCCTCTCCCAAGCCCTTGCCTGTCCCAAGAGTTGCTGTTGATGAATCATCTTCAAAGACAGCTTATTTTAAAAACATTTCTAGTTTTGTTGATTCTGTTAAAAACAATTCTGATTTTGGTTGTGGTTTGAATAAGTTTGTTTGTGATAATACTTCTAATGTTATGAACAAGCATTTTAAGAAGAAATCATGTTTTGTTTGTGGTAGTACATTTCATCTTATCAAAGATTGTGATTTTTATGAGAAATAAATGGGTGTTTGTACTAACCAACAAAGACATAGACCAATATGAAATGATGTGACCAAAATTCCTCCATTTGTTCCTACTGGAACACATGTGAGGACTGGCAGAACCAATTCTGCTGGTAGACTAGTTACCGGTAGACTGTTCCTACCGGTAGACCAGTTCCGGTAACCTAGTTTCTACCGATAGACTATCTTCATCATGTTGGAGAAGAAATGTTCCTAGGCCATTAATCAGACCTACCAGTACTTATTTTCAAAATGGATATAGGCCTGTTAATAATGACCCATTGAATAAAAGGGGTCCAAGGTGGGATACTGCTGTTAAGCCCTCAGCAGGTTGCTCTTGGATACAAAATAGACCATCATTCATGAAGGGTTCCAAGAACAATAGTGGATCTCATCAATCTGCAGGTTTTTCTAATATGATCCACAAGGCAGGCCCAAGTCAGTAATGACTTGGGTCTCCATGTATACTAATGTTGTTGTATTACTTTATCTTGTAGGATGATCCTCACACAAATAAAGATTTAGGTATTGTTGATAGTGGATGTTCTAGGAGTATGCCAGGGAACAAAGACAGATTGCATGATTTTGTATCTATTCAAGGAGGTACTACACATTTGGAGGAGTAGATGGTAAAATTATAGGGAAGGGAACCATTAGAACTTCCAAGCTGGACTTTGAGAATGTGTATTATGTGGAACAACTAAGAAACTTCAACTTATTTTCTGTGTCTCAAATTTGTGACAAGAAAATTTGTGTTCTGTTCACTGATACTGAATGTCTTATACTTTCAAAAGACTTCCAGATACCTCATGACAGTCAAGTTGTTCTGAAGGTGCCTAGGAAACATAATCTGTATACATTCAACCTCAATGATGTTCAGCCTGAAGGTGACTTTGCTTGTTTGGTGGCAAAGGCATCCTTGGATGAATCTAATAAATGGCATAGAAGGATGGCTTATGTTAATTTCAAAACTATCAACAAGCTGGCAAAACATGGGTTAGTTCATGGACTTCCTTCCAAAGTCTTTACTAATGAGCATAATTGTGTGGCTTGCAACAAGGGAAAGCAGCACAAGGCTTCCTACAAATCTATTACTACCTCCGTCCCAAAATTATAGTCCCCTATTGACTTTTTCGGTCTTTCTTTTTCAACTTTGACCTTAAATATTTTTATTTGTGTTATACAATAGTTGATGAAAAATATATCGATGAAAATACATTCAAAAACCCAATCCATTCATATAAATTTCATCAAGTATTATATAACACAAACAAAAATATTTAAGGTCAAAGTTGTATAGGAAAGACTGAAAAAGTCAATAGGGGACTATAATTTTGGGACGTAGGGAGTACTATTGTCAGCACTATCACAGAGCCTTTGCAGCTTCTACACATAGACCTCTTTGGTCCTACATCTATCAGAAGCATTGATCACAAGTACTATTGTTTGGTGGTTACTGATGACTACATTAGGTATTGCTGGGCATTCTTTTTCGGGACTAAGGATGAAACATTTCAGATTCTTCAAGACTTTATTGCCCTGGTTGATAATCAGTTGAACAAAAAGGTTAAAGCCATTAGGTGTGACAGTGGGACAGAGTTCAAGAATGCCAAACTAATTGAGCTCTGTGCTTCTAAGGGGATAAAAAGGGATTATAGTAATGCCAGGACTCCACAACAAAATGGAGTTGTTGAAAGGAAGAATAGAACCCTTATTGAAGCAGCAAGGTCTATGCTTGCTGATTCAAAGTTGCCTATCATGTTCTGGACTGAAGCAGTCAGTACTGCCTGTTATGTTTTAAATAGGGTGTTGATTACTCATCCTCACAATAAGACACCTTATGAACTTTTGTCTGGAAAGATTCCTACCATAACCTACTTTAAACCTTTTGGTTGTCATGTGACCATCCTTAACACCAGAGATCATTTGGGAAAATTTGAAGGCAAAGCTGATGAGGGTTTTGTAGTAGGCTATTCGGCTCATAGTAAAGCTTACAGGGTGTATAACATCTCCATAAAGAGGATTGAAGAAACACTGAATCTGAGATTTATGAAAGACAAGCCAAATGTTCAGGGAGCAGGTCAAGAATGGTACTTTGATCTTGACTACTTAACTGATCACTTAGGTTATACTCGTTATAAATCTAATCCTTCTGCAGAACCACAAGCTTCTCAAACTAACATTGCAGGTTCTTCAGATGATGAATCAGACTCAAATTGTGATGAACAACTCATTGTTGTTCCTTATTTTCCTACTATCCACTTTTCAGGTACCAAGGACACAGATTCTTCTGCTGTATCTTCAAGTGACTGAGGGTATGCAGAAGAGCTTGCGAAGCTTAAACGCCAAGAGCATGTAGCAAAGGATGATGCTGAAAAGTATGGTTATGAATTATCCATAGAAACAGAGGAACTCTTAAGGCAGGCAACTATTGAAGCCCGTAGGAAGTTTGATGCTGCGGATAATGTATTTTTTCCTGCTAGTAATGTGTCTGATCCTACTGGTCAGAAAGCTGCTGATGTCAATTTTGCTGGTAATGGGTCAATTGCTACTGATGGAGATTATGCTGGTAGTGTTCCTGTTCCTTCTGCTAGTGATGTTGTTCCTGCGGTTCCCTCCACTACTCCATATGTTGATACTTTGGGTTTAGGTGATTCTCTCACCAGATTTTCAAGTCCATCTGACTTAGACAATTCACAATATACAAGCTCTGAATTGGATGGCATTCATCATATGTCAAGAACAGGCATTTTTGATTCTTCGTCTTATGATGATGACTTTGGTCCTACTATCACTAATCTGGACACATCAGTTGATGTTAGTCCTAATGTCACTAAGAGGATTAACACATTACATCCACAATCTCTAATAATTGGTGATCCTACTTCATCTGTGCAAACTAGAAGCAGGGTGAAGAAGATAAGTTTTGGTGAATCTGCATTTCTCAGTTACATTCAGGATCAACATAGGAACAATCACATAGACTATCATCATTGTCTATTTGCTTGCTTCCTCTCTCAAGTTGAACCTATCAGTGTTGCACAGGCTTTAGCAGATGATGATTGGGTAGCTGCTATGTAAGAAGAAATGCAACAATTTTTAAATCAAAATGTTTGGGAGCTTGTTCAGTTGCCTCCTGGCAAGTATGCCATTGGCACAAAGTGGATTCTGAAGTGTAAGAGGGATGCAAGGGGGATTGTGGTAAGGAATAAGGCTAGGTTGGTTGCCCAAGGTCACAGACAAGAGGAAGGGATTGATTATGATGAGGTTTTTGCTCCTGTTGCTAGGGTAGAAGCTATCAGACTCTTCTTAGCTTTTTCTTCCTACATGGGATTCATGGTATATCAGATGGATGTAAAAAGTGCTTTCTTATATGGTGAAATTGAAGAAGTGTATGTTACTCAGCCCAAGGGATTTGTAGACCCTCACAATCCAGATATGGTCTACAAAGTGGTCAAAGCACTCTATGGACTACCTCAGGCACCTAGAGCTTGGTATGCTCGGCTCTCTTCATTCCTGCTGAAACATGGCTACAAGAGAGGTGCTATTGATAAGACTCTCTTTATCAAGAAGAACTCCGGGGATATCATTCTTGTTCAAGTGTATGTGGATGACATTATCTTTGGTTCTACCAAAGAAGCTTGGTGTAGGGAATTTGAGGAGTTGATGAAAAGTGAGTTTGAGACGAGTGCAATGGGTGAGCTTACATTCTTTTTGGGCCTTCAAGTGCAGCAGAAATCAAATGGTATTTTCATTCATCAGGAGAAATATGTGCATGACATCCTCAAGAAGTTTGATATGGAACTTGTCAGGACTGCAACTACTCCCTATGAAGCCCTAAAGTCTAAGTCAAATAATGAACCATATCCTGCTGTCAATGTTCATCTATACAGATCTATGTTTGGTTCACTCATGTATTTGACTACTTCGCGGCCTGATATTATGTTTTCAGTCAGTGCTTGTTCCAGGCATCAAGTCACTCCTTTGACTTCCCATTTGACTACAGTCAAGAAGATTTTCGAGTATCTCAAGGGTCAACCTAAGTTGGGTCTTTGATATCCTAGAGAATCTCCATTTGAGTTGGAAGCTTATAGTGATAGTGACTATGCTGGTGCAAACTTTGATCGAAAATCTACTACTGGGGGTTGTCAGTTGCTGGGAAGGAGATTAGTCTCCTGGCAATGCAAGAAGCAGACCATAGTGGCTACATCTTCTACCGAGGATGAATATGTTGCTGCTGCTAGTTGTTGTGGTCAGGTACTTTGGATTCAAAATCAGTTATTGGACTATGGATTCAATTTTATGAACACTAAGATCTATATAAACAACCAAAGTACAATTTGCATTGTTAAAAATCTTGTTTTTCATCAAAGAACTAAGCACATAGAAATTCGACACCACTTTATCAGAGATGCTAATGAAAAACACCTTATTCAAGTGGTTAAAATTCATACAGATGAAAATGTAGCTGATTTTTTGACTAAAGCTTTTGATGGTACAAGGTTTCAATATTTTCTTGTCCATATAGGCATGATCAACCCCTGATTGTTGTGTTTGAGGGGAGGATTACGCCTAAGGGGAGGTTTCTGGTTTAAAGGGAGGATTTTTGTTATATATTTTGTATATAGTTGTATATATATTTGTTGTGTATGTTCTATGTTCTACTAACCTTCTTGCAGATCTAGTATCAAATACATAATCAGTGGCAAAAGATAGCAAAATATTAAACTACAAAAGTCTTTTATTCATATAAAAACACTGCCTTCTTAGATGCAGTGTAACATTACAAGACTTTTTAAAACATTGCTGCTGATTACATCAAGACTCCATCCTAACAAGCTTCACACAAGACTACTTCAGACACCAGCTTCCATCTTCCAGGCACCTACTCAGGCCTCCTATTTCCTCACTCTGGCATCCTCTGATGCTCCTTTCCCCACCTGTTGATGAACGACCACACTAGCTTTGCAGCTAGACCAACCACTGTAGCTCTCTTCTCAGGGTTTGAGGTGGAGGGTTCTGGTCTTGGAGCTGAAGGACCTGCAACTGGCACATAAGGAGGTGGTACAATGGCAAGGGGAGCAACATCCATCACTGGTCTGGAAGAACCACCATGGTCATCATCAGTGTCAGAACTAGAGTGACTGTATCCATAACCTGAGGGTGGGGTAGGCAGATCCTCTGAAGAAGTGCAAACAAATGGTGATTTATGAGGAGGATCTCAGGACATGTAAGTCACACTGGAGTAACCATGAGGAAAGTAGCTTAACCATCCATCATTGGATGGCTCACTCTCAGATGAGTCTGAAGATATTTCAATGGGATGATTGGGAGAGTTATTCATGGTGGTGTGGTAGGAAATCGACATTGATGTTAGGGTTATTTGGTTTGATGAATGTTGTGAGGCAAGAGGTTGGTTAAATAGGCATATTAACGGTGGAATATTTGGTTGGTAAAATTTATGGCTGTAATTAATTGGTTGGTATTTAAATAAATAAAGGTTATGTATGGAGACTGTAGATGCACATATATGTATAGAAGGATTTATTCTTTCTCCATTCCTGCTGGTAATGTGATGATTTCTGCTGAGGGAAATGGTTTCTACTGGTAGCTTTGATTTGGAAACAGTGGTCAAACGTTTAGTCTGTCCTGCTGGTTGAATATACGGTTTTTGCTGAGTGACTTTTCATTGATGCTGATTTCATAATAATTGGGGATTAAAAACGGGATTTGATTATCGTCAAAATTGGTCAAAGATTCTATGCGAATCTTTTGCCGATTTAAACGGTTATTTTAAGTAACCTACTTAAATAATAAATAATTGGTATCCCTCAACCTAATTGCACAATTCCCTCTCATTTTGAAACCAAAACCATCTTCCACCCTCTCGGAATAATTCAATGGCATCATTGGCTTTCAAAGTTGATCATAACAAGGTTGCATTCTTGGAAAGAGCTAAAGGGAGTGATATATATGATCAAATGGTGGACTTTCTTCTACGATCAAAGCTCAGGTATGCTCTAACCTTCTGTCCATCTATTGTTTATGACTCTTTAGTCAAGCAGTTCTGGGCTACAGCTTTTGAGAGATCTCCTTAGGGTCACCCCAAGGAGATTGTGGCCATTATAGATGGACAAGAGTATGTAGTCATTGAGTCACTCATAAGGACTTAGTTACAACTAGATGATGAAGGAGGTGTGTTTGAAAACAATAGTATAAGTTATAGGATTTCACAAGCACATCAAACCATATCCATATGGAGCGAATACAAATGTTTAGAGAGAGAAAGTTCTAGAGAGAGAAAGGGAAGAGAGTTGGGAACTATGTGAAACAAAGAAAAATGGTATTTAAGCTCCAACCCTCTACCTTGGAAGGTAGAGGGTATTTATAGTGTCTTACAATAAATGCCACCTACGGGCTGTGGATCAGGCATACAGTGGGTAAAGACCCGTCCATCCTCTACGGTGTTACTAAACTAACTACTTATTGACATAACTTGACTACGACTACGAGCTTTCTAACGAATACATAACGACTGGATTTTCTAAATCCTAACAATCTCCCCCTAAAGGAGGTCACCTCAAATTACACAGAATTCAAATAGATATTACATTAAGATTGTTCTTGGATTCTTGTTTAAGTTCATTGCTCTGTAGCTCGTAGTCTTTGATTCTTCATGTTTTGAATGATTGGATAATTCAAGTGGAGGTCTTTAACTGATCCACGTGATGATGAGTTTTGAGCCAGCTTTGAGATCATCAGCTTGCATAAATTTCTGACTCTTCCATTGTAGTGTTGACATTATGTGATGTTGTGACAAGGGACCGTCATGCTCACATTCTGGATCATGATTTCTTCTCATCAGAGTAGCGGAAGCTTTAGTTGATTCATGATATTTGCAGCAGAAAGCGTAAGCATGGAGTGAGAATATCAGAGTCATTGATGCACTAATCATGATTTATTTTGAAATAAATGTGATGTGTGAGCATGAGGCTATGGATTGACCTCTCCATTCTGATCACAGCGTCGGGTGTACCTACATACAACAGCTTAGAATAAAGCGCCGCGAAAGTGTCTTTGATCACTTTCGTTGAATTGAGGTACACGGCCCACGGTTCCTCCCCTGTTGATCGAACAAGTACTGTGATCGTATAATCAAGAATTTCCTTGACAGGGTTTCGCAACTGCTCTAGCTGTTCTCAATCCGAAACGTCTCAAAGAAGACAACACAGAGTGAGTGAACCAGCGAATTTGAGATCTACTGATTGATGAAAAATGATTTGAAAAACATTCGTGTACTGCTCAATAAAATGTTTTTGCAATACAACGAAGGTTTTAAGGAAAATCAATTATCAATCATAAACACCTTTTATTTTTAAAGTATTAATACACAGTCGATATGCTAGAGAAAAGAACTTTAAGCACAACGACCGGTTTTTCAAAGGTATCTGTCAATCCCTATCCTGAACCTGGATTGATTCAAAATTTTGAATCGCCCCGTTGTTTCTGTTCAGTTGTCACATGGTTGATCTATTAGATAGATCTCACATGCCACGTACCAAGAGCTTGTTTGATGTTGGCTCTAGAAGGCTTTCCATCTTCATTGTGAATATGTTTGCATATCACTCAGATGTTCTGGCAATACCACAAGGATAATGCGTAGGACTCTTAAAATATATTCTCTCTTTCTACATTGTGTGAAACAGAGAGTCTTCATTGATTGTGTCCTTAATGAGATTTATTGATGATCTCGTGGCTCTAGACTCAATTGTGCACATTTGGTTCCTATTCCGGAGACTAGGGAGAGGGTCTCCTTCTTCAATATCAACCATCTCTAAGAGAAAGTCGATAGATTATGTAGGTTCCCAGTGAGAATGAAACAAGTCCTTTTAAGAGGAACTTGAGTAGCTTGGGAAGTTTAGTGCAGTGCGTCACTGGGTCCATGACGTCTTGTCTTTAATACCGGTGTTACCTTAGTAACAACCAGTAGCATATGTATTGAACGCAGTTTCTGCCCTAAGGTTGAATTATTGGAGGGCTATTTCTTTTCACCCTTTTTCACATTCAATTCTTTTTCATTCTTCAACCCCTTCAGTGCTTACCGAGACTTCATAACTAGAACCTTGTTGGGTTTGTTCCAGTACTAGCTCTGTCTCAGTCCGCACTCTTCCCATTTCTCACTTTTCTCCTTTTTTTTTCATCATACCTAAGAACTCTACACTATCTAGTGGATTGTCCCTGGGTAGATCCCTCCGGCTCTGGCGGATCGTGGGAACGAATACCAAACCTAACCATCCTTATATAACCATACATAAAGTAAATTTGGTCGGTCTTTTTGGTATTGTTCATCAGCTATTGGAACCAATTGAAAACCATTTGAAAATCAATCCAGGTACTTGTGATATTTATTAAAGCATTTTGTACCTGAATCGTTTTTGATATTTTAGAAAACGACTCCCCCTCAACATGTGCATCGTATATTTGAAATCGTTTGGCACATGCAGGGAGGAGAGCTTGTTAATCACGTATAAAACCATTTATCGAATTATCAGTTTAAATCCAATTTAAGTCACAAATTCTCCACCGATCACAATTTTCAAATTCTTTGAGAGTTGTGATCTCTATTGATTTAAATTAAATTTTGAGAGCTTTTGAGGAGAATAGTGACTTGCTTTTGAAAGACATTTTAACTGATAAGGATTAGATTTTGAGACTTTAAACTCCATTGACCAATCATGCATAAATATCTTTTGAAAACATAATATTAGCCAAGGTCTTGAAACAATTGTATAAAACATTGTTCTTTTTTATTTTCCAAAAGTAGACCTTACTCTTTTACGTGCTAATTGTTTTGAAAAATAACCTTTTTGATTGAATTGAAATCATTCTCCCCCTCAATCAATGACATGAGTTGTTGATTGAGTGTTAGAGAGATTGACAAAGATAAGCCCGGATGATTTTCAAAAATAGAGTCCGAGGTATTTTCAAAGCAATTTTGTTTTCATTAGATGTCAAATATTTATTAGAAGAATCATTAGACGGAAAAATATTTGGAAAGAAAACATTTGTCTTTTTGGTGACAAACATTTGTTTTAAGAATCAGAGAAAGAGATTTGAAAAATAAGATTAAGCATGGCTCTGTTCTTTCCTTTTAAAACGGGTTACTGCCTGAAATGACAATAAACCACCATTTTTCTCATTTTTTTTTTAAGCAAATTATGTACATTCGAAGAACATCTAAAAACCCGTGACATTCTTTGAATGTCAACACAAAGTCCGTAGATAATATCGAATTAAGAAAAACATGACAAAATAACAATATTTTTTGGGATTTTTCAAGATTTTCTAATTTTTATGGATGTTGAAAATTTTATATTTTTCTATTTTCTTTTGTGGGTTTTGAAACTTTGTATTTTGCTTTTTGAAAAAATATATACAAGAGATAGATGAAGAAAACCATTTACTCCTCGTCTTCCTCTTGAAGGCATTTGAGTGTTTCCGGTTGAAGACTCTTTAGACCAAGTCGTGGAAGGATAAACTCAAAACGTTCTCTAGGAAGAGCTTTGGTGAAGATGTCTGCTAACTGGTATTCAGTCCTCACAAAATAGAGTTCCACCACACCTTTTTCCACTTGTTCCCGAATGAAATGATGTCGAATGTCAATGTGCTTTGCTCTTGAATGCTGAACGTTGTTGCAAGAGAGAGCAATGGCACTTTTGTTATCACAATATAGAGGGATTTTGTTGAATTCAAAGCCATAGTCAGATAATTGGGATCTCATCCATAGGATTTGAGCACAACAAGATGACACGGCTATGTATTCAGCCTCTGTAGAGGATATAGAAGTACTCATTTGTTTCTTTGAAGACCACCTCACAAGCTTATCACCCAAAAACTGAGCACCTCTAGACGTACTTCGACATGTATCTTGACATCCTGCATGGTCAGCATCTGCATAGGCTGTTAGTGACATACCGGTGTCCTTCGGGTATAAAAGTCCCATGTTGATGGTTCCTTGGAGATACCGAAGGACCCGTTTAACTGCTTCAAGGTGCTTTTGGTAGGCTTCGCCCGGTATCTAGCACACATGCATACAACGCAGTAATATCGTCTACCGGCGTGAGGTACATCAGGGATCCAATCATACTTCGATATTTTGTTTGATCTACCATGATCCCTGAGTGGTCCTCATCCAGTTTGGTACGTTCCACCATGGGAGTGTCAACGGTGTCACAAGTGTCAAATCCAAATTTCTTTAAAATTTCATTTGCATATTTAGATTGATTGAAAAAAATGCCTCCGGGACTTTGTGAAATTTGTAATCCCAAGAAAAATGACATTTGTCCCATCATTGACATTTGAAATTTGGAGCCCATCTCCTTAGAAAAACGGTCAGATTCATTGGGGTCAGTCGAGGAAAAAATAATATCATCAACATAGATTTGAACGTGAATTAAATGTTTGCCTGACTTTCGGTGAACAATGTCGGATCAACCGCCTTTCTTTGTCAATCCAGTAGATAGAAGATACTTTGATAGCGTATCATACCATGCCCTTGGAGCTTGCTTCAAACCGTAAAGAGCCTTCTTCGATCGATAGACATGAGTAGGATGCTCAGGATTCACAAAACCTTCAGTTGGCCGACGATAACTTCTTTAAGATCTCCGTTAAGAAAAGCCGTCTTTACATCCATCCGATAGACTACCATGTTCTTACTTGCAGCATTAGCCAAGAAGATTCCGATTGCCTCGATCACGTGCAAGCTGGAGCAAATGATTCTTCAAAGTCAATACCCTCCTCTTGACGGTATCCTTTGCAACCAATCGAGCCTTGTTCTTTAATACATCACCATGCTCATCAAGTTTTACTTTGAAGATCCACTTTAGAGCAATGATCATACACGCACAAATCGAGCGTGTACTAATTCTCATACATCAAGTCAATCAAACTCATGAATTTCTTCTTGCATGGCATTGAACTAGCCTTCATTCATTGCGTTTTAACGTCTTTTGGTTCGACCTTGATACAAAGTTAAAGAAGCACCATAAGGCATCGATTGCAAGTTGTTTACGCGGTGGATATCTTTGGACGAGAGGGATTTCCAATGATGTTGTCCAATGGATGATCATGTGTCCATTTTCTATGGTGTTCGTGTGGTTGTTGTTGAGGAACTAAAGTAGCAGAGTCGCTTTCTCCTCGATGAAGATGGTTTCGAGCAAATATGTTCTCAAAGGGAGCATCTTCGAGTATTAAAGGGTTATCTCCATCATAGGTGCGTAAACAATTCCATGATGTACACTTGATGATTGATGAATTGAAGATGATGCGAAGTGATCGGCAGCATAGCGCTTCTTGACTCAATGACATAGAAGCTGAAGGGTTATCTACGAGGGATAGGAGCACCTCTGTTGATGGATTTGATAGATCATTAGCAATTGTCTCATAGTGTTCATCAAACATTGGATCAAATAATTTCTTCAAATCATCTTCTGAAGGTGGTACATATGGAGTTGCTGGTGAGGGATTGTGTACAAGAATAGAACTGATGGGACTACTTGATGAAGGTTGTGATGCGGGTCCATAATTGGGTTGTCCTGGAGCCATTTGACCGGTCAACTCATCGAACATAACGTGAATTGTTTCCATGATATTTCGGGTTCTTTTGTTGTAGATTCGGTATCCTTTTCTGCTTGGTGCATATCCTACAAATACTCCAATGTCCGCTTTAGCTTTAAGTTTGCCTAAGTCTTGACCCTCATTAGTTGGATAACACAATGCACCAAACACACAAAGGAATGAAAGATTAGGTTTTCGATTGTGGACAAGTTCATATGGAGTTTTTCCATGAGAAGTGTGAGTTAGGGATCGATTTTGAGTGTAGCATGCAGTGGCAATGGCTTCAGCCCAGAGAAACATTAGAACCTTTGAGTAAATCAGCATTGTTCTTGCGGCTTCCATAAGAGTTCGATTTCGTCTTTCAACTACACCGTTCTGTTGAGGAGTTCGTGGAACACTTCTTTGATGAATGATTCCAACACTTTCATAAAACTCACTAAGTTCTTTATTAACAAACTCAGTTCCATTGTGCGTTCGGATGATTCTAACAGTTTTGTTAAGTCGAACTCGCAGTTTGTTTGATAAGTTTAATGATGATATCCGGAGTTTCATCCTTTGTCCTTAAGAACTTAACCCAAGTAAATCGAGAGTAATCATCAACCACAACTAACACATATTTCTTCCCGTAAATATTCTGTACTCTCATGGGTCCACATAAATCCATGTGAATGGTATGAAGCATAGCTGTCAAGATCGCGAGTTTACACGTAGATCGTCAGATCTTACGTGCCCACCGATCAAAATCGTGTAGGATCGTGGTAGGATCGCATATGTGATAGGATCGTAAATAAGATCGTAGGATCGCCGCGTAGGATCGTAAGATCATTAATGATCCGAGTTCACTTTTTAATCTTTTAAGTCCATCTCACTTGCTTAGGCAAAAAAATACATGTGTTTTACTAATGTCTAATAAGTAAACCATTATTGTCTCATTTTCTAAATAGATTATATTTTATACATAGTTTTTTACTTTTCTAAATAGATTATAGTCTAAAAGTGTTCAATAGTTTAATTTATTTACTTCACATGGATTAAACTAATCAAATTGTATGTTTTGAAATTCCACTTATGAAACGTTTGTTTTCTTGAAATCATGTAGATGGCTAGTATGTTTTGAGAAATTTAGGACTTATGTTATGTAATATTATTTCCACTAAAGCGTTAATGTAACGATGGAAACTTTACTTTTTCGTGTTTTACTATTACTTTGGTGTTTGAAATTTGAACTTTGTCATTTTCAAGAGGATATTATATAAATTTACCTTTGATGTTGAGTAGAAATGTAAAATAGTCTGACTTGGATATCATTTGTTTACAAAATATGACTAATTGGTAGGATCGTAGGATCGCGATCCGATCCTACGATCTCGATCTTGCAAAGACAAAAACGATCCTGCGCGGGATCGCGATCTTGACAGCCTTGGTATGAAGAACTTCCATAACTAAGTTTGTAGGTTTGGGTTTGTGGGCATACTTCTTGCTTTTTCCCAATTGGCATGCTGAACAAAGATGATCCTTTTAATACTTTAGTCTAGGTAAGCCTATTACTAAGTCCTTTCTGGAAAGATCATTTATGGTGCCGAAGTTCAGATGATTTAGACGACGATGCCATAACCATGACTTTGTTTTCGAAGCCTTTGACAACAAGCAAATTGGTGAAGACTTCATCATATCTTCGATAGAGATGGTGTATAGGTTTGAACCACATGTTCCTCTTAAAATTTCTCTACCATCAAGTTCTCTAACGAAACAAGTATGTTTTCTGAAGGCCACTTCTAGATCAGAATCACAGAATTGACCGACAGAGAATAAGTTATGACCAAGACCTTCAACGTAATACACCCTGGAGATTACACTATCACCAATAACATAGTCTCCATAACCCATAATTGCACCAAAATGAGCCGTGACCGGTCTCCAGTCATATGCTTGGAACATCCTAAGTCCAGGTACCGCAGAACGATTTGAACGATCTGCAGAACAATGAATGGATAAACGGATAATTGGGATCCCCGTGAAAGAATGGGTTCCATTTGGTTAGTAACAATAATTGGACCACCCACATCGGAAGTAGAAACAATGGAGTCATCAGGTATTGATGCAGTGCTAGTGTATGCATTAGACCTATTCAAAGTATGTTTACTTCTTAAAGGAATAGTTCTACCAGTGGGCATCCATTTCCTAATGGGAATTGATCTAGATAGTTTAGGGCACAATACATTATGACTAAATTTGTGTCCAATAGGTATCCACTGATAACCTACATTGCTAAATTTTCTTCAGACTTTGCTTTCTAGCCTTCTTAGCTCGATTTTTTGCATTAACAGTTTTAACTGGGTATTTAACAGCATTAATCAAATCATTCACACCACATTCATGATTAGTAACGAAATCAAGCAATCATCATTACATGTTTTGCCAAAAGTAGCGAATTGAATTAATTACAAGATGCGGCTTATAGCTAATACTAGAATCAACACGATTCATTTTATTCAACTCAAACTTAAAGTTCCTAGGGTGGTCTTCTACTCTCTTCCATTGCACATTCTTAGCTTGCGAGGTCCTATCTTGCTTTGTATTGCCCTCGGAGGCTTTGACCGCTTGCTTTTGTGTCACCGACATTACTCTGCAGGGAATTATGTGAACATTAGTTGGTTGGGCTACCTTTTGCATTCCTGAACTAGAAGTGCAGGGGATCTGTACTACTTGAGGAACTTTAGAGTTCACTTTCTTAACACTGGGCATAGAATGGTTTGCATACTTAGCACTAGGCATAGAACAAGGCATCACAGCTTTATCTTTCTCACATAAGGATTTTGGACATGTTGCTCTTAAACATTCTAAACTGTCTTGAGATCGTTTGGCCTGAATGCAAGCAAACCTAATTTCACTATCAAGTGGCTTGTTTATGTAATCCTCTTCTACAATCTCACGGAGACATTCTAGACTATCCTTAAGGTGATCGAAATAGTTATGAAACACCAGTTCGTTATTTCTAAGATGAGGAGGAATGTATTTAACGGTCCGCAGATATATTTACGATCGAAATAAGAGATGACTTTGATGCAACATTCTCATTAAAGACAAGTGGCATTTTCCTTTTACTGACTCTCAGATTCTCAACTTCCTTTTGTAAAGGCGTTATTTTTTCGTTGTTCTTGTCACGAGTGACTTTGATTGAATCATATAACTCTTTAAAGTGTCGTTTAACTTTTACATTTTCTTCTAGAAAACTCTCATTTTCCTTTTGTAAAGCATTAACCAAGTTTTGAAGATGAAAAGTTTGAGAACACTGAGAATCTAAAGGAGGAGACATTTGGGAGCCAGTCACTTTGTTCTTTTCACCCTTTAATTGTGAAATTTGGGCTTTCAACTTTCTGATCATGTTACAGTGAGCTTGAATATGTTCATCATGTTTGTTTATTTCAAAAAGAGCATCAAACTCTGGAACATTTGAGGATGTCTTGATGTTTCAGGTTTTGACATTTTCTTTGAGATGTTGATATTTTAGTTGCAAATCAAAATGTTCAACTTCTAGTTTAGAAAGATGTTTTACCAAATTATCGTGATCATCCTAATCAATTTTCTCATTTAGTTCTGAGTTTTTGTTTTCAAGCTCAATGACACGATCATGGAAAACTTTCAAAGCAATAGTTAATTCATGAAATTGAGAAGCGCATAATAGAATGCTTAGTAACGTAAAAGATAAAACACATCTTGAGCCACACAACTCAATACTAAGTTCTCATTTAAGATATGCAAATTCTTCCTTTCTATTTCATTATATTTGAGTTTCCGTTCATAATCATTGACTTCAATTATCATTGCATCAAATTCCTTTTCCATTTCTTTAATATCGAGTCTATCCCCTTTTTAAGACTCTCAAATTGACCTTTTAATTGTTTAAAGAAAGGCATGACCTCGGTTAAATAGCATTCTTTAGTTTGCTCAAAACCCTCTCCCCAGTTATCCCATGGGTGTGATCCTTTTCTTACATGTCTTCTCAAAATCAACGAATAGTTGATAAACAACATACTGGCTGATTAAGGTCTTGCTCTTAGTGGGAATAGTTCTAGGAACTAAATACATTGGTGTATTAGAGGATACACACGATTCTTGAGGCATTTTCCTAAGAGGAGTGTTTGTTTTAACAAGTGCATTAGCTTTTTGCATATCTATGTCCTTTTTCAAAAACTTGTTATGGGGTTAATAGAGTTTGAGGCTTAAATCTATTCAGAGAAATCCAATTTTCTTTAGTGTAATCATGGGGTTTGAACGTTATGTTTTGCTTTTCACACTCGGGATATTTTAGCTTCTTATTCATTTTCTCCTGGAGACTTCATCTAATTGCCTATCTTCCTCGATGCACTTTCAGTATAACTAGGTTTCTTGCCCTAGGCTTAAGGATTTCTTTACCATCATATATTACCTTCTGAGCTTCTCTAGCCGCTTTACCATATTCAGGATTGGGTTTTGTTACTAGGGGAATACTATGCTTATCGCTTAAGACTCTATGCTTAGTGATCATGTGAGCAGTTTGAAGGGTGTTTCCTTATGCATACAACTTATTTTCAAGACTTTTTTTCAAAGTTTTTAGATTGGAAAAGTCATTCAAAAGTTTTGATTCCTTAGCATTAAATTCTTGTTTAAGCACTTTAACATTATTTTGGAGTTCTTGCTTTTTCTTTGAGCAGTTTTAGAAAGCTTTTCTTGTAAGGAGTTTAACTCTTATTTTAACACTTCTTCTCTAAAATTACTTTTTCTAATAATTGTATGCATTTGGTCATCCATTTCACTGCTCACGGTAGTTAACTCAAACTTAGCACATTGTTCATAAATGGCAACTAGTTCTTTATAGGCATTCAGGTTCAGAGATAATGAATCATCGAGGGCACATGGAGTGTATTAATCAAAAACATAGTCATCATTGACTGCAGAAGATGCATCACTTGGTACAATCTCACTTTCACTTTGTATCACATATT